>JBCNJP010000017.1:472790-489522 GCA_039602395.1 Deinandra increscens subsp. villosa
ACAAATACCTTGCTACGGGTGTCATAGACAAAAGACTCGAGGGTGTTTCTTTGGTCCTTGTTTTCTTTCACCTTTATATCTTGTTCTGCCAACATCTTTACTTTGTCTTTAGCTTCGCGTAGCTCATCATTTGTTGTTGCGAAATCTAAATTCTCAGAAATTGGGAGATTCAACATATCGACTGTTGCCCATCAGCATCCTAGAATAAAGAGTCCTACCAAAATGGTGTACTATCTTCTAAGATCTGTAGCCACAAACACAATTAAGTATGGTATATATCATAGTGCTTTCAATGAACCCATGTAAAACAATAGTGTAATGACGCAGTTCTTACTTTCGCGGAATCCATTTCAACAATTCCATGGTTGTTAAGCTTCACTTTAAACTCGACATCTGCCTTTTCTGAATCAGAGAGTTCAAACAGAACCAATCTGCAAAGAATATTTTACAATTATCTCAGAGTTGCAAACGGACAAACTATAGCAAGTGTAAGTAGTAAGTACAAATGCAATATTATTAAGTGGACAGGCACACCAATATGAGAATTAATTTTACCTTAAAATGACCAACTATATGTGATATTCCTGCAGGGAACTCCCTCTCCTTGATGTATGCGACCTGAAGATTAAAAGGAGTGTTTCTGTTGTGCTTTATTATCATCTCGTTTGGAAATGTACTGCCTTTTGGAAAGAGCATATATTCTCCTACTTGTGGTGAAGGAATTACTATTGAGTATGGAAATGAATCCTCGATCTGTGAACAATAAGAAGACATTTAAAAGTTTTCTTTAACAATATAATATGCACATTAAAACAAGGAGAATTGTACAGTAGAGTATTAGAGATAGACCTTATAGTCACGGACTATGAGAGACGGGCTCAGCATTGCACAACGAAGAGCACATCCTCTAGCAACGCATTCGCTAGCATTTAATGTTCTCGTTGGTTCTTTTTCGAAAACTGATTTTAAAAATTTTGTGATAGCAGGTATTTGGGACCCAGAACCGACAAGCTCAATAGTATATAGCTTATCAACACCTAGGCCAGCGTCCTGTAAAGCCACAGAGCAAGGAGCGATAATCCTTTGTAACAACTTGGATGACAAATTCTCAAACTCTTTTCTGGTTATGAATCCTCTCACATCTGTATCTCCGATCAGACACTCGATAATAAGTGGTGCTTCTGCATAAGCACTCAGAAGTTTCTTCACCTTCTTACATGATGCCCTAAGCCTTCTAGAAGCACGCGCATTGTCATAGACATCGATTTTGTATATCTTATTAAACTGTGCTGCGAAATGGTGGAACAAAACTTCATCAAAATCTCTACCACCCAAGTTGTGATCAAAAGAATGGGACAGGATTTTCATTTTCCCTGGTTCGAAAGCCGCAAGCGTCACCTGAGTGTCACAGTGCCCAATGTCGACAAACATAACATTGGTCGGTCCAGAGTTAGAGAAATCAGTCTTGTACATGCCATAACTTAATGCAATGGCAGTACCATCATGCATCAACCTCAAAGGTCTTAAACCCGCGATAAGTGCAGCATCAAGGTACATCCGCCTCTGCAAGTCTGTAAAATACGACGGAATCCCAATCACACAGTCAACCACAACTGATTCAACATTTTTCTCGGTTATTTGTTTCAAATGTTTAAACAACATCCCCAATATCTCGACCGGGGTAAAAGCCCATTTCCTTTTCAGGTACTCTAACTCGATCAAAATCCCACCACGCGGGCCCTCACTAGTCGCGAAAGGTAGCAACTTAAGATCTTCCTCCACCTCCTTATACAGCTTTCCAATCAACCTTTTAATATGAGAAAGAGTTGATTTTGGATTTGCAGTAGCAAATGCAGCCCCTGCAGAACCGAAAAACCTTTGCTTCTCACCAAATGAGACCACAGCAGGCGTTTCATTCTTTGATTCATCATTCAACAATACATCAACACCACCTCGTCTTGCAGCGGCAATAACACAGCTCTCGTTCCCGATATCAAACCCTATCACACTCATCGATCGTTCTATATATATTCTCCCGAAAAACACAAGTTTACTCTCAACACAGATTAGGAAGTCTACGACATAGATACAGAAATGAAGATGATTCACTAAGAAAGAAAGATGTAATATAAGAAGATTGTAAAGGATGTGTACCTGATTGAAATCAATTTAACAGCATGTGTGTTTCCTATGATTGACGATGGAAGGAAGGAATGAATGTGGATATCTGTTATCCGTTTGTATCAAGTAAATGAAGAGAATAGTCGTCGAAGACCTCGTCATGTTTGTATAAAGTAAACTGCTTGCAAGTTGGTTGATGGTTGACAATTGACTTTCAGTTTTATGTGAATTTTGCAGCATGATGGTGACGGAAAGGGTCTATTTTATTAATATTGACTAATAATTCGGTGAATTACACAGGGGAATCTTCTTGGTTACTATTTTAAACACTTCAATTTTGTTATGTTACCATGACAGTTTAATTAGTTTATGCATCTCACGTAATCTATCTACTTATTTATCTCTATTTTATATATTAGTTATTTATATTATATACAATGAAATTTAATAATGAATAGGAAAGTTTTGGCTTTTTATACTTTGACCACAAATGTTTGCTACTTTTACATTTTGTATCCTCTAAGTTTTACACTCTCTCTCTCTCTTTTTTTTTAAGTTTTGTCGTTTTCTACTTTAGTCACGATACTTTTTTAATTGTGCGTTAGGGAACTTTTTGATTTTCAAACTTTGGCCACAAAAGTTTGATACTTTTACATTTTCTACCCTCCAATTTTGTTTTGTTTTTGTTTTAAGTTTTGTCGTCTTCTACGTCGATCACGAAACTTTTATAATTTTATGTTTTATACCCTTTAAATTTAAAACTTTTGTTTTTTTATTGTTTTTATTTTTTTATACATTGGCCATGAAACTTTTATAGTTTTACGTTTTATACCCCTTAAGTTTTCCATTTTTGTTTTGTTTTTTTTAAAGACTTTTACGTTTTATACCCTTTAACTTTTCTAATTTCTTTTATTATTATACTTTTATAGTTCTTGACTTTGGCCACGACCTTTTTATAGTTTTATACTTTGAACACATTAAAACTTTTCTTACTTAAACTGACAGGTGAACGGGTGGCCCGCCGCGAAGCGCAGGCGGATCACAATGAAATTTGTATGGTGAATAGTATACTTTTAGTATCTTACACTTTGGCCACCACTTTTTATATTTTTTATCTTTTTGGTAGGCTACTTTTCATTTCTCATAGTTTGGCCACAAAACTTTGGGTTTGACAGTTTCTACCCCTTAAACTTTTAAACACATTTTTTCTAATGAAATAGTAAACTTTTGGTTTTCATAGTTTAGTCACATATGTTTCATACTTTTACGTTTTGTACCTTTAACTTTTAAAGTTTTTTTTTTTGTTTTAAGTTTTGTTGTCTTCTACTTTGGCCACGAAACTTTTAACTTTTCTACTTTCGTTTTTAGTATATTTTTATAGTTTTATACTTTCACTACAAGACTTTTAGACTTTTACGTTTTATACCCCTTAACTTTTTAACCCTCTAACTTTTAAAGTATTTTTTTTTTGTTTTAAGTTTTGTTGTCTTCTTCTTTAGCCACGAAACTTTTAACTTTTCTACTTTTGTTTTTAATATACTTTTATAGTTTTATCTTTTCACCACGAGACTTTTAGAGTTTTACGTTTTATACCCCTTAACTGAGTATATTTTTTATACTTTTATACTTTCACCACGAGATTTTTAGACTTTTACGTATTATGCTACTTAACTTTTTAACCCTCTAACTTTTAAAGTTTTTATTTTTGTTTTAAGTTTTTTTTCTTCTACTTTTTCCACGAAACTTTTAACTTTTCTACTTTCGCTTTTAGTATATTTCTACAATTTTATACTTTCACCATGAGTCTTTTAAACTTTTACGTTTTATACCACTTAACTTTTTCACTTTCGTTCAGTATACAAATTCAACCACGCAGCAACGCGCGGGGTGGTAAACATCTCGTTAGTTACAAGTTATGTTTAATTAATGATAAGTTGGTTGGTATCTAATAGTTAGTGGGTGAGTAGTTCCATGTTAATCACCCAGTTATCCAGTATGTTCAATGATCTGAACATCTTTGACATAATGACAGAATGACACAATGATCTGAACATTTTGATACAACCGAAAGAGTAAACAAAATTAATTTTTTATATAACAACACTGTACGCGTTTTAAAGATAAAAAACGCTCATTATTATGGTGTATTTTTTTTAAAAAAAAATAATGTCGTATCTAAGAGTTATGAAGGTTTAAAAAATGGGGGGATTTGATAAAAAGTCAAAAACGCTCTTCTATAATTTATTTTCTTTAGTTTTTCTCTCTAATTTACCTAGGAAGACTTTGAGCCATAGATCTTCATTTAATTGAAGATCTAATGGCTATGATTCCATTTTATCCAAACTATACTTCTCACAATAACCTCACCCTTGAAACCAATATGATAATGATTCAATAGGAACTACAAATGATAGAATATCACAAAAGGTGACCCAGGCTATGCCCCTCTAAATGCTAATGCAAAGAGCCTAACTAACTTACTTGATCTATTTTCTTTCTTACCTCCCTAATTGTGAACAACCGGATACTCAATTGCTTGATTACATTAGAATAATACATCCCCTATATATACAAGTTACAATAATATGAAACCTAATCAAAATAAACCTAGAGAATATTTAAATACAAAATACAAACCAATAATATCATAAAGTTATTATTCGCTTAACAACCCCCCGCAGTTTGAGCCGAAGCTTGACGAAGGCATAAACTAGATCTGAAACGGACAAACAGATGCTTCGACAAGCCCTTGGTAAAAATGTCTGCATACTGAAATTCGGTCGGGACGTGTAAAACCTTGACTTGGCTTATGCAAACCTTTTCACGTATGAAATGGATATCGAGTTCAACGTGCTTAGTACGTTGGTGCTGTATAGGGTTCTCAGAAAGGTATACAACACTGATATTATCATAATAAACAAGCGTAGATCGGCGGACAACCACATGAGTTCAAGAAGTAGATTTCGAATCCAACTAGTCTCGACAACCGCATTAGCAACGCCTCAGTACTCTACCTCCGCACTAGAGCGGGAAATAGTAGGTTGCCGCTTCGACGACCATGAGATTAAGTTATCACCCAAATAAACACAATACTCGGAGGTCGAACGCCGAGAATATGGACACCCGCCCCAATCCGCATCAGAATAAGCAGTTAAGTGTGTGGACTTGGAAGGTGAGATATTAAGGCCATAGTCAAGAGTACCCTTTATATATCATAGTATCCACTTAAGAAATTGATAATGCTGATCACGGGGATCATGCATGAAGAGACAAATCTGTTGAACATCATAAGCAATATTAGGCCGATCGGAACGGCGAACTCTTCGATCTAATTGTTTTTCACTCTTTTTCGTGGTTCACTTCTAGAAATAGTAAGGTCGTAATTCGTTGGGACGATTGGATGTTTAATCCTATGCTTTCTTTGTAATTGTCTAGCTCCGCTTTGGTGCTAGTTGTTTTTATTTTTATACATACTGCCGTTCCAAAAAAAATATTAGGCCGAGTGATGGTAAGGTTCTGTAAAGCACCGGCCAAGCTGCGATAAAGAGGGCCATTCGAGAATGAGTATCTCATATTAGCCTGTAATATATAACCAATCTTGACCGGTGTAGAGCACGGTTTACAATTTGACATGTTGGTCCGAGCAAGGATGTCAGCGGCATATTGAGACTGAGATAAGAAGAGTCCATCATTGCGTTGTTGTACTGTAATGCCAAGGAAATGGTGAAGATGGCCCAAATCTGACATCTTGAATTCTTTAGACAATAACTGAATAATACGTTGGAACAGCGAGTCAGAAGAAGCTGTAAGCATGATGTCGTCTACGTAGAGAAGAATGTAAGCCATTTCTGCACCTTGGTGGAAAATGAATAAAAAAGTGTCGTTGATGCTGCTTATAAAACCACATTTCGATATGTATCCTGCAAAACGATGATACCAAGCCCTAAGGGCTTGCTTTAGGCCATAAAGGGATTTATTTAGCTTATAAACATGACCTGGATGTGAGTAGTGGTGTCAAAAATACCCGCACCCGATTAACCCGGCCCAACCCGAACCCGAATAAGGCTATTAGGGTCGGGTCTAATAGGGTATGAAAGTTTTAATCGGGTTGACCTGACAAACCTGATATGTAGTTAGGGTCGGGTTTCGGGTTAACTTTTTAAAAAAAATCAGGTTACGTATTAACCCCGAATAACCCGAATAGTGATATGTATCTATGAGTTATTTACGCTTATAATCCAATTAAGCATGAAATAGCCTTTGAGTAACTAACTTATTTAAGTCCAACATGAAAAAACTTATTTATACCCTCAATTAATTTATTTATACAGGCTACGACTACTAGCCATATTTTAGTTTGCTCGTGTTACGTTAGTCTTCTTAAAACCCCTACTCATGTTACCTTATGAGTTATGAAGGCATACAGCAGTACGTATGATTCAGTTTGTTCAGTTAATTGCTATTTTGCTATTTCATTTCATTGTTTTTCGATAAACTAAACTTTACTGACTCATTAATTAGTTATTGTCTTGCTCAAATAATTTTTTTAATGCATCATCTAGTTGATTTGTTAATGAGTTTATAATGATATTACTCGTCAAATAATAATGACATGTGGGAGCATGATAGTCACAAAAAATATAGTTATGTTCCCAAAAATATCATGTTTCTTTCGTTCTGTTAGTTTTTTATCCTTTATTACTTTTTGGTGATCAATATTAATGTTTCTTTTGTTATTATCAAATGATATCGTGACATTGAATTTAGTATTACAGAAAAAAAAGCAAAACTTAAAAAATATTGCTAATGAAAAATATGTTTCGATGTAAAAGCCAACTCATCCGACTAGTCCGACCCGACTAACCCGAACCTTAATAGGGTCGGGTTGTGGGTGATATTATTTCTAAAGAAAACCCGACTAACCCGACCCTAATAACCCGAAACCCGATCGGTTTGACCCGATTAACACCCCTAGATGTGAGGAACTCATGAATCCTGGTGGCTGAAAAATGTAGACGGTTTCCTTGAGATAGCCATGAAGGAATGCGTTCTTAACGTCAAGTTGATGAATGGGCCATGATCGGGAAACAACGAGACTAAGAACAGTTCGGATAGTAGTAGGTTTCACCACAGGACTAAGGTATCATCACAATCAATGCTAACAGTTTGGCTTTTGCCATTAACAACTAAGCGGGATTTATATCTCTCCAAAGTGCCATCATAATATGTTTAAACAACCACATGTAACGGATAATAGGTGCATTAGTAGGTCGAGGGACAAGTTCCCACGTATTATTTTCTAATAGAGCTTCATATTCATTTGCTATGGCAAGCTTCCAATTCGGATAAGTTAAAGCAGCTAAGTGGGATTTTAGAAGAGGAGAGAGGGATTGTGGTGATGAGATGTGAAGGTTGAATGGAACCCAGGGTTTGAAAATGCCCGATTGGGAGCGGGTGGTCATAGGATGGGAGGGCCGTCAACTCCATCTTCCTAACTTGTTCAGTCTTCTTCTCGTGCTCGATTTTCAAATAGGACAGAAAGCAGGCTGTGATGTAGAACAATTCAATGGAGAACATTTGCATTAGGGGATTCAATGAAAAAGAACGACTTCGATTGAGCCTAATTGTTGGAGCCCTGATCTTCTGATGCGTTGTTTTTTAGAGAAGAAGAAAAAAAACGTTTTTGAGGAGTTCCCTCGAAGAAGAAGACGCCTACCGAGGTTTAATATATTAAATGGGGTTTCGATTTTTTTTATTAAATGAATTTTTAAAATGACTAAATGACCCCTGACTTAACGATGGTTTTTAACTTCGTTAGTAATAAATGACATTCAATGAAACATGTTTAAAACATAAAGGATGTCGGGTGTAACAACTTTACTTAAAGGACCTAACCCAAAATCTGAGTAAAACATAAAAGACCTTCTGTGTGATTTACTCCAGATTTCATGAAAACGTATAACGTTCGTTGAAAAAAGTTCCGTAATCTACTAATCTATTAAAAAAGAAATATAATGAACAATTCTTGTTATTACCCTTTTTTTTAAATAATACTTGAAAATTGGTATTAACAAAAGGATGTAATATGTAATCTACCTTATTTTCTATAATATAAAGGATTATATTCGTTGAAAAAAGTTCTGTAACCTGTGTACTACACGGGCTGAATATAGATTCATAATATTAGATAAGTATAAAAGAAAAAGATAATGATCAAGAGATTTGAAAATAATGATTGATATAAAATTCTTATAATATATTAAATAATAATTTAATACATTTAAGAAATTTATTATGTTTAACAAGTTGTTGACCATTTTCCCAAAAAAAAAAAAAACTAAAATTATTGAGTAAATTAATCAAATCTACATTAATTTTATCAAAATTTTTAAAAATAAAAATTTAGTTTTGACAAAATTGGTAATTAATCTTAATTGATGATTTACTAAATTGGTAATTGATTGTAAGCTTGACACGTGACGGTGGTGATGTGTACCCTTTATAAATGAGACACGTGACACAAATTTTAGTGCTTTATTAGAATTAAGATTTTTTCCTCCCATTTTAAATAAAAATAGTTTTTAAAGTATTTATTACAAATAGAAAAAATGCTTCAAATTGAGATAAAAAAAATCAAATTCAGTCATCAAACATGTTTACACACTCAATCACAAAGACAATAACATACATATATCAATATGGATAAATACAACACAAAATTAATATAAATAAGCTCAAGCGTCTAAAACAATTAACTACGACGATATTGTTGCGTTACCGGAACACTTACCAAATTGTTTCCTAAGCTCGATCATTTGTTGTTGCATTGCTTCCTTTATTTTCTCTGTCATTTGCTTTTGTATCGCTTCCCTCGCCTGTCGCTCATTTCCAAGTTGGATTTCAATACGAGCCACTTGAGATCGCAATTCCCCCACCTAAAAGTTTGTTAATATATACATAATAATAATTAGTAAACAAACATATATTATTAGTGAACAAACTTGGTTTATATACTACATGCATGCATACATACACAAAGAGATAGATAGATACACATATACATACATTATACATAGACACATAACTAACCTCCTTTTTGAGATCTTTTAGTCTTGGTGAATAGCCTTGTTCAGATTCATCATTAGTGTCTTCAAGTAGCGAAACCGCCTTCTCTGAATCTGTGGCAGAGCTCCGGTAGTCACCAGGAAGCTAAATCACACAAATTTTATCAAGTAATTAGTATGCAATAGGCCGGAGAAATCATATGGGAACTTTATGTGGTTATTCTTAACAAAACAAAAGACTCCGGCCAAGATGTTTCTTTGATAGTTAGATTCTTCCACCTTTAAATCTTGTTCTGCCAACATCTTTTCTTTCGCTTTAGATTCATGTAACTCGTCATCTGTTGTTGCGACATCTAAATTCTTAGAAAATGGGAGATCTGATTCTGAAATATAGCTGTTAGACATCATCATCATATGCCATATATCAGTCTTAGCATTCTGGCGTGTATCTTCCAAGAGCTGATATCACATACAAAATTAATTAAGCTAGGATGGTATCATGATAGCGAATCCATGTTCAACGATAAGCTGTGCTTACTTTCGCGGAATGTATTTCAAGAATTCCATGGTCATTAAGCTTCACTGTAAGCTCGATCTCCACCTTTTTTGCATCAGAGGGTTCATCCAAACCGATCTGCAATTTTAACATTATATCAAGGTAGGAATGACCAAACAATATATGGTACAAATGCAATAATACAACATGAACTAGCACACAAATATGAGAATTTTACCTTAAAATGACCAGCTATATGTGATATTCCTGCAGGGAAATCCCTCTCCTTGATGTATGCGACCTGAAGGAACAAGAAAGTGTTTCCACTATGCTTCTCCATCTTCTCATTTGGAAATGAAACGCCTTTCGGAAAGAGCATACCTTCTCCTTGTGGACAAGAAATTACTATCGAGTATGGAAATGAATCCTCAATCTGCAAAAACTAAGAAAACATAACACAAATCTTTAACAAGATAATGCAGTAATGCACATATTAAAACAAGGAGAGTTGAAGAGTATTTATTAGAGAAACACCTTATAGTCACGAAATAGGTGAGGTGGGCTAAGCATTGCACAGCGGAGAGCACATCCTCTAGCAACACATTCGCTAGCGTTTAATGTTCTCAGTGGTTCTTTCTCGAAAAATGATGTAAAAATTCGTGTGATAGCTGATATACGGGACCCAGAACCGACAATCTCAACAGTATGTATCTTATCAACGCTTAGGCCAGCATCCTCTACAGCCTTACTACAAGGTATCATAACCCTTTCTAACAGCTTGGATGACAGATTCTCAAACTCTTCCCTGGTTATTAGTCCTCTAACATCTGTATCCCCGACCAGACACTCGATAATAAGTGGTGCTTCGGCATTGGCACTCAGAACTTTCTTCACTTTCTTACATGATGCCCTAAGCCTTGCAGAAGCACGCACATTGGCATAAATATCGATTTCGTATTTTGCATTAAACTGGGCTGCGAAATGGTGGAACAAAACTTCATCAAAATCTCTACTTCCCAAGTTCTGATCAAAAGAATGGGACAGGATTTTCATCTTCCGTCGTTCAAAAGCCGCAACCGTCACCTGAGTGTCACAGTACCCAATGTCGACGAATACGACATTAGTCGGTCCTGATTTAGGGAAATCAGCCTGCTTGTACATGCCATAACCTAATGCAATGGCAGTACCATCATGCATCAACCTCAAAGGCTTTAAACCAGCTATAGTTGCAGCATCAAGGTACATACGCCTCTGCAAGTCTGAAAAATACGACGGGATCCCAATCACACAGTCAACGACCTCTGCGGATTCAAGGTTTTTCTCGGTTATTTGTTTCAAATGTTTGAACAGCATCGCCAAAACCTCGACCGGTGTAAAGGTCCATGTGGTTTTCAAGTACTCTAACTCGATCAAAATCCCACCGCGGGGGCCCTCACCGGTGACAAAAGGTAGCAGCTTAAGATCTTCCTCCACCTCCTTATACAGCTTTCCAATCAACCTCTTAATCAGAGAAACGGTTGATTTGGGATTTGCAGTAGCACATGCAGCACCTGAAGAGCCGAAAAACCTCTGCTTCTCACCAAATGAGACCACAGCAGGCGTCTCACGCTTCGATTCATCGTTCAACAACACATCAACACCACCACGCTTTGCAGCGGCAATAACACAACTCTCGTTCCCGATATCAAACCCTATCACACTCATCTTAATCTATATATATATTCTCCCGAAAAACACAAGTTAGTTACTCGAAATACAACACAAATTACGAACGCTAACAACAATCATGCACATAAATCAATACAGAAATAAGACGCAAAACATGTATATATACAAAGAATAACAAGATGGTAAAAGAGGCGTACCTGATTGAAATCAATTCAACTGTGTGTTTCTGTGAATGAATGTTCTTGATTGATGAAGTATATATGTACGTATGAGTCATCGCAAGTCAAATAGTCGTGTAAGACCTCGTCGTGTTTGTATAATGTAAACTGCCAATTTGATTGTAACGGTTGGACGTCTGTGTCCAACATGACATATTGGTAGGTAGGTATTGATTGTTTTACAGTACCTAATAAATTATACATAACTTTTTTTGTGATACAATCTTTTAGTTTACTTCATATATTATAATTATAATTATAATATTTACGTAGAAATAGAAGAGAAATTAGTGATAAATTGCATAGTTCGATAATTTAATTAGAATATTGTACGTTGAAATAAAAGAGAAATGAGTAATAAATTTCGCGGTAAACTATTTTTTGATAAAAAAAATAAGATGATTGTAAGCTATATTCGTTGATCTTGGAGTCATAACATTACTATGTATGATCTGTTGGACTATACTTTTTTTTTGAACGGCATCGATCAGGCGACCTTGGTATCACGTGTAAACCTACCCTTGCGGGGCTATGTCCAAGGTCGATTACTCGGACCTCCGTGAGAACCAAGACACCCCCTCCTGAAACTTTCTCCTTGTAGAAACCCCCTCCTGGGACCACGTGGGGTAAAACTGTCTCCCCTTAGCTTTACGATGTGATATGATAGTGATGATATTGAAAATTAAATATTAAATTACTTTATTAACCTTCATTTAAGTGGTTTTAGGTTTTTTTAGGCTAAGAAGGGGTTGTCACATCATTATTACCCATTATATACATAGTATATAATATATATTTACACTTTGTTTAGCATGAATATTAGTATGCATAAAATGAAACACACTCAGAAACAAAAATCAAGAATTCTCAACGTTTATTGCTTGATTCGAATTGAAGATTACACGAATAACGCAAACAGGTCGGGTTTCAAACACGAATAAAATACAAATGTTACAATACTTACCACTTCTTCTGACAGACTCAAGAAACATATTATGTCACATTTATCTCATGAGTTCGCAATGAAGGATCTTGACCCTCTTACATACTTTCTTGGCATAGCAGTGTCTAGGCATGCCAATGGTCTCTTTTTATCTCAGCAGAAATATGCATATGACATTCTGGTTCGGGCAAATATGGTGCATTGCAATTCATGTCACATTTCGGTTGATATAGTCAGAAAACTAGGCTCTGATGCCGCCCCCCAGTTGATGATCCCACTCATTACAGAAGCTTAGCTGGGGCTCTGCAGTATCTCACATTCATCAGACCCGACATCTTTTATACAGCTCAGCATGTCTGCATGCATATGCATGACCCAAGGGTTGGCCACCTTAATGCCCTTATGCGGATTCTCAGGTATCTTAAGGGCACTCTACATATGGGTCTTCACATGCAGGGCAGTTCTATTACGATCCTTATCAAATACTGATGCCAACTAGTCCGATTGTCCTGACACCAGACGCTCCACATCAGGTTACTGTATTTATCTCGGGAATAATTTGGTCTCTTGGTCCTCGAAGCATCGGTCCACCATATCCAGTTCCAACACCTAAGCCGAATATCGGGGAGTTGCTCATGTTGTTGCCGAGTTGTGTTGGCTTTGGAATCTCCTTCTAGAGCTTGGTCATCATCCATCACGAACTTCATTTGTTTATTGTGACAATGTTAGTGTCATCTTTATGTCTCAGAATCCCATCCAGCATCAGCGAACTAAACACATCGAGGTAGATCTTCATTTTATTTGTGAGAAAGTACGTCCGGGGCAGATTCGTATTCTACATGTACCTTCTCGTTATCAGTTTGCTAATATCTTTACAAAGGGCTTACCAAGGATTATCTTTGAATATTACCGTAGCAGCCTAAGCATCTGTGATTCTCACTTTGAATATTACCGTAGCAGCCTAAGCATCTGTGATTCTCCTCCTTAGACTAAGGTGATGTATTAGACTAGTATTAGTTATGCTTGTAAATATCCACATCTATGAGGATATTAGGTGTAAATATGAATTTGTATTTATATATATAACATTTATAATTATAATTCAGTCTTTCTGAGGGGAGTTACTGTGCTAGGTTTTGTCCAGTAAGATTTATACAAATCATGTTTCTAACCAATGAGATTCTTACGTGTAAACTATTTTATCTTTCTCTCATTTTATCTGCCTCCCTCTCTTTGTTTCTTTGTCATTTTATATGCCCCCCTCTCTCTGTTCTTCACAGCCGCCAAAAAAATTGAAACCCTAGCTCGAAATCAACAAGATGGTTGCCTTGCTCGTGAGATTGTTGCATGTAATAATCTCTTTTATCTTTCTCTCATTCGAAGATATCTCTCTCATTCTCTATTTCTCCGCCGACCCCCAGAAAATCGAAACCCTAGCTTGACGATCTCGACGATGGCGGCAGGCTAGGCGTCATCGCCGCCGGTCCCCGCCTTCTCCGTTGCTTCGATATTTGCATCGATGGTGGCCAAGGGTTTTAGGCGTTCAGGGCATGGGTCGGGTGTTGACAGAGAATGTCTCTGAACTCGACGATGGCGGCAGGCTAGCCAGTGTGACGTTGAGCGATTGCTGGTAAGTTTCTACTTTCTGGATCTGTGCGGCGATGATATGAAACCCATTAGGGTTTGAGCCGGGTTATGGATCTAAGATTTCTTCCAGATTCAACGATGATATGAAACCCGTTAGGGTTTGAGCGGAAAGATAGTATGTTCGGCAATGATATGAAACCCATTAGGGTTTGAGCCGTTCTTTTTGTTATTTATCTGAATTCTCTGTGGTGTTAGAATTCAGTCATTGTGTTGGGAATGTTTTGCTAGGCAAAAATTCCTAAGTCGGAGTTCCGAAGGAAGTTCCTCCGGAACTTCTTCTTCACTAAGGAGTTCCTCCGGAACTCCTTCTACGTTACTCCGGAACTTTGACTTTCCCTTACTGTACAAGTTCCAAGGTATAAAGCTGTCAGGAATCAGTTTTACTTTACGGCATGTTGTACACTGTTCACCGAAAGGTCTACTCAACTGTTCACAGAAGCATGCTTGTACTTCAACAACTTTTGGGAGTAGATAATGTTTGTTTATTTAGCCTAGGGGCTAAAAGGAAATAAAAGAATATCTTTTATTTCCTCCTTGCACTATATATATTAGTTTTACTTCATTGTTTAAGCAGTGATCCCTGAACTTATATTTCAGTTGTAACTCTCTTGTAAACATCATTGAAGTATCAATATAGTAGTGCTTGGAATTTATATCTCTTGTGCATGTACTTTACTTCTTGTTTACTAGTTACACTTTCGGATCAATACATCTTTGTTAAGAACACAAACAAGTCTGATTCCGCCTTTCTTGTTTGAAACCTTCTTGTAACTTGATAAGGTTAACAGGTTAACCACGATCCAAGACATTGTGAGGGGAGTTACTGTATTAGGTTTTTTCCAGTGAGATTTTTACATATCATATGTCTAACCAATGAGACTTGGCTGTGATGTTGAATCTGTACATTTGGACCCTTGGCTGTGATGTTATATATGTACGTTTGGATTGATGAGAATTAATGTTCTGGCTTCGCAATAATTTTTGCAGCCATGAAAATTTGTCTTTCTATGGCAGGGCAATGACCTTTGCAGCCATTAACTCTTTCTTTTTCTATGAACAATTCAATACAATTCTGAGCCAATTTATCTTAATTTTTTTCCATCAATCTTATCTTTTAGTACCGCGATTGATTCTGGATCCATGGTCTGTCAACCCAGGTTAGTTCCTTATCTTCGAATTGATCATCGATCCTTATTTATCTGTATGTTTTGCAGTCAATTATACCTGATTAGTCGAAATTTTATTGTTTTTCAGTTGTTTCATGCGATTGACCTCAAAATTTGTTTTATAGTTCGTTTTGCTTTGAAGTAGGAGGTACGTTCCTCTTGGAGTTTTTTACTCATTAGGCTGTTTTAAAGTTGATTTCCTTCCGTAATGATGATCCAATTCGTTACTTGCTTATTGATCATATAATTTGATTAAGTTGATATAGACATGTTTAGATGTAGTATGCAATTATGTCAACAATTACAACAGAACTTTTGCTTCTTATTGATAATATATGATTTGGTGGTCTGAAATGATAAGAAAACTAATCTGATTTTATAAAGTTAAATGAACATGATTTTGACATTACTCTATTGTAAGGTGGTAATTTCAACATACCAATTGTTAATAATAGTAGTCTTAGGTTTATAGACTAAGGGTATTTTATGTTGCAGTCATGTTAATCTTATTAAATTTATTTTATCAATTTTCATTGCATCTGTTTCTATTTTGGGGATATTACAGAAGCTGTTGCTTAAAGGTTATTTTCCTCTCTTCCTAAGTTTAACTTTTTTATATATAGACATATGAGTTTCCTGGATTGCTATTATCTCTATCTCTTACAAATTGTTTAGTTTTCTGTATGCTGCTCACTGATGCCAAGGTACGTATATTTCTTTGTTTCGTATTAATCTAAAATATCCGTAAGCCTAATATTGCAATCATTGCTTCAATTGCTATCCTTCTGTTAAGCATACATCTTTATTATTTCACAATTTATATATATGCTGAAGTTAGAGGTATCTTTGGGATTTTGTCACAATTTAAACACCTCTATTATGTCACATTAGTTGTGGCTTACATTTATCTATTATGTGGACTAGATACAATACTCACCAGATTTATGTTTAAGGTGATTATTTTTGGGAAACTGCTCTATAGAACATAGTTAGGACTCTTATGGAGTCAATTGATTTTACTTTGTGATTGAAAGTAACTACATGAAACCAAACTTTTTTTTTTTGCTTTTGAAACAGTAACCCAAAGTATGGTGTTAAAAGCAGTTTCCTAAAACTGAGTAGTTTCCAAAATTCTTATTTGCAGGTTCACTTTTGTGTGGTCAAATTTATCTTCTTTTTAAAGAGTATATATTCTCCTCACATTACAAAAGGTTAAAAGACACTTATCAACTTTCCCAAAATGAACTACACAGATTGGCTCTAATATAGTCAAACTGCTTATTTTTGGTACATTATATCAACTACATAGTTTGACTCTAATATAGCCAAACTACTTATTTTTGGTACATTATCTCTCAACCTAAACAATCACTAATACCTAACTATTAAAACATTACTACTAAATATCG
>JBCNJP010000017.1:490022-506745 GCA_039602395.1 Deinandra increscens subsp. villosa
AGATGAATACCTCTCCTCGAAGAGACTCAAAGAAAAGAATGAATGAAGCGAGGAAAACCAAATGCAAATTCAGCCACGTCAATGTCTTTGGTAAGTTATTATTTGTAAATTTTTTTTGTTTCGAAATTGCCTTCATGTGTGTATTTTTCTTCACTAAATTAATCAACCACATGGTTTTGAATCTTCTATGCAAGAACTGCTTTAATATCATTTGTAATAAAATATGTTGTTAAAGATTGTATTTGTTATTAAACATGTCTGCAGCATTGGTCCAAAATCTATGTCATGATCTTGAAGGTTGTCTTTTACGCATTCGTTATTCAGTTGAAGGCCAACTGTGCCAGGTATAAATAGTTGGGATATCATAATTGTGCTTAAAGTTTTATGTTTTCCTTTTCCCTTTGAATTTGAAACCGATTCCTACGCATATATTAACTTTTTAGCTGTGAAATGTGGTAGCAAGCTACTGTTATTACTTATTGCAGTTTGGAGATGCTATAAAGTATAAACCATGTCTAATTGTATTTGATCAGATTTTAAGCCTTCTAGGTTGATATATGTTGATCTTCTTGACCCAATGTTGCCTATGTATAAATGAAAACAGGAGAAACCCTCATCTATTAGAACATGTATAGTACTAATAGTATGTTATACTTTAAGTTGGTTGGGTTTATGATATTGTAATTATTCTCGATTTGTCATCTTGGAGCCATTATTTTGTGCCTCTGATATAATTTCAATGGTTGACTCAATTTTTACTTGAAAAAATGTGTTTTGCATCTATAATTTGGATTAGAACTGGGACCCAATATTTCCTTTTGGTATATTTTTTAAGTTTGAGATCATTCTAGGAGGTAGGTTTTGTATCAAAATTGGCCAAATCTTTCCATTTGGATTTTTGAAGAGTTTCAGGTACATCTCCAATTTTATTTATTTATTTATTTTGTTTTTGTTTTGTTTTTTTGTTTTAGCATTCGATTGCGTGTTCAATGTTTGACTATTTGGCTCTCTAATTAGTAAAAGATGGTATTTGCGAGTTAGGGAGTGCTGTTTTGTGTACTGTTTTTGCTATGTTTGTCCTTGCCTCTTTTGTATGCCATGGCTTTCTAGCTGTGTGATGAAAATCATATACAGATTTAACATTTTACATTCGCTTGCTCAACAATTGACTCATTGATTGTTCACATATTTTTTTCTGTAGGAGCAAACAATATTGCCCTTCCAGACTACAACTTTGACTACAAATTTATTCAGGTTAGTTCCAACCACATAATTTTAAATTTCACACATATAATGCAGACATGAATTGGAGAAATAAGACATGGAAACTGGCTCTAGCTACTACATTTGTTTTTCGGTATTAATTCAACTTCTGTTAGGTTCCATTTTAAATAATTCTCAAACCCTTTTGTTTCTAACTCATGAATTTAAGTTAAAATCTTCAAACAGCATTCAAGAAAATAGAAGAACCATAGTTGACACAACTCAACAGCTTAATTAACATATCACATGTTCAACTTCAAGTGCAGTGTATTAACCTATTCGTTAGCATTTGGCAGGATTAAACAACAAATTTCGAATGAGTATTGTGATAAAATAGCAGTGTGGACTCAGTTGCGACTTAAATCTATTCAGCGTGATCATGATAAGAAGAGAGCTTTGGACTACTTTAATCTAATTTATAATCTAAAATCTGAATATCAATATATCTATATTTCTGCAATTACAAACATGCTACGCAAACCTAATATCACATCTCCAAGTCGAATAAAAACATCATCAAAACAACATTAAGAATAATCCAAAAACAGTGTAACATCTAAATATACTGCAACCTCAAAAACAGTCCAAAATCAGCGTAAAACAGTCCAATATAGACTAGGAACTTCCTTAAAACGACATTAGAATGCCTACACAAGCTAATAACTTTTTTGTCTACTAGCTATGAATTTCATTTCACAAGCATTTTTGTAACCCTTCTCCCACTTTGTTGGTTTGAAATCAAGTGTTCTTGCTCATTAATGTTCTATGCAAGTTAGTATATTTAGATCTTATGATTAGATATACCTTAATAATTAGTCAGCCCACTCATGCATTCTAAATTAGTTTTATACGGTATATAATGTTTTTGTTTTTGATATGTTGTATTCATTTTTTTTTTGCAGACTGCTGTACTCGATATTAGTGGAAATATGACTACACAGGTGCAAATTACAGTGGAACAAAAAGTAGTAGTAAAACTGATTTAATTGTTGAAAGAAAGGTGTAGGAAAAATGGTAACCCGCCTTAACTCGCGGAGTGTGTCTCGGTTCTAACTAATCCAAATCAAATGCAATTTTGAAAAACAAACTCCCCGCCGCAACGCGCGGGGGGTATCCAGCTTGTTGTAACTATATATTATGGAGGGATTAAAGAGGATGCATGACAGATTGATTCTAACATGTGGTTCATGAGGCGCATAAATGTGCATATGGTGACTTAGAAAGTGTTAGTTTTATTTTATTTAGTCTTGAACATCTTTTGTTATGTTTTTATGTATTTAGACTAATGGGTCAATTAGGTCATAAATAAGTTGTTTTAACTTAGAGGGTGTTGTGGGCCTTAGTAGAATTAGCCCACCCTAAACAACAAGTCCAGTTCGTATGATATGTTTAAGCCGATATTCGATCTTGTCATTTGGTTGTTCACGGCGTCAAACAGTTGTCCTACAAAACTGTAAATGTCGCTAGTTGGTTACCAACTAATAACATCGAATGACAAGGATCAAGGTCTGTATATATATGTAGAAGGGTCGATTGAAGTCAGATATGTATGATCATCGGTTTGTACTTTCTTTCACAGTGAATGCAAATCGATTTTATATTCTATTCTTAGATCAAAACCTTGTTCATCGATTACTTTCTGTTATTTCAATTCATCTTTTCTGAGTACAATCAACAATGGAACGTCCGGTTCATACATGTTATTATCATAATGATGAATTACCCATCGATAATCACGTTGGTGGAATCAATCCAATTTGTCATCATGTATGCTGCGAGACAAGAACGGACAGAAAGAGAGAATGACATGATCACCATACATTTATAAAGGCCATCACAAATTTTGAAGGTCGTTTTGTGAATCTGGTGGTACCTGTTGCGCAAATCAATCTTAGAAAAAATACAAGTGACATGTAACTGATCAAGTAAGTCCTCAAATCGCGGAATCAGAAACCAATATTTAAACGTAATTTTATTAACCGCGTGACTATCAAAACACATTCTATTCTAGTTATAAGCTCCAAAAAGTAAAGTGGGTACCGCGCACATGCTCACACTTTCATAGATAAGTACTCCTTTGTCAAGGAGTTATGTAAACTGTCGATGTAATTCCACAAACTCTAGCTTTAGCATTCATGCGGTTTAATGGGAATGCTCAAGCCTGGGAGGAAGTTAATAGAATGCTGAATTTCCCGCATCAAAGGTAACCCAGGTGGAATGTCATCTGGAAAAATAAATCCTGGAATTTTTCAAGAAACGATCAAACTTCGGTTGGGGGTTCCGGAGCTGGTGGGTTTTCTTCGAAGAACAAGAGACCAAACATAAAGGAAAGGGTTCAATTCATTGCACAAAAAATTAGATTTTTCAAGAACCAAGGCTTCTGCTTGTGTTTCGCGCAGATCGAGGGTGCGAGAGTAATATTGATGCCATCTGTCTTAACGTTGTAAGTGTTTCGAAACCCATCCTGTTTAACTCGTCAGTCGTATTGCCACAGACTAGCCTAGAGAACATGACACACGTCCATTGGAATAACCTCGCACCACACTTCATTAATATTGTATTTATTCTCAAATGAGATTGTACCAAAGCATCAATGAGTAACCTTCACAAGATTCCCTTTTTTAACCAAGTGAGTTGGTATGACTCCGGCCATGTGGTTTTGGGTTATTTGCAACCCCAACATTCCGATCATGGATGCTGCCACCATATTTTCACAACTTCACCCGTCTATAATAATAATCGTGCAAACTTTTCCCTTGGACGACGTACACTTTGTCCGAAAGTTATTGTAGAGTAACCAGTGTTTTTTCGGTTGGTTGGGTCACAACAACACTAAGAACATTTTGGGAGATCAACGCCTCACCCCAATTAGGGTATAAAATTTTCTTGGTCTCTTCGTTGCCATCATCCTCGTTTTGCGTACCAAAGGCAAGTAATGGGTCGTCGATAAAAGTGATGAGTTGTTTATTCGGACAACTCCGACGAAGGTGTCGAGTTATTTATTCCGTATCATAGGCATTAAGTTAATGTAAAATCTTGCTTTCTAAACAAGGACTTAACTAAAGGTGTTTGAGCAACCAGAGGGGTACGCTACTAAGCTCCTAAAATCTTGCCTTGGGATCAAAATAAATCAAGATAAGACCGATGTCATACTTAAACAAGAGGGGTACGCTACTAAGCTCCTAAAAGAAGCCATGATACTAGAATGAAACAAGAGTGAATTACACAATGATTCTCGTTACTATTTGGAATTTAAATTCTAAAAAAGTCATTTTATTCTTATGAATTACACATTTAATGTTACTTTTATTTTATAATCAATGCTTCAAGTGGGAAAAAAAGTCAAAGTCAATATCCGGATTGGTCAACTGATCAGTTTGATATGGGTAGAACTATTCATGCTCATGGCCTTCATTTACTGAATAATATTTTGTATTTTTTTTATAACGTTTCACATCATGAAGAAAGTGACTTAGTATTGCCATTCGAATTATACAAAATTATCGAATATGCTACTTGAACTGGTAAAAAATGCTATAGATCTCGTGTCTTACTCAACATAAAAAGATGAAATATAAGTGAACAAAAAACCAAACCGAAAAAAACAAACCAAATAAATAACCGTCTTTTCCCCTCTACACATAACTATTGTTTTACGTATCAAGTTTCCTTCCTTCTTTTCCCCTTGAGGAACTCTCAATCTCCCCGTCTCTATACGATGAAACACAATATCACAAATCCTCCAACCCGGCCCATTGGCTATGAACCAAACTAACCAGTTCTTCAATTGGTGTTGGACTTAAGGGTTTCAGGTATAAGCCCAAACCCGAGCCGAATCAAGTTTAGAAACCGAAAAACCAAACCAAGAAAAAACTGAACCAATCGGTTTCTAAACCCCAATAAACCAAAGTTTCGGTTTCGGTTCCAGTTTGAGCAAAAAACCAAATTGCACCGTGCACACCCCTATTAATATACTAAAAAGCATATACAAATACATAATACTTGCCAAGATATATATGATGTAGTGGCAAGCTTTTAGAGCAGAAATTAAAGATCATGAAAGCATTAGGTGGCATGAAACATAGCTTAACAGACCAAGTTATGAACAGGGAAAGAAACCTGAATGTTGTGCTTGTTCCTAATAGCAATTGTGATTCTCATTAAACACAGAATATTACATCCCCTTATATACTATTACAAGATACATAGAAGCCCCTATACAATATCAATATAATAATAATAATACAACTAATACGCCCCCACAGTTGGAGCGGTAGAAGAACGAATGCTCAAACTGTCACGAAAACTTTGAAACAACGGGCGAGGTAAGCCTTTTGTGAAGATGTCAGCATACTGGTAAGCCGAAGGCACATGTAAAACACGAATGTGACCCAAACGAACTTTCTCACGAACAAAATGGATATCTATCTCTACATGCTTGGTTCGTTGGTGCTGAACCGGATTACCCGATAAATAGACAGCAGAAACATTATCACAGTAAACCACAGTCGCGGAGCGAAGAGGGATATGTAATTCGAGAAGCAAATTTCGCAGCCAACTCACCTCAGCAACTGCATTAGCAACACCACGGTACTCAGCCTCCGCACTAGATCGTGATATAGTGGTTTGACGCTTTGACGACCAAGATAATAAGTTATTTCCCATAAAAACACAATAGCCTGATGTCGAGCGACGGGAATCCGGGCACCCACCCCAATCCGCATCAGAGTAGGCCGTGAGAGCGGGATTGAGGCAGGGAGATAAGCGAATGCCATAATCTAAAGAACCCTGTAGATAGCGCAAAATACGCTTCATAAACTGAAAATGGGGCTCTCGGGGAGCATGCATAAACAAGCATACCTGCTGGACCGCATAGGTGATGTCCGGTCTGGTGAAGGTAAGATACTGTAAGGCACCAGCCAGACTACGATACAGGCTACCATCTGGTAATAAGGCGCCATCAGTGGCACTCAATTTCGAACCAGCATCAACAGGTGTGGCCGAAGGCTTGCACGAACTCATGGATGCCCGCTGAAGAATTTCGCGAGCATATTGGGACTGATGTAAAAACAAACCTGAGGAGTCACGTGTGACAGTAATGCCCAAAAAATGATGCAGCGAGCCAAGGTCAGTCATGGCAAATTCCCGAGACATGGAAGTAATAAGATGCCGAAGAAACCCATCATCAGATGCTGTGAGCACAATATCGTCAACATATAAAAGTAAGTAAGCAGTGTGTACGCCGTGGCGGTACACAAATAAAGATGAGTCACACAAACTGCTTTTGAAACCCAAGTGCAATAAGTAGGTGGAAAAACGGGTGTACCACGCTCGAGGAGCCTGTTTCAGGCCATAGAGCGAGCGTTTAAGACGACACACATAATCTGGTGCGGCCCTATCGATGAACCCTGGTGGTTGTTGCATAAAAATTGTTTCTGCCAAATCTCCATGTAAAAAGGCATTTTTAACATCCAGTTGGTGAATCGGCCACTGTCGGGATACTGCTATGGATAAAACCGTGCGGATCGTGGCAGGTTTAACCACGGGGCTAAATGTTTCAGCGCAATCAATGCCCACCGTTTGAGATTTACCATTAACCACCAGACGCGCCTTATAACGCGCAAGAGACCCGTCAGAGTTATACTTGTGACGGAACAACCATATGCACCTAATTACCGGTTGTTCAGTGGGTCTCGGAACAAGTTCCCAAGTATCATTATCCTGCAACGCTTTAAATTCGTTTTCCATGGCTTCACGCCAATGGGGATCGTTTAATGCTTTGGTGTAGGATGTTGGAATGGGGGAGATGGGTGGAGTGGTGTCGGTATGAAGATTCAGGCGTGTGATCGGCTTCGAAATTCCGGATTTAGCCCGGGTGTTCATATGGTGTTGGTTTGTGGGGTGGGGCGGAGCAGAAGGTGTGGGTGACGGTTCGGGAATGTTTGTTGGAGAAGACGGGACAGAGGGTGGGCTGTGGGTGGTTGGGCCGTGGGTGGTTGGGCCGTGGGAGGGGGAGGTAGAGGATGGGCCGGCTGGGGAATGGTTTGGGCCGGTTTGGTTTGTTTGTGAGGGAGTGGACGGCGAAGTGGGGATGGGTGGGTTAGGTGAGTGAATTATGACAGGAGGGTCATCGGGAATTTGTGGCGATTCAGGTAGGGTGAGTTCAGGGTAGGGGAACACACGTTCATCGAAGATAACGTGTCTGGAGATGTGAACCCGACCGGTTTGCGGGTCATAGCACCGATAGCCACGAAAAGTGTTTGGGTACCCGAGAAATATGCATCTGATGGAACGGGGTTGCAGTTTATTTTCTTGTTTCGCGGAAAGGTTTGGATAACACATGCAACCGAAGGCTCGAAGGTGATCGTATGTAGGATGACGATGGTAGATGGCATAGGCGGGAGTGGCGAATTGCAAGCGTTTAACTGGGAGGATATTATGAAGATATGCAGCAGTGTGAAGTGCCTCCACCCAAAACGGAGGGGGAAGGCGAGCTTGAGTTAGGAGAGCACGTATGATATCGTTTAAGCGACGAATCATTCGCTCGGCCTTACCGTTCTGAGAGGAAGTTTGTGCGCATGCAAAACGAAAAACGAGGCCGTTTGATTGAGCGAACGAATGGAAATCGCGATTGTCAAATTCACCGCCAAGATCGCACTGAAACGATTTAATATTTTTATTAAATTGAGTTTGTATAAGTTTATGGAACTTGACAAAAGTGGGGTAAGTTTCGGATTTAAACTTTAACGGGTAGACCCAAACATAATTAGTAAAATTGTCAATTAAGACCATATAATATTTGTAACCGGTTTTGCTAAGGACAGGGGACGTCCAAAGATCACAATGAATAATATCGAATGGTGAAAACGTAACAGAAACTGAATCATTAAATGGCAAACGTTTACTATTCGATACTTGACAAACATCGCAAACATGAGACGAGTCGTCTTTATTACAAGAAATAAAATTACTAGAAGATAAAAAATTCAAAACTTGAGCTCCCGGGTGACCAAGACGGTTGTGCCATAATTGAGGAGACCGAGTTGAGACAAAAGCAAAGGTGGTGTTGTGAGGAGCGGTGAAAGGATAGAGATCCCCGGAGCTATTGTGGCGGGAAAGGTGCGCTCCAGTCTTGAGGTCCTTCAAAGTAAAACCAAGAGGGTCAAATTCTATAGAAACCTGGTTATCACGTGTAAATTGACGAACAGAAAGAAGGTTTTTAATGATGTTGGGTGCAAAAAGGATATTTTTGAGGGAATAGGTGCGGTTTGGTAAAGTATGTAAAGCATTACCGGATCCCTGTATTGGTATAGTGTTACCATTTCCAACAAAAATATTGCTAATCGCAGAATATGATAATGGGGACTGAAAAATACCTGGATTTGCAGTGAGGTGAGAAGAGGCTCCGGTGTCCATGTACCAGGTAGGAGCAGGAGTGGTAAGGTGCTGAGTTGCCATCGCGTGTCCAATATCAGTCGGGTTCAACGCATCATATGTAGGGGGTGGGGGGGGGGGGGTGGCGTAAAAAACACTTGGGTTTTGGGCCTGATTGAATGGAGTTTGGGCTGGTGGGTAATGGGGATAGGCTGATGTGGGCCAAGGAGGATTAGGAGAATAGTGGGCTTGGGGATAGGCTGGGGAGGCAGAAGGGTTGTAAGGCTGGGAAGGATATGGCGTGGGTGGAGGGGAGGGATAGTGGGGAGGGTAGTGGTTATAATTAGGAAAACGACCCTCGCGGCCTTGATTGGTTCGCCCCCCGCGATTGTTGTAGTTACGACGCCCCCGTCCCCGGTAGTTGTTGCGGTTTTGGTAGGACGGTTGGGAGTTATGTGGGTATTGTTGGTAGGTGTTGTGGGTGGGAGGTGGGTTCGGTTGGGTGGGAGGTGGGTTCGGTTGTGGTTGGGTTGGCGGGTTGGTGTTGGTAACGAACACATTGTGATTGGGGTTTTGTCGACCCGCGATGCGTTGAACCTCGAGTAGAACCTTGTTACGAGCCTCGTCCCAAGACGGGGACGACTGGTTGATGAAAGAGGCCACTGTATCATATTCTGCAGGAAGTCCACGAACAAGTTGCAGGACTTTTCTATTCTCGTCAACCGAATGGCCTATGTCGTTCAGTTGTTCTGCCAGATCATGAATTTTCTGAAAATAGTCATCCATAGATGCACAAGAAGACAACGTGAGTGTAGTAAATTCCTGTTCAAGGGCAGCAGCGCGTGAGCCTTTATTATTAAAAAATATATCCTGCAATTTAACCCAAATTTTGCGAGCAGTTGTATCTAAAACCAAGACCCGGGGTGAGATATTCGTCACCAAGGGATCCGTAGATCCATTGTAACACCAGAGAATCTGTCTCGGACCATATTGAAAAAGTCGGATCCGTAGATGCCGGAGGGGCGGTGCCATCAATATGGTCTAGAACTTTGTAGGCCTTGGCATGAGTCAAAAATAATTTAACCCATGTAGAATATGTAATCTTCTTACCGTCAAGAATTTTAACACGAAGGTGGATATTGGTTACCGAATACGCGTGCGTAAGAATATCGGTTGCCTCTTTGATCTTTGCTTCGGCCATTGCGTCAGGAGCAAGTCGAGTACCTTCGTTGGTAGGGGATGGAGTGACGGGGGAAGAAGGTCGCGAAGATGCCAGGATCGCCGCCGGTGATTGTGGCGGCAAAGAAGCCGGCGACGGCTAGAGTGGGTTACGAAAAAAAATTAGGGTTTTTAGAGAAAACTTGGCTCTGATACCATAATAGCAATTGTGATTCTCATTAAACACAGAATATTACATCCCCTTATATACTATTACAAGATACATAGAAGCCCCTATACAATATCAATATAATAATAATAATACAACTAACACCCATCTAGAAAGATGTATTTATGGACTTGAATGTCATTGTGTGGGTCTTTTTTATCAGCCTCCATGAATTGGTCAGTTTGGATGCGCGTCCACCTCGGGTTGGTCCCTAGGGGGTTCATCTTCCCTTGGAGGATGAAGGTTTGGATCTGATTATGCCTTCACAGTTGCTGAAGAAAATGACGGCATAAGTATTAAAAAAGGTGAGAAGCCGATGATTGCAGTTTCTAAAGAAACAAGTTATCAACTACACCTCGACCAAATTACGCTTTTTACGCAAAACAAAAAAGAAAATAAAGTCAGAAACTAGGTTTCTATGAACCTGACTAATTTCTACCGAAGTTTTATTTGAGCTGAAGTTGGTTTAGTTCACATTATCCGGGATCTTTTGCAATCAATCCTAAATCAGAAAATATTCGGTTAAAGCTAACCTCTCAAAACCTTCTATAAAGCGATTAATGAAAGTTGCCAAGGTATTTGAAGATGAATAACTGCGAGAGAGACTACTATGCCACTGTTCAGCTGTCATACATTCATCTTTAACCTGCCAGAAAGAGTGTCAGTTACTTGATATAGAGGTTTTGATATCATAACTAAAACTCAAGCATTCCTTTTTGCTTCCATTGTGTTATATCCCTTAAATAAAAGTTTTTGTAACATCAATTCCACAATTAGTTATGATGAATGAAGCCAGGATAAACAATTTGAGTATATTTTAAACTATACATAAAAAAAGACCAACTGTTTGGTTATATGGGATGTAGGGATTACTCAAGTACTTTACCTTCTCTTTCATGTCAGATGGAAGTGACTCAGCACGTGAACGATATTTTGCAATACAAGCTTGCAGAGCTTTTGTTGCTACTGTCCTAGCACTATCAGAGTCCGGTGATTGGTCCATTTGGTCTGATTCTACAGTTTGATCCATTTGGTCTGAGCCAACGGGTTCCTCATCACTTGGAAATGAAGATTCGGACGAGATTATGCTTTTACATTTTCTAGAAAAAATCACAGCAGAAGTAGCAAGTAATGTGAAAAGAAGATAAGTTGCAGCTTCTAAAGATACAAGTTGTCACCAGAAAGCAATTTGACACAATTCTTATAATATAGGTCAATAAAGATGACAAAATTATGTTTTGTATGATAACTTTTTTACTAAATTTCATAAGCCCTGACATAGGTTTCAACGAGATTAACTTGATTCCTATTCAAGTCAATCACCATGCTTAAAGGTGAGTCGACTATTTACTTAATCAAGATCAAATACAATCAATCCTGAATCAGAAAAAGGTTGAGTAAAACTAACCTATCAACAATATCTATGACCTCATTAACCTTAGTTGACAAGCTCTTTAGAGACAAATTCTTTTGAGAGACAGCCATTAAATGCCACTGCTCAGCATCCCAACATAAATTTTTAACCTGCCAGAAAGCTTGCATGTGAATTACTTTGAAGACGGAAGACTGATATAATAGCTTAAACTTAAACATTCCCCTATGATTATGTTGTATTTAATCCCTTGAATGAAAGTTTGTATATCCACAATTCCAAAACTAGTTGGTTATATGGGATGTGAGGAGTATGAACAAAGGGCTAGATCATACCTCCTCTTTTTTTTCAACTGGCAGTGACTCAGCAAGTAACTTGTACTTTTTAATACAAGTTTGCAGTGGTTTTGCTGTTTCCTTCCTGGCACTTTTAGAGTACACATGTTCCTCGTTCTTTGAGAATGAAGGTTTGGATTTGACTATGCTTTCGCAATTGCTGAGAAAAATGACAGAATAAGTAGCAAGTAATGTGAAAAACAGAAGACTTGCAGCTTCTAATAACAATAACGTATCAACTAAAAGCAATTTTGCACAATTCTTATCATATAGGATAGTGAAAATGACCAACATTATGTTTACTATGAAAAGAAAAGAAACTAGATTCATAAAACCTTAGGGTGGAGGGGTGGTGGTAGAAGGCTTTGAAGTCTAAGCCAATGAGCTTGTGCCACGTCACAGAAAAGTAGTAGATTTGAAGTAGAATGGATGAGGTGGTAGTAGAAGGCTTGTAAGGTTTTATTAAAAAAGGGAATATATTACATTAGTAACCAAGTTTCCCAAGTGTTCCTCTAAAGTCACTCAAAGTTTTTTGCCTCACTAAAGTCCCTCAACTTTCATTAGTTGTTTCAATGCTGTATATATATATTTTTTTATAAATGTTAAAATTTTATAAAGTTAACTTAGGCAAATGAAACATATATGAATGTTGATTAATATTTAGTGATTAGTTTCAACATTTACACTCTTCCATCGGCTACAAGAAGCTGCAAGACCAAACCGAGAAGCCAAAGCCGAATGGATGGGGTGGTTACCGACACTTAGCTGCTAAAGCAGATGAAGCAGGAGGGGGGAAGCCGAAGCCACCCCCTCCACCCTTAGAGAGATTAGGTTGAATTCCTATTTGTTTAAGTAGTCTATGATTAGCATGCAGCCAAGTCAACCCTTTGTCAAGATCAAGTACAATAAATCTTAAATCATAAAAAGGTCGATTAAAACTAACCTCTTAAAAACATTTATAACACGATCAATCTCTGTTGACAAAGTCTTTGGAGATGAATGCTTTTGGGAGATGGCATTTGTAAGCCATTCTTCAGCTTTCCTACATTCCTTTTTAACATTCTCTTTTTTGTCATCCGGAAGCGAATCAGCATGCAAATGATATTTCGCAATACAACTCTTCAGAGAATTTGTTGCTTTTGCTATAGCATTTTCCTCAATATTGCATCTATTTTCAATCGGTTCAAATAACTACAAAAAAAAAAAAAAAAAAAATGTTACACAAGGGCATTAACAGCTTAAGAAAGAAGCTCCATAAACACCTTTTTGAGAATTTTAAGTCTTCCAGTATAGTCTTGTTCAAATTCATCATCACTGTCTTCATAGAGCCAGTCTTCAGTTTTTTGCAAATTGTTAGTGATTAGCTCCCTTTCTGAATCTGTGGCATAGCTCCGGTAAGCACCAGAAAGCTATATTACACAAATTTTGTCAATATATATGCAATCTGAAATTTTCTAATGGCAACTTTATGTGGTCATTCTAATAAAACAAATACCTTCCTACGAGTGTCATAGACAAAATACAAGAGGGTGTTTCTTTGGTCCTTAGTTTCTTCCACCTTTATATCTTGTTCTCCCAACATCTTTTCTTTTTCTTCAGCTTCATGTAGCTCATCATTAGTTGCTGTGGCATCTAAATTATCAGAATTGGGAGATTCAATATATGACTTATGATGTTGGTATAATGTTCTAAGATAAGAAATGTAATATCATAAGGTGTAACATTGGTGTATGCCACCAGCTTCTTGCTGTTCAAAAAAGAAAACTTGTGAACATTTGCCTTTGCTCGGTAAAAGATGCACTCCTAGAAAACTGAGTTGTTTCTTACAAAAAAAAAATGCTGTCATAAATGCATAGGTAACGAAATGAAATAAAAAAATATATATAGACAGGCTTGTACAGACCGTCTTAAAAATGATAAGAAATAAGCTCAAGCATTTAAAACAACTATCTACAATTATTTTGTTGGTTACCAGGATATTTATCAAATTGTATCTTAAACTCGGCCTTTTGTTGTTGCATCGCTTCCTTCATTTGCTCCCTCATCGCTTCTCTTTCTCGTCGTTCATTTTCAAGTTGGGTTTCCATATGAGTTTGAAAATGGGTCAGTTGAGATTGCAATTCCCGCACCTGAAAGTTTGTTAAAAGACACATAAATGCATAATAAGTACCTAGTAAAGAAACATACTCAATTCGATTTTTATCCACACTGTACAGTGACACAGACACACGTACACATATACATACAAACATAAACATACACAAACATAAAGATAAACAAGCACAAACACATACACATACATATACATATATATGGACATGGCTTCACAATTAAGGACGCCCACACATACATCATGTACACGCATAGACACCAACACAACTAACCTCCTTTTTGAGATCTTTGAGTCTTTGTGTATAGTCTTGTTCAGATTCATTATCACTGTCTTCATATAGGAAGTCTTTGGTCTTTTGCAAATTGTTAGTGTTTACCTCCTTCTCTGAATCTGTATCAAATAAGCTCCGATAGGCCCCAGTAGGCTAAATCACACAAATTTTGTCAGATTATATGCAATCAGAGAAATCAAATGGCAACTTTATGTGGTTAGTGTAATAAAAACAAAAGACTCAAGGGTGTTTCTTTTATCCTTAGTTTCTTCACCTCTATATCTTGTTCTGCCAACATCTTTTCTTTCCTTTTAGCTTCACATAATTCATCATTTGTTGTCGCGACATCTAAATTCTCAGAAATTGGGAGATGCAAAATATTCTGGTTGTCCATCAGTATCTTAGAATATGAACTCCTACCTAAATGGCGTATATCTTCTAAGATCCGTAGCCACAAACACAATTATAAGTATGTTATGGTAGTGCTTTTAATGAACCCATGTAAAACAATAGTGTAATGAGTAATGCTTACTATTGCAGAATCCATTTCAATAATTCCATGGTCATTAAGCTTTATTCTAAGCTCAACTTCCTTTTTTTGTGCATCAGGGGGTTCAGACAAACCGATCTGAAAAATACTTTACAATTATCTCAAGGTATGAACAAACAAACTATAGCAAGTGTAAGTACAAATGCAAAATTATAATATGATCAGACACACAAATAAGAGAATCTTACCGCGAAATGACCAACTATATCTGATATTCCTGCAGGGAAATCCCTCTCGAAGATGTATGCGACCTGCATATAAAACTGAGTGTTACCTTCGTGTGTCATCAACTTCTCGTTTGGAAATGTACTGCCTTTTGGAAAGAGCATATATTCTCCTCCTTGTGGTGAAGGAATTACTATTGAGTATGGAAATGAATCCTTAATCTGTGAACAATAAGAAACATAACAAAAATCTTTAAAAACATAATATGAATGTTAAAACAAGGAGAGTTGTACCGTAGAGCATCAGAGAAAGACCTTATAGTCGCGGACTAGGAGAGTCGGGCTAAGCATTGCACAACGGAGAGCACATCCTCTAGCAACACTTTCACAAGGGTTTAATGTTCTTGTAGGTTCTTTCTCGAAAAACATTGTTAAAATTCTCGTGATGGCAGGTATGCGTGACCCTTTACCAACAAGCTCAATAGTGTATAGCTTATCTACACTTAGACCAGAGTCCTTTAAAGCCATACTACAAGGAATCATAACCCTTTCTAACAGCTTCAATGATAAATTCTCGAACTCTTCCCTGGTTATGGATCCTCTCACATCTATATCTCCGATAAGACACTCGATAATAAGTGGTGCTTCTGCATAAACACTCAGAACTTTCTTCACCTTCTTACATGATGTCCGAAGCCTTCTGGAAGCACGCACATTGGCATAGACATCAATTTTGTATTTCTCATTAAACTGTGCTGCGAAATGGTGGAACAAAACTTCATCAAAATCTCTACCTCCCAAGTTCTGATCAAAAGAATGGGACAGGATTTTCATCTCCCCTGGTTCAAAAGCCGCAAGGGTCACCTGAGTGTCACAGTGCCCAATGTCGACAAACATAACATTGGTCGGTCCGGAGTCAGACAAATCAGCCATGTACATGCCATAACCTAATGCAATGGCAGTACCATCATGCATCAACCTCAAAGGCTTTAAACCCGCGATAAGTGCAGCATCAAGGTACATACGCCTCTGCAAGTCCGTAAAATATGACGGAATCCCAATCACGCAGTCAACGACAGGGGACTGAAGGTTTTTCTCAGTTATTTGTTTCAAATGTTTGAGCAACATCCCCAAAATCTCGACCGGGGTAAAAGTCCATTTCGTTTTCAAGTACTCTAACTCGATCAAAATCCCACCTCGCGGGCCCTCACTAGTGGCAAAAGGTAGCAGATTAAGTTCTCCCTCAACCTCTTTATACAACTTTCCAATCAACCTCTTAATCTGAGAAACAGTTGATTTAGGATTTGCAGCAGCAAATGCAGCACCTGCAGAACCGAAAAACCTTTGCTTCTCACCAAACGAGACCACGGCAGGCGTTTCACTCTTTAATTCATCATTCAACAGTACCTCAACACCACCACGTCTTGCAGCGGCAATAACACAGCTCTCGTTACCGATATCAAACCCTATCACACTCATCTTTCTATATTCTCCCGGAAAAAAAAACGCAAGTTTACTCGAAATTCAACACAGATTAGGAACCCTATGGACAATCATCTACATAAATACAGAAATTCAGTAAGAAATAAGACGCTAAAAGATGTAATTTAAGATTGTAAAGCATGTGTACCTGATTACTGATTGAAATCATTTCAACTGTGTGTTTCTGTGATTGACGAAGGAAGGAAGGAAGGAAGGAAGGAAGGAATGTGGATAGCTGTTTGTATGAATCAAGTATGAAGCGAATAGTCGTCGAAGACCTCGCCATGTTTGTATAAAGTAAACTGTCTGCAAGTTGGTTGATGGTTTGTTTTTAAGAGTTGACGTTCAATTTTATCATTTTATGTAAATTTTGCCAACCAACTATATGATGATGGTGACGGAAAGGGTCTAT
>JBCNJP010000017.1:507245-568329 GCA_039602395.1 Deinandra increscens subsp. villosa
TTCAAGATCAAGTACAATAAATCTTAAATCATAAAAAGGTCGATTAAAACTAACCTCTTAAAAACATTTATAACACGATCAATCTCTGTTGACAAAGTCTTTGGAGATGAATGCTTTTGGGAGATGGCATTTGTAAGCCATTCTTCAGCTTTCCTACATTCCTTTTTAACATTCTCTTTTTTGTCATCCGGAAGCGAATCAGCATGCAAATGATATTTCGCAATACAACTCTTCAGAGAATTTGTTGCTTTTGCTATAGCATTTTCCTCAATATTGCATCTATTTTCAATCGGTTCTAATAACTACAAAAAAAAATAACAAAAAAAAAACAAAACAAAGTTACACAAGGGGATTAACAGCTTAAGAAAAGAAGCTTCATAAACACCTTTTTGAGAATTTTAAGTCTTCCAGTATAGTCTTGTTCAAATTCATCATCACTGTCTTCATAGAGCCAGTCTTCAGTTTTTTGCAAATTGTTAGTGATTAGCTCCCTTTCTGAATCTGTGGCATAGCTCCGGTAAGCACCAGAAAGCTAAATTACACAAATTTTGTCAATCTATATGCAATCTGAAATTTTCTAATGGCAACTTTATGTGGTCATTCTAATAAAACAAATACCTTCCTACGAGTGTCATAGACAAAATACAAGAGGGTGTTTCTTTGGTCCTTAGTTTCTTCCACCTTTATATCTTGTTCTCCCAACATCTTTTCTTTTTCTTCAGCTTCATGTAGCTCATCATTGGTTGCTGTGGCATCTACATTATCAGAATTGGGAGATTCAATATATGACTTATGATGTTGGTATAATGTTCTAAGACAAGAAATGTAATATCATAAGGTGTAACATTGCTGTATGCCACCAGCTTCTTGCTGTTCAAAAAAGAAAACTTGTGAACATTTGCCTTTGCTCGGTAAAAGATGCACTCCTAGAAAACTGAGTTGTTTCTTACAAAAAAAAAATGCGTCATAAATGCATAGGTAACGAAATGAAATAAAAAAATATATATAGACAGGCTTGTACAGACCGTCTTAAAAATGATAAGAAATAAGCTCAAGCATTTAAAACGACTATCTACAATTATTTTGTTGGTTACCAGGATATTTATCAAATTGTCTCTTAAACTCGGCCTTTTGTTGTTGCATCGCTTCCTTCATTTGCTCCCTCATCGCTTCTCTTTCCCGTCGTTCATTTTCAAGTTGGGTTTCCATATGAGTTTGAAAATGGGTCAGTTGAGATTGCAATTCCCGCACCTGAAAGTTTGTTAAAAGACACATAAATGCATAATAAGTACGTAGTAAAGAAACATACTCAATTCGATTTGTATCCACACTGTACAGTGACACAGACACACGTACACATATACATACAAACATAAACATACACAAACATAAAGATAAACAAGCACAAACACACACACATACATATACATATATATGGACATGGCTTCACAATTAAGGACGCCCACACATACATCATGTACACGCATAGACACCAACACAACTAACCTCCTTTTTGAGATCTTTGAGTCTTTGTGTATAGTCTTGTTCAGATTCATTATCACTGTCTTCATATAGGAAGTCTTTGGTCTTTTGCAAATTGTTAGTGTTTACCTCCTTCTCTGAATCTGTATCAAATAAGCTCCGATAGGCCCCAGTAGGCTAAATCACACAAATTTTGTCAGATTATATGCAATCAGAGAAATCAAATGGCAACTTTATGTGGTTAGTGTAATAAAAACAAAAGACTCAAGGGTGTTTCTTTTATCCTTAGTTTCTTCACCTCTATATCTTGTTCTGCCTACATCTTTTCTTTCCTTTTAGCTTCACATAATTCATCATTTGTTGTCGCGACATCTAAATTCTCAGAAATTGGGAGATGCAAAATATTCTGGTTGTCCATCAGTATCTTAGAATATGAACTCCTACCTAAATGGCGTATATCTTCTAAGATCCGTAGCCACAAACACAATTATAAGTATGTTATGGTAGTGCTTTTAATGAACCCATGTAAAACAATAGTGTAATGAGTAATGCTTACTATTGCAGAATCCATTTCAATAATTCCATGGTCATTAAGCTTTATTCTAAGCTCAACTTCCTTTTTTTGTGCATCAGGGGGTTCAGACAAACCGATCTGAAAAATACTTTACAATTATCTCAAGGTATGAACAAACAAACTATAGCAAGTGTAAGTACAAATGCAAAATTATAATATGATCAGACACACAAATAAGAGAATCTTACCGTGAAATGACCAACTATATCTGATATTCCTGCAGGGAAATCCCTCTCGAAGATGTATGCGACCTGCATATAAAACTGAGTGTTACCTTCGTGTGTCATCAACTTCTCGTTTGGAAATGTACTGCCTTTTGGAAAGAGCATATATTCTCCTCCTTGTGGTGAAGGAATTACTATTGAGTATGGAAATGAATCCTTAATCTGTGAACAATAAGAAACATAACAAAAATCTTTTAAAACATAATATGAATGTTAAAACAAGGAGAGTTGTACCGTAGAGTATCAGAGAAAGACCTTATAGTCGCGGACTAGGAGAGTCGGGCTAAGCATTGCACAACGGAGAGCACATCCTCTAGCAACACTTTCACAAGCGTTTAATGTTCTTGTAGGTTCTTTCTCGAAAAACATTGTTAAAATTCTCGTGATGGCAGGTATGCGTGACCCTTTACCAACAAGCTCAATAGTGTATAGCTTATCTACACTTAGACCAGAGTCCTTTAAAGCCATACTACAAGGAATCATAACCCTTTCTAACAGCTTCAATGACAAATTCTCAAACTCTTCCCTGGTTATGGATCCTCTCACATCTATATCTCCGATCAGACACTCGATAATAAGAGGTGCTTCTGCATTGGTACTCAGAACTTTCTTCACCTTCTTACATGATGCCCGAAGCCTTCTGGAAGCACGCACATTGGCATAGACATCGATTTTGTATTTCTTATTAAACTGTGCTGCGAAATGGTGGAACAAAACTTCATCAAAATCTCTACCTCCCAAGTTCTGATCAAAAGAATGGGACATGATTTTCATTTTCCCTGGTTCGAAAGCCGCAACAGTCACCTGAGTGTCACAGTGCCCAATGTCGACAAACATAACATTGGTCGGTCCGGAGTCAGACAAATCAGCCATGTACATGCCATAACCTAAGGCAATGGCAGTACCATCATGCATCAACCTCAAAGGCTTTAAACCCGCGATAAGTGCAGCATCAAGGTACATACGCCTCTGCAAGTCTGTAAAATATGCCGGGATCCCAATCACACAGTCAACGACAGGGGACTGAAGGTTTTTCTCAGTTATTTGTTTCAAATGTTTGAGCAACATCCCCAAAATCTCGACCGGTGTAAAAGTCCATTTCGTTTTCAAGTACTCTAACTCGATCAAAATCCCACCTCGCGGGCCCTCACTAGTCACGAAAGGTAGCAGATTAAGTTCTCCCTCAACCTCTTTATACAACTTTCCAATCAACCTCTTAATCTGAGAAACAGTTGATTTAGGATTTGCAGCAGCAAATGCAGCCCCTGCAGAACCGAAAAACCTTTGCTTCTCACCAAACGAGACCACAGCAGGCGTTTCACTCTTTGATTCATCATTCAACAATACATCAACGCCACCACGTCTTGCAGAGGCAATAACACAGCTCTCGTTACCGATATCAAACCCTATCACACTCATCTTTCTATATTCTCCCGGAAAAAAAAAACGCAAGTTTACTCGAAGTTTAACACAGATTAGGAACCCTATGGACAATCATCTACATAAATACAGAAATTCAGTAAGAAATAAGACGCTAAAAGATGTAATATAAGATTGTAAAGCATGTGTACCTGATTACTGATTGAAATCATTTCAACTGTGTGTTTCTGTGATTGACGAAGGAAGGAAGGAAGGAAGGAATGTGGATAGCTGTTTGTATGAATCAAGTATGAAGCGAATAGTCGTCGAAGACCTCGCCATGTTTGTATAAAGTAAACTGCCTGCAAGTTGGTTGATGGTTTGTTTTTAAGAGTTGACGTTCAATTTTATGTAAATTTTGCCAACCAACCATATGATGATGGTGACGGAAAGGGTCTATTTCATTTGAATCTTCCTACTCTAATAAACAATTACAATTCTTGACACATGTTAACACCAGATTCATTCTCACAAAAGTTTTCCCTCCTAAATCTACTTCTTAATAAAAAAAAATTATTGGAAAATATATTTATATTCTATTTTATAAACATTTATATTTTTATTTTTTTATATTTATGAAATTATGATAATCACTTATTAATTTGCATCTTATTTTTATTTAAAGTTATTTTTGAAACTTTTATTGTTCTTATTTTAATAAATTATATTTTTATTCTTTTATATTTATGGAATTATGATAATCACTTATTAATTTGCATCTTATTTTTATTTAAAGTTATTTTTGAAACTTTTATTGTTCTTATTTTAATAAATTATATTTTTATTTTTTTATATTTATGGAATTATGATAATCACTTTGTAGAAACCGGGGTCGGTGAGCCAAGCCAAACCCCGATGGCACAGCGGAAGCGGATCGGAGACTTTGTGAGCTTCGTCTTTGTAGAACAAATATGAACACCCGGAAGAACATTACGGACCGGATCTTCTACTTGGGTGTTTGAGATGTGATGATGATGATGAGGATAAAATATAGAAGTAGTGATAAACAAGATGAAGATAAGTGAAATCATATATGGAGTCGAATGATTACATGTTTACCTATCCCACACATGCTATAGGTTCATGAACAAGAGTTCATGAACCCACACAACTTCAAAGTTTCATGTCTAAGCTCTCTCACTCATGCATTCACTCATCTAGCTTGTCTTTCACAAATGAAAGATAAAACTATATATACTAACCTAACAATGGCAAACTAGTAAATAACCAACAACTAGTAACTAGTGACAAATAAATATTATTACAACCAAATAATAATGTCACTTTGCCATGTCTTCGGTTAATGAGAGTCTCGAGTCATGATCTTCACCGCATGTTGTGTAAACGGTCAAACGGTAAGTGGTACGTTGAGTTTCATCTAACCAAATCTCGAACTAGTCGGTCTCGGGAATTCCCAACAATCTCCCCCTATTTGGTAGATGAACAAACGGATAAATAACTCAACTCTTGTGACAATCGGTTCCCTTATATTCTTGCAACTTGACTTCAAGACAATCTTCAAACGGTTTCAAATCTTTCACTTTTCTTCTCCCCTTTGTGAAGCTCCCCCTAAGATAAAGAATTGTTCTTCTTTTAGCTTTTTCCGCAAAGCCCATAGGGTGTTTACCAAGATTTAACAAAACACACTATGTTTAAGGATGCCAACATCATCCTCAGTGTGGTTAAAGGTAGACAAGATAAAGGATCAAAGAAAAATTAGAGAATTAATTCCATAATTCAACCGTCTTGAAAATACTTGCCAAGAATACCAAACCGATGCTTCACTTCAAAGATAGTACCACTTCAAATAGATTACCTCAACAAGTCATAAGCTTCTAACTTTGCCTTTATTTTTACCATAACGACGATGGCTCAAGGACTCTTCAAAAGCTAGAACTCAATCCAACATTAGCAAACAAATATCTTCAATGTAGAAAAAGATCCAAATTTGTGCACATTCTTCAATTTTCAACCCACTTCTAAACACGTCTGCTTATAACGAAGAGCGTCTCAAATAGAAAAATAATTTGATTTCTACAAGTGTACCTTAGTTATACACCAATTTGTTGCGATGGACATTAATGACTCACACCCCGTTGACTTGTAGTAATTTTGGCAAGTGTTCCGGACTAACTGGTGCACCAAATGACTTCCTTTGGAAGTTTTTCAAGTTCCCTTGGAACTTTTAAGTTGCCTAGGAACTTTCTCCCTTAGAAAATTTTTCACAGAAGAGTTCCCTAGGAACTTTTTGGTTACTCCTGAACTTTTCCCTTAGAAAATTTTTCACTGAAGAGTTCCCTAGGAACTTTTTGGTTACTCCTGAACTTTTCCCTTAGAAAATTTTTCACTGAAGAGTTCCCTAGGAACTTTTTGGTTACTCCTGAACTTTTCCCTTAGAAAAATTTAAGTTCCCTCGGAGCTATCAGGTTACTCCGGAACTTTTAGTTCCCTAGGAACTTTTTCCTTAGAAAAAATTTCAGTTACTCCGGAACTTTTAGTTCCCTAGGAACTTTTTTCCTTAGAAGAAATTTCAGTTCCTCCGGAACTTTTAGTTCCCTAGGAACTTTTTCCTTAGAAAAAATTTCAGTTCCTCCGGAACTTTTAGTTCCCTAGGAACTTTTTCCTTAGAAAAAATTTCAGTTCCTCCGGAACTTTTAGTTCCCTAGGAACTTTTTCCTTAGAAAAAATTTCAGTTCCTCCGGAACTTTTAGTTCCCTAGGAACTTTTTCCTTAGAAAAAATTTCAGTTCCTCCGGAACTTTTAGTTCCCTAGGAACTTTTTCCTTAGAAAAAATTTCAGTTCCTCCGGAACTTTTAGTTCCCTAGGAACTTTTTCCTTAGAAAAAATTTCAGTTCCTCCGGAACTTTTAGTTCCCTAGGAACTTTTTCCTTAGAAAAAAAATTTTTCTTTCAAAAAAAATTTGCCGGATGTCAACATGTTGAAATAACCCCTTTTCTCTCGATTAAGAACCCGTAAAAACTCGGTGTTACAAGCTGCAGTCTTGTGAGTTTTTATTATTCCATCACTTTGTTAAAAGATAATTAACAATAAACATCAACAATATAAATCTGCCATTTTGACTAAAAGGTTGAGTGTTTGGGTGAGGAGAGAGAAAGTATAAAAGATGGTTGACTAAAAGTGACAAAAGAGTTGTTACTTTACAAAAGTCAGTAAAGTGGGTATGGGGTACAACTCTTTCACTATTCACTTTTATGGGTTTTATATTTTAGTTTCCTTTTATTTTAATCAAACAAGAATTAAAACATACAATCTTCCAAGGATGAAGATCTGGAAACTCATGAACTTGGGATGAGTTTGAAGAAACTCAAGAACTCATATTATATTTGTGTGACAATTTCAACACAAAACCCAAAGTTCAAAAAATATAAACATCTCTATTTGTTACAACGACAAGCAAACTAACACAAAGTTGAAGAAACCAACTGAATCGTTGCGTTTTCTTCGACCATGGCTCTGATGCCAATTGTAGAAACCGGGGTCGGTGAGCCAAGCCAAACCCCGATGGCACAGCGGAAGCGGATCGGAGACTTTGTGAGCTTCGTCTTTGTAGAACAAATATGAACACCCGGAAGAACATTACGGACCGGATCTTCTACTTGGGTGTTTGAGATGTGATGATGATGATGAGGATAAAATATAGAAGTAGTGATAAACAAGATGAAGATAAGTGAAATCATATATGGAGTCGAATGATTACATGTTTACCTATCCCACACATGCTATAGGTTCATGAACAAGAGTTCATGAACCCACACAACTTCAAAGTTTCATGTCTAAGCTCTCTCACTCATGCATTCACTCATCTAGCTTGTCTTTCACAAATGAAAGATAAAACTATATATACTAACCTAACAATGGCAAACTAGTAAATAACCAACAACTAGTAACTAGTGACAAATAAATATTATTACAACCAAATAATAATGTCACTTTGCCATGTCTTCGGTTAATGAGAGTCTCGAGTCATGATCTTCACCGCATGTTGTGCAAACGGTCAAACGGTAAGTGGTACGTTGAGTTTCATCTAACCAAATCTCGAACTAGTCGGTCTCGGGAATTCCCAACACACTTATTAATCTGCATCTTATTTTTATTTAAAATTATTTTTGAAACTATTATTGTTTTTATTTTAATAAATATTTATAAAACTTATAAAAACCAATAAACACTTATTTACCAAATATACAAGTAAAGACATGATCTAAATATTTTTTTTATAAAGAGAGTAAAGTCACCAATACCATATTATGAATGATAATTTTAGCTTTTTATTGTAATACAATATTCCGGTAATAAAAAGAGTATGCATGAATTATTAGTTATATATATTTTTTACTAATTTAACCCGTATAACATACGGGCTCTATACTAGTTGATTAATAATTGGGTGAACTACACTGGGAAATCTCCTTATTATTTTAAACACTTCAATTTATACCCCTCGGATTATTGGTAAACTTTTTTTAATTTTTTTAAGTTCATTGTATTATAATAAAAACAAATATTTATTTGAAATGGCAGGTAAACGGGCAACAAGCTGCGTCACAACCTTCTTTTAGATAACAAAACGAATCCTGCTGAAGACAAAGTTCTGAGCCTTAGGGGACGACAAATTACTATGCACGACCCGTTGAAGCCTACTCAGAAATCCAACCGCCTCCGAAACAAGGAACCCAAATGTATCAAATTAAGGGCAACCGCCTTAAAGAGATAATAATGTGTTCATATTAAGGTAAGTTTTCATTAAAAATTAAACATACTTTTTCATATGACATGAAAATTTCGCTACCAAAATCTTAGGGGGTGGTAAGGTCTGTGACTCCACCTTTCGGTTCCAGCAATTTTCATGGCTTCTTTTGGCTACCACACCTAGTGCCATGGCTTCATGGGAGGCATTTTCATTTCTTGTGTTTTGTGGTTTGGGGGAGTCGAATGAAGCCGTGAGATTGTGTGACTAATTTTGATTTTGAAGCCTAGATCTCCAAGCCTAAACCACACCCATCTAAAAATGAAGCCTAAGGCTTCATTTTCTCTCTTTATCATCTCTTCACGTGGCATACAACCAGTAAATGGATTTTTTAAAGCCTTAGACTTCTCCTCCCTTCATACCCCCCCCCCCCCCCCCCCACACACACACACACTTAGTCTATATACCAGTATAATATAACAAACGACATTCAACCTAAAGCATCAATAGCAATGGAAGTTTAACAACAAATATCGATTATCTTTTTTGACTAATCTACGATTTCGCGGTTACACCGCCAACTCACGATTTATGATTTTATATGTGTCTTTATTATGTATTCGTATTTATAACCAAATGTTACATTTCCACGTTTATGTTTTTCACTCAGTTTAATTGGAAAAAAATCATGATAACATTAATATAATAACCTCAAATACACAATTTTGAAAGGGACCTCCTATTGAGATATTTCTATACGTCCCCGTATAGTTTAATATACGCCGTATTAAAAGGTAATACACCCCGTATAAAAGATTGTTTTTTTCTTATACACCTCATATAGTCTAATACTAAACATATAGGGTTGTGGAATTAAATTTTAAATGTGTCCGGTTAACGACCCTTTTGAAATGACACCAATAAAGGAAACATTGGCAACCATAAACCATATGTTCATATAGATATAGTTATGAAATGTGTAGAGGGTAAATCCGTCATTCACTATTATAAAATATCTCAATTTGAACCTCAAATTCAATGATAGATTGTAAAACAAATAATTGTTTTGAGTGGATAGGGTTTTTGGTTTTCTTAAAAAATTTCAAAACTCCAATCATTTTGCAGGTAGTTCCAAACCCATCATCCCCACCACCCACCACGCAATTGGTTACTCTATAATTAATCAAACTAATCACCTCCCTCTTCATTCTTCCTTTCAAAATCTGGTTCTGATTTCTCAGAATTCTCATACCTTGGTTCTTTTACCAAGAAATTATCTTGCAAAAAAGGAAGAAAAATGGAGTTCTCAACATTCAACCCTTCTTGGCACTCCTTTTTCACCTCCCCTCTCCTCTTTCCATACCCCTTCATCCCCGAGAACTACGTTCATTGGACTGAAACCCCTGAATCCCACATTTATTCTGCCGACATCCCCGGTACCTATGCATTTCTTGATCTTATCTTCGGGTTAAAATTGTCTGCTTTTTAGGAGGAGCGTATCTTTCTTGATATTAACTTGATTAATTGGCTAATGATGTTTGCTTTCTAGGACCAAATCTTGTATCAATTGGTTTAATTGCATACAAGAATATGATCAAGATATCAAGATTTCTTGATCCATTTCTTTAGGGTGGTTTGTTGATATGAACTATGGTAAATGATGTTGCTTTATAGGACCAAATCTAGAATCTGTTGGCTTAAATGCATACAAGAATTGGTTTCCAAGACACCCTGATCAGAAAGTTCTTATTTTTTTAAGATATCAAGATTTCTTGATTCATCTCTGTAGGGTGATTCCTTGAAATCAACTATTAAAATTGACCAGTGATCTCTGCTTTCTATGATTAAATATCGAATCAATTGGTTTAGTTGCATACAAGAGTTTGCTTCCAAGACACCCTTTATTAGAATGTTCTTTTTTGTATCATATCAAGGTTTCTTGATTCTTTTCTGTAAGGTGATTTCTTTATATTAACTATATTAATTGGCTAATGAGGCTTTGTAGGACCAAAGCTTGAGGTTTAATTGCATACACAAATCTGTTCTCAAGACACCTTATTAGAAAGTTTTTTTTTTTGGTATCATTGGTATCATATCATAGTTTATTGATTCTTTTATGTAGGGTCCTTTCTTGTTATTAACTATTCTATTTGCGAATGACCTTTTAGCCTAGTGGCACAAGGTGTCTATCCCCATCAAAGCGGTGTGGGTTTGAGTCCCATAAAGTGGGCATTAGGTCAATATTCGTTTTAAGGAGGTGTGTGTTAGCCGTTAAAAGAATTATGTTGATTGGCTAATGATGTTGCTTTTTGAGACAAAATCTTGAATAAGTTGGCTTTATTTCATACAAGAGCTTGTTTTCAGGACACCCTTATTACAAGGTTCTTTTTGTATCATATCAAGGTTTCTTTATTCTTTTGTCTATGGTTGTTTTTTATATTAACTATGTTAAATGGCTAAAGATGCCTACATTCTAAGAACAGGGTTTGTTTTTGCACAAGAATTCGTTTCTCAAGAATGATTTCTTGATATTAACCCTGTTAAATGGTTAAAGTTGCCTGCTTTTTCGGACACATCCTTGAACCAGCTACTTTGATTGCACATAAAGATTCATTTCTAAGACACCCTATTAGAAAAAATTATCTTTTTGCATTATATCAAGATTTCTTGATTCCTTTCTTTAGGATGGTTTAATTTGTGTACATATGCAGGTGTTAGGAAGGAGGAAATCTGTGTGGAAGTTGAGGACTCGAGGTATCTTATAATTCGTACCGAATCAGCTGATGATACAGTGACAATGCCCGGTGGTCGGACCTTTATGAAAAAATTCAGGCTGCCGGATACTATTGATGTAAATGGGATTTCTGCTTGTTATGAGAATGGGGTGTTGACGGTTACTGTACCAAGATCTTTTGTTAGAAGGGGGTTTTATATCGAACCTGCTGATCTGCCACAACAGACAGAAGTGCTTGCGAGGGCTGCTTGAATCCTTAAAGGTTTAGGATATCTTATGTACAAATTTGATATTTTTAAAGTTGCTTGGATTCAAGAATTATAGGCATTGCTTTGGGGAAACATTGTTGGTGCAAATGTTCATATAGATGTAGGCCTTAGTTGATTGGTACTAAAATCATTCATCTTTTTCAATGAATAATGTTGCATTAATCTACATTACAAAAACCATCATAATGTTGGTACTTGATATGTATATATGAGAAAAGGCTATTTTGAGAGTGTCTGTTTTTTGTTTTGTTTTTGTTTTTTTCCCATCTGCAAAGTTAATATAACCATTTCTTTAAATTTATCCCCAAAAGACTCTAGACCAATAAAAAGCAGTTCTAACAAAACAGGAAGAAAAAAAAAATGATCAATTCATCTGCTTTGTTTGCTCACCAAACATAGATGAATGAGGTATACTAACGATAAGGACACCAAGACAAAGTTTAGGAATCAGAAAATGACATTGTACATATATGATTGGATGCTAGCAATTGACTTGTTTTGGGCATTCTACAAGATTATTTTATGTAGGAATTTGTCAAAGTTACAGCTTTAAATTCATCAATAAATTAAGCTCCTTATTTTCTTATTAACGAGCTACAATGTCATTCATTAAACATACTATATGAAGGAGTCTTGTGGTGTATTTGTTGTTGGAAAAGGCGTAAAAAGTAAGTTTTTAATCAACTTTAATCACATATAAATATTTTCATGAATTTTCAAAAACCATTTGAGTTTAATTTAAAATAAAAGATAATATGAAATTAGATTTGACGATTCACGACGTTTTCTAATAAAATTCCAAATACTAAAATACTAAATACAAAATATACATTATAGATTTACTTGGTAAATATCTTTTTCTAGGAAATCATGATGAAAAATGGATCTTTTCCATTGATGCTACTCACCATAAAGTGACAACCAACTAACACCATGAGTCTTAGAATATATTCAAGGATTTCTCTCAGACTACTTTGTGTTTTGTAGCCATGGAATTCATAGTTTTTGTCACTCTATTATTATTGTTGATTTTGGTTCCCACATTTTTTCTTTCCAAGCAAAAGAAGTATAGTGGTCATCTAGCCGGTCAACTGCCACCGGGTTCATTGGGACTACCGGTGATAGGGCAAAGCATCGGCTTTCTAAAGGCGTTGTCAGCCGACAAGGTCGATAAATGGTATCAAGAAAGAATAATAAAGTATGGCCCTGTTTGGAAAGCGAGTCTTTTTGGATGCCCAACGGTTGTTTTGAATGGTCCAACCGCAAATAAGTTCATATACACTTGTGACGGGAGCCTCCTCACAAACTCACAACCACCATCGATCAGCAGGATCTTGGGTTCCAATAATATCATAGAGTTGTCAGGAAATGATCACAAACGAGTAAGAACAGCCCTAGTTTCGTTTCTTAAGCTTGAAGTGTTGAAGCAATATGTTGCAAAAGTTGATGACGAGGTCCAACACAATCTTCTAATGCATTGGCATGGTACAAAGGAGGTCCAGGTAGATATATTTTACCCGAATCACATTTGACCTTTAGGGCGGGAGTGGTTTTTCCGTTTCTCCAAATATATACGATATCAGTGTCACGTTAGATTTTCGTAATTTTCTATCAATTGTGGGGTGGTTACTCCGTTTTTCAAAATTAACCAAATTTGTTTTCATAATTATTTATCAAACACTTTTTTTCATATGTTTTTACCATTAAGTGTTTATCAACACATGTATAAGTTATGTGTAGGTTGTATATCTAGCAAAATCTAATTTGTTCATATGAAATAAATAAATATTGCATTTTTATAACTTCTTTATTTAAAATTGAGATTGAAAAATGTATAATTCATTTTGTTATATATCTTTTCACAATATTTGGTCTTCTCTGTTACTACCCACCATCTCTAGAATAGAAATGATGTAGTATATATTTTCATTTGTTTTTATCAATGTTGTAGGTGCAGTCTCTAATGAAGGTCTTAACCTTCAACATCATTTGCTCTCTTCTTTTTGGGATTGAAAGAGGACCCAAAAGAGAGAAAATGCTACCACTTTTCCAGGATCTGATTGAAGGTCTCTTGTCAATTCCAATCAATCTGCCTTTCACTAAATTTGGCCGCGGGATCATAGCAAGGGAAAAACTTGTACCTATGATATCACAACTTATACGGGAGAAAAGAGAGGCACTCGAGGAACAAAATCAACAACACAATTCTCATAAAGATCTAATCACGTCGTTGCTTAGCATTCATGATAATGATAGCTCAACAATGATGTCGGAAGAGGAGATCATTGACAACATCCTCGCCTTGATGGTTGCAGGTTATGACACGACATCCGTCCTTCTTACCTTCTTGGTTAAGCTTTTGGCTAACGATAAACCTATCTACTCTACTATAGTTCGAGGTACGTTGTAACACATTAATTTTTGCTCCGTTTCTTTTGTTATTATCATTGCACAAACATATTTTATAATTTGTGACGACTTCAAAGTAGTAAACCTTTGTAGGAGTCTTATAAAGCTTTAGTAAAGTTATGTAAGAGTCTAACAATAGTTTTAACTACTTTTTAACAACTATGACCTTTTTAGTATTTCACCACGTACATTTGAGCAATGCTTTCTTTTTTCTCTTTCTTTGTAACTTCAATAAAAACCTCTAAAAGCACATTATATATGAAAAAAACAAACATCAAATCAAGTTTATATATTTGAGATTGCAGAACAACAAGAAATTGCCAGTAAGAAAGCATATGAAGAAGCTTTAACATGGGAAGACCTCACCAAGATGAAGTACACATGGAGAGTAGCAACCGAGATGATGCGAATAAACCCTCCTGTGACTTTAAGCTTCCGACGAGCTAAGCAGGATATCGAGTATGGAGGATTCATAATTCCAAAAGGATGGCAAGTATGACACATGATTGCTTAATCAACAAGGATTTAAGAGACAAAGTATCATATAAAACAGTTGCTTAATTTATTTTATATATATTGTGTTTCCAGGTGATGTTATCTGCGCCCATGACACATATGGATGATAGCATTTTCCAAAATCCAACCATGTTCGACCCGACCCGTTTTGAGAAACATGCACCACCACCACCACCTTTTAGTTACGTGGCATTTGGAGGCGGGCCGAGGATGTGTCCTGGTACCGAGCTTGCGAAAATGGAAACTTTAGTGATGATGCATCGTCTCGTGACAAGATTCAACTGGGAGCTACTTAAGAAAGATGAATCATTCAAGAGAGTTCCAATGCCAGAATTTGAACAAGGGTTGTTAGTTCATGTGAAACCCCTAAAAGAAAATGGTGTCGTATGAAGCATGAATGTTGGGAGTTTTTGTATTTTTTTTGAACGGCTAACACAAACATCCTCTAATCTACTCCTAAATTACACCGAAGTTTTTGTGTTTGCAGGGTATTATGTATAAAGCCTACTATGTTATAAACCAATAAACATTCTTGTTTTTAGACCCAAAATATTAAGTGCAAAACGCCATAGAATGGACTAGGTTTTAGCTACTAGTGTTTTCCTTTTTTAATAGTGAGGATTCAAAGCATGTGATGGATAAAATATTGTCGTTAAAAAAGAGTTAGACATCGATTAGATTTTTTATATTTTAATGGGTTATTGGCTTCAAATAATTCTATCACTTTTTGGCCAAGAATACCCTTAACTACGGAAATACCCAACACCACTCCCAACTATCTACCTATTTTCTTTCACCACTTCCCCGTTCATTTTAATTAACACCGTTAAGAGGCTACCTACATGGCGGTCCTACGTTGCTTTAAAGTAAGAATTATTGGCTTCAAATAATACTAACTATTACCTTTTAGCTAGAAACACTCCCAACTACGGACATAGCCAACGCCACTCCCAACTATCTACCTAATTTCTTTCACCACTCCCCCCGTTAATTTTATTTGAAGCCAACAATGCAGATGAGGAATCGATTAAGAAACATCACTCTGATGCTACATGTTGGATGATTCCTCGAACATGATAATATAGATATAAACATAAAGATTACCTGATAGCATAGGGACTGCAACCATGTTGAAGGATTCCATGAAGCCATTGATCGAGATCCCCTTTAGGGTGTATAGTTAGGATGACTAAGGTGGAGACCCACATATTGTAGAAAGGGAGAGAGAGCATCACGGTTTTATAGTGACAGAGTGGTTTTAGTCTCTCCCCACATCTGTTTATACACCCAAAGGGAAACCCTAATTATGTTTTTTTTGAACAGCGAATTTCAGTCGAACCTAGAGATCACACAACCACGACGCGTACACGGGTGTCTAAACCGTGCCCCGGTATCGGCGGGCGAGATCATCCAGGGCACCACCTCCAGTCTCCATCTGGGAGAAAGCCACCCCCACTTAAGGCCAGGCAGTAAAACTCCCTCCCTTGGATTCGAACCCGGGTCGCCTGCCACTGGCTGCCACAGAGCTCTAAGAGCCAAGGGGATACCATTGAGCCAAAGCCCAACAGTAACCCTAATTATGTTGTAAGGACAATTACCTCCATCGAATAAATATCAGTTAAAAAACTTAGAATTATTTTAGGTAAAAAATAATAAGTATAAATGTTTGACTTGTGCCACATAAAAGCTATTTCTAACACTTTGATGGCCCACCTGCACCAAAGACATACAAATGAAGTCACTATAACGACACAAGGCATACTTTAAGAATTAGAAAACGACATCTTAAAAATAAAAATGGATGTCAATTATAAGTACTGAACCTGTTCAGCGGGGCCTATAAACAAGATTATTTTATGTAGGAATATATCAATATTATAGTCTGATTCATCGTCAAATTATGCTCATTATTTTGTTAATCATTCACTCTAATGTCATTCATTATAAACAAATCACTACCATGAATGAGTCTTATTCTATATTTGTATGTTCCAAAAATTATTATCCAAAATGACAATCACATTGATGCGGATTATATAAAATGGCAAACATAACTTTTCCATAAATGGTTTCAAAAAAGAATACCGAATCACGGTTCTGTTTGGAAAACGAGTCTTTTTGGATATTTGGCAGTTGTCTAATATTTGTCTTGCATGATCCAACCGCTAATATGTTCATATACACTTGTGATGGAAATCTACTCGCCCTCACACAACCACCATCAATCAACCAAATCATGGGTTCTAAAAATATACTCGATCGAGCTATCTGGCCATGATCACAAACAAGTAAGAAGTGGCCTAACTTCGTATCTTAAGCTTGAAGTGTTGAAGAAATATGTTACAAAAGTAGATGAAGAGGTCCAACACCACCTTCAAACGCATTGGGAGGTAAATATGAGATGCAGATAATTAAATACAATTTTATACGAGGTGTGTCACATTTTTATAACAATTATCACCAATTTATATAAAAAAATTTATATATAAGGGCATATTTTCTAAACTCGTCACGCCACCTGAAATCTCGGAGGCCCTCCTGTTAACGGGTAAATACCAATCCAACAGGTTTTGAGTCATGTATGTGAGACAAACTTATATAACCAGGTATATAGTTGGGATTACTTAAACCCCCGTTTCGAACCCTACTATCCCTAATGTACGTCTTCCCAAACCTAACAAAAACGACCAATTTGTCTAATTAAATTTGTTGCTCACCACCAAAGACATACAAATGAAGTCACAATAATTACGACACAAGGCATAGTTTAAGAATCAGAAAACGACATGATCATAAAACTAATGTGATTGCGGGTGTTTATACTATATTGAACTTGTTTTGTGCTTTAATTAAACAAGATTATTTTATGTAAGAATAGATCAATTTTATAATCAAGTAGTTCATCATATATATATTATGAAATATGATTGGGTGTTAATAGTTGACGTCGTTTTATTATTATCCAAAATGTTAATCACATCGATGCCGGTCACATAAAATGACAAACGGCACTTTTCCATTGATGTCGTCGATTACATAAAATAACAACATATAAATCCTAATATATTTATATTTATATATTATATATGTTATATAGGTATTGATACAAGGATTTCTCTCACACTACCTTGTATTTTCTAGCTATGGAACTCATGGTTTTTGGAACTTTATTGTCATTGTTGTTGATTTTGGTTCCCATTTTTTTGCTTTTCCGGCGTAAGAAGTATAACGGTCAACTACCACCAGGTTCGTTGGGACTACCGGTGATAGGGCAAAGCATGGGCCTCTTAAAGGCCTTGAAGGCCGATAGGGTGGATAAATGGTTTCAAGAACGAATAAGAAAACATGGTCCTGTTTGGAAAGCGAGTCTTTTTGGATATTCGACAGTTGTCTTGCATGGTCCAGCCGCTAATAAGTTTGTATACACTTGTGATGGAAACCTACTCAGCAGCACACAACCACCATCAATTAGCCGGATCATAGGTTCCAACAATATACTCGAGCTGTCTGGCCATGATCATAAACGAGTAAGAACGGCTCTAGTTTCGTTTCTTAAGCTTGAAGTGTTGAAACAACATGTTGCAAAAGTTGATAAAGAGGTGCAACACCACCTTCAAACACATTGGGAGGGTAAACATGAGATGCAGGTAATTAAATACAATTTTATCTTTTTTTTAACAACTTATTCCATGGAATCTGGAGCGGCTCAATGTTGTATTATGAGATTTCTCATGGTCTAAGGTGACAAATAAAACTAAGATCTTTTTCTATATAAGTTATTTTTAGAGTGTAACTATTCTTTTTACAAAAGCTCTTGCTATAATAACATATCAACACTAAAATATGATATTTTTATTTAACATATTATTCATACTTTATATATAATAGCTTGTAATCAGTTTTCAAGTATCCGCATGTTACACCTGGTTTTCAGATCAGAGCATGATGTGATATATATCATATTGTATCTTATGCGAATATAAAACCGAAAGTCTTAATGGGCAGCTTAGAGTTTACAAACACAATATATATTAAAATACAAGTTTTAAAACAAGCCACTACCCCAAGTAGATTTACAATAGGTTGGGTATTAGTACATAGGGTTAGTAATATGCATGAAGATGATGAGATAGGAATTATTGTGGAGGAAGAATCAAGTGAAGAACCAGTGGAAGACATTAGAGGCGAGTCAGGTGACGGAGATCATGAAGCTTATGAGGAAGAGATATATAGAGGGCACAATCACATTGATGGTGATGTTATCATCATCATTGAAGATAGAAGCATGAAGATTGAGAACTTAAAGACATGGAACCGTTAAGAGATTAAGGGGTGCATTAGATTTAATCTAATCTCTTAAGGTTTCATAGGTTATTATGTTTTAAGTTGATGTGTCATGTTTTAAAACGTTTGCTACTTATATTATCTGAAATAAGTTTTCATTGTTGGCACAATCGATAACCGAAACGAACGAAAATCTCAGAGTGTTTGATCGAATCTTGCTTCGACAGAAAAAGAAAACAATAAGAACTTTCAATTAGATTATTTTTGGTATTACCAATTACAAAACCATCACTTAAATTTATAGGACTTCCACCGACCTATCAACCTAAACTTAACTTTCTAGAACCTTTAGAAAAATAAACTAAAACTTAACCTAAACAATAACTATCCTAATGAAACTAAAAGACCTCCTACCCACTTATTAAAATAAATTATTAACTTGCTAATTAATCCCTTTAATTTATATCCTTTTACAAGATTAGTCCATTCATTGCAAACTATTTTTTCATAGTAGTGAATTGACCCTTGTTAATCTTATGTATGTGTGTATATAACTGATTTAGTATTTATTTGTTTTCAATATAATGGTGTAGGTTCAACCTCTGATCAAGATCTTAACCTTTAACATAATTTGTTCGCTTCTTTTTGGGATTGAAAGAGGACCTAAAAGAGAGAAAATGCTACCACTTTTTCAAGATATGATTGAAGGTGTTAATGTCGATCGAATATCAAATCAATTCCACATCAAATCAAATTCAATTGAAACAAGAAATGATATCATACAATTGTCGATTACAGAAAGAAACGATTCTACAAAGGAACTAGAAAGGAAACAAGCTAAACTAATTACCCCCAAATCACAGCTATATATAACCTAATCAGCTCGTAAAAGACTAACAGCTTTTAACGGTCACAAGCAAAGTCAATAGGAAATTGACACAATTAGCCCTCCAAGTTCCAGACCCGATAAACCTCCAACTTTCAGCAACTTAACACATCTGGCCCAAACTTGTTTTAAACCAATATTAACATGACTAATTGAATGTGATCACCTATATATATCTAACAATTCTCCACCTTGATCATATCAATTTCAAGAGACAATTCAAAAGCAGAAATCAAGAAAATTCATCCTTAGCATAGTGTACCAGTGATCCAAAAGATTTGTGCACACCATGGGATAAATCACCTCAATTTACAACCTGAATCATGTCCCTATTTATTGTCAACATTAAGATGTTTGAGACACTGCTCAAACTTTGATCCTCCAAGCACCTTTGTCAAGAAATCAGCCCAATTTTCATCAGTACTTACATCTATTGCTTCAATCTCTTCTGAATAGATGATATCCCTGATAAAATGCAATTTTACATTTATGTGCTTGGTCTTTTCATGATGAACAGGATTCCTAGCTAACTGAAGAGCTCCCTGACTGTCACAGTTTACAACTACCTTGCTCAATTCAACTCCTAGCTCACTAATGAGACCTTTTAACCAAATTGCCTCCTTTATTGCCTCTGTCATGGCAACATACTCTGCCTCTGTGGTAGATAATGCCACAACAGGTTGCAGATTGGCCTTCCAACTCAATACTCCTCCAAACATGCTGAATATGTAACCTGTGATGGATCTTCCTCTATCCTTATCCTTGGCAAAATCACTATCTACATAACCAAAGACAAAACCTTCCTGCCCTTCATTACCCCTAAAGATCAGACCAACATCTCTAGTTCCATTCAAATACCTCAATATCCACTTTGCAGCTTGCCAATGTAATTTACCAGGATTTGAAAGATATCTACTCACAAGACTCACAGCATACCCAAGATCAGGCCTAGTACAGATCATTAAATACATTAAAGATCCTACTACACTTGAATAAGGCACCTTGGCCATATAGTCCTGTTCAACTTGTGTCCTTGGGCAATCTTGTAAAGACAACTTAAAATGTTGTGCCAAAGGAAACTTGACAGCTTTAGCTTCTGTCATACTAAAATTCTTGAGGATTTTCTTGATATAAGAACTCTGATGTAGCTTTAACCATCTATCTTTTCTGTTCCTTTCAATTTCCATCCCAAGAATCTTCTTTGCAGCACCTAGTTCCTTCATTTCAAACTCCTGTTTCAGCATCTCCTTAGTCTCTTTAATAACCTGCACTACAAGAATTTTGGGTCTTTACCTACACATAGTATGTGTGGTTAAAAATGCATTATGTGTTGGTAATTGTTTTTACCTACACATAAAGTAAGTGTCAAGATGTGTTGCCTTGCGACTGTAGGTATAGATCAACACCCACACATAAGTTATGTGTAGGTATATAGCATGCTATATCTACACATATATGTGTAGCTAAACTAACTAATATGTGTGGGTAGAAGTTCGACGATTTGTTTGGTTGGTTGCTGACGTGGTTGATGACATGGCACATGACGTGGGATATGACGTGGCACATGACGTGACACATGACGTGGACTATAATGATGACGTGGCATGTATTTATGTGTTGGTAAAAGTAATATTATGTGTTGGTAAATATGATATTATGTGTAGGTAAAAGTAGTAAATGTGTGGGCAATAAGTTTAATTTGTGTAAAAATATATATATATATATATATGTGTTGGTAAAAGTAAAATTATGTGTGGATATTAATCACAACATATGTAGTTAATAATCTTCAAAAAGATACAAACAACCAAAAATATACGAGTGCAAATAAAAACCTAAACCAAATTACCATATTTAATTAAAAGTGCATAACTCCATCATTAAAGAACAAAAGAAAAGTAGTACTTACCAAAATATAAATACTTAAACTATCAAGTAAAAAATAATTCATAAGTCATTAGGAGCTCATGGAAAATACTAAAACTGCTTCACTGATTCATATCTTCACCACGCTCGGATGTATCATCTTGAGATGGTCCTGATGTGCTTGTTGGAGGAGGCATGATATTCCTCTCAATAAGTGTTTGTTCCATAGCTGCACATTTAGCTTTCAATGTCTCAACTTGATCTACCACTTCGTCGTAAGTAGGACGTTTTGTTTTCTGAGAAGTGCCCATGGTGTTACTAGTAATATTTGGATCACGTCCCCATCCACGCAAACGAACGGAACTTCGTCCAAGTACCTTCTCAAGAATCATTTTGTTGCTCATTGATTCCACGGAATGTTTGTTTCTTAGCTTCATCATATCTTCCTATAAGCATAAAAAAGAAGACGAGTACAATAAATTATTGGTTTAGAAAGTATATATTGGAAAGTAATTGTTTTGTTCTGGCTTTTATATTATGTATCATTGATAGAACTAGTAACACTTAACTCAATCTCAGATTTCTCAAATCTGCCCAGATGTCAAACACTCTACTAAGACAAAATAATGATAATAAAATGAACAACAAGCTAACTAGTCTGTTGTGATATTGCCTTTTTAATACTCATTCTTAGATTTCTCACAATCTATTGAGACAAAATAATGATAATAAAATGAACAAGCTAACTAGTCTGTTGTGATATTGCCTTTTTAATGCTCAGGTCTATCTATCTTATTTTGTGGTATATTAAGTCTTTTTAATATTTGATTTGTTATAGGTAGGTATTATTTATTCTCCTTGTATTTGGTGTGTGATTGATATTGTAGAATATGCAGGTGAACTTTTATTCAAGTCTCTATCATGTAAATCAGTATAAAAGGTTTGAAGTATGAATTTTGCCTCTAGTGATATGTACTTTCATTCTATATAGAGATTCTGGACGGTTAATTATAACAGTAGATATAAGCAAGTACACTTACATATAGTGCAACCGCCTCTGTAGATATCCAACCTTGTTCCGCATCCCAATGTGTAAGCCGCCAAGTCTCAATTTGACCCGATAAAGCATCCAAATCTTGTCCACGCTCAAGGTGATAGCGTATTGTACTCTTTGAACCGTTTCTACTATCCACCTTTCGCTTTCCACGTGCCATAACTTTCTTTTCTGCATTTTCCTTCAAGGACATACAACCAAATAAAACTTAAAATATTAAATCGAATATAATAAAGATTAATAATACAATAGGTAAAATATTGTTAAAACATTACCAAGTATTTTGTCTCAGACCACATATCACAAAGATATTCCCAATCTTCTTTTCTAGTACCAGGAGGGGGTGTGGCCTTTGCCTTCGCTAGATCTGCCAATCCTTGAATCTCTTTGAAGTAAACATGTAGCTCAGCTCGGTAACCTCTCCATGCCCTTGCCATGTAGCTATCAATAACTTTGCAAACATTTGGATCCTCCACATCAAATTCAAAGAGTGTCTTTAAGCAACAAATATAATTAACTCGTTAGACTAATGCAAATCTTAAAAAAAACATATTAAATTATTAAAAAAAAACTTAGAGTTAACTTGTGGCGTAAAGACAACTTATCTTCACTTGGCACATGCCTCCACTCCTTATACTGTAAGCTACAATTTTTGCGTAAAATGTAGCCACACTCGTGCATGAAAGAAGACTCATTTTCAGATATTACCCGCCTCATCTCAAAATTAAACTCCACTAACAATCTCTTCTTTGATGCTTTCATGATCTTTCGAGCTCCCTTTCCACACGTAATGCCACGTTTTTTGTGTGTAAGACCATTGTCGACTTCTTGCTCAGCCTCATAAACCGTGTCTACAAACAAGTAGAAGAGCATTTACACTTATAACATTACCTACAAAAATATAACAGAGTAAAGTTGAACATATTTACTAACCACATAGTTGAGGTGATTGTTGTTGCTCCGGTTCTTGAGATTCCTCTACATTAACACCTAGGTTTGTTGGATAAAATTGAGTATAAAAAATGGTTTGCCAAGTAGAATAACTAGTAAGCATTATTAAATATGTAAAAGTTAGTAAACCAGTACCTGATATTGGAGGGATTGGATTAGTTTCATGGCTTGAGCGTAGAAGGACCGAATCTGTTGCAAGATAAATATGCAATAATAAGTGTACCCAAACCCAAAATAAAACAAAATTGTTACATATACCCAGTCACGTACCAATACGATTAGCGCCATCTTCCCTACGATGTCCACCTTGTTTACCTCGCCCACCTTGTCTTGTCATTATGCTCTGTGAAAATATATAGAAAAAGTAAGCTTTTAATACATAAAAACTATATATTACATGTAAAGGAAGTATAAACATATAACAAAATCAAAAGAGTTTGACTGTTCCTAAATGTGACATGCCATTACTTTATATACGGAAAGATCCAGATCTTAATGAGTTGGTAATTTTCACCTAAATGTATGTCTATTATTTGTCCATGGATGCAGATGTAAATAATTATTCTGTATATACATTTTACCCTTTATAAAGGTTCATGAATAACTAAATTGCCATTGAATTTATTTACTTTTTTGGTATTATATATGTTTAACCAATTGGGAGATGGTTTGCTAAGTAGATTATCAGCTCGAAAAAATTCATTAAAACAACAGAAACAGCAGCTCTACTAAGGAAGTAGAGTAGCAACAAAAGTACAGACCCCAAAAAGCAACAAGTCCCACGACAATGAGAGACCCTCAGGATATTACAGCATGCATCTACCCCAATTTGACCAGCTTACATCACTTAACTTAACCCTACTCATGACCCAACTTTTGCTCTTGATATCCATCAGAATCATGATATCCATTAGAATTCTAGCTAAGTAGATTATTAATGATAAAGCAAAGACATTTAATTTATACTACCTCAATTGTTTCAAGTAATCCATATGCTACCATTATAACAACACAAATACCAAGTAGCAACAAAACTAATGGACAGAAAACTGGATCTGATCATCATCCTACTTGCTGGGTTCAGTACATATTTCACTTTGTATATGTATATCGTAGGGCTTGCAATAGGTAGAACAAAGGGCTCGCAATATACTATCAGTTTATACAAAATAAATCAACTATGCTTTCAAATTCTATCGACCACAAGAACTATAGTTGAGCACCTTAAACCTAACGAAGCAGAAACACCAAGCGTGGGTCGAAATTGGTACCTGGATTGATGAATAAGGCTCGATTGTAATCTGTTGTGCACAAGGGGCTTGCAAACCATATGAGAGCAGATAAATAACTGTGAAGATTTCGTGAGAGGTTTAACCGATCAAAACGTGGGGGAGGCGAGGGCTCAGAAATCCCCATTTAATCCGGTGTTTTAGTGTTGTGGTGGGAAGAACGAATTGTTGTGGTGGTGGGGTGGGGGTGGGGGGGGGGGATTAAAAGATAGATTTGTTGATTAAATAAATTAGACTTGGATGATAAATATATAGAGATCTCGTTCCATTATAAATTTTCTTTCAAGTCCTCTAAAAAATTTCAACTATTCACACTTTAAATCTATAGATAATTTTTTGCTTTACTAATATTATTTTACAGAGTTGTCACTTTACGATTTAGAGTTAGGAATTAAATTTTGCTATAATTTGTTTCTTATGATCACCATTGACCTTAGTTGAACATAATTTACTAATATAGACCGTAATTGATACTATTAAACCAATATTGACTCTCATCGCACATCTACGCACATCTACGCTCTCCATCTTGTTTACCTCGCCCACCTCTTCTTGTCATTATACTCTTTAAAAATATAAAGAAAAAAACAATTTTTTTTATAATTCAATGAATAATACTAATTTAACAATTGAGGAAAATTTGACTCACAACTAACCAAAAATTATCAAAAAAATCACGCAAAAGAGTCATCATCATCACTATTACGACCTGGATCGTCAGAATCACCATCAGTCTCAGAATCAAGTATAGGTTCATCCACCATTGTTCTTTTTTGGTATACAGAATGAACAGAGCAAAGAGACTTAGATCGTTTGAAATACCTGAAAAACAAACAAATAACGCTGAAATTAGGTATAAACAATCGCAAGAAAACAACCTTCGTAATTGTTTGTGACTCACGAATTGTTGTATGTTTGAGCGAGGCCGCGAGGATGTTAACAGAAGAGGAGCGCTGTTGTTGAACAGAAGTCGCAACCCTCAATTAGGGTTTTACTAAGGGTTTTCGGATTAAAAAAAAAGAATCTGTTTAAAAAAGTGAATGGGTTTTTCGAATTAAAAAAATTGTTTAAAAAATGAATGGAGTGATATTCGATACTGCGTAAATGAGATTGAAAACATGCTCAAGGCCATTGAGCTATAATAAATTTTGTTGATACATATGGTGTAACTATTAGAAATTGTCATCGAATCCTATTAACCAATAGCAACATATATAGTGTTGGTATTCCAAAAAAAATATCATCCACCATCACCCACACATATAAAAATATGTGTAGGTATTTACTCACACATTTACATGTGTAGATAAATTATATGTGAAAAGTTAATTATCTTTTTTTTTCAAAAAAATTATTTCAAATTTTTATTTCCATGTCATTTTATTTTTATCTACACATTTTAATTAATATATTTTGTGTTGGTAATATTGTTTCAATATATACACATATTTTACACTTTTAGATAAGTGTAGGTATATATTATGCCACGTCATTTTCAAAAAAAAAATTAAAAAAATTTATGAGTTATTTTATCTACATATGTGTTTATGAATTGTATGTGTTGGTAAAAGATGATCAATTACTCACACATATTTTAGTTTTTTACATATGTGTAGATATATTATCTACACATATAATAAATTAAGTATATGTGTGGGTAATTTAATATTTACTTTATCCTCATTTTCGAGGGAAATTTTCCCACCAAAATTAAGTGTGGCTAAAACGTATTACCCACATATATTAAGTGTCGAGCATTATAAATAAATGTCATTTATTATTACCCACACATATACAAACATGTGTAGGTACTTACTTACACATTTAAAAGTGTAGATAAATTATGTGTGGGTAAATATCCCAATTTCTTGTAGTGCTGCACATGCTTAGCAGCCAGTAACATATCATCAACATATAACAATAAGTAAATGAAATTACCTGGTGCATACTCTCTAAAGTATACACAGTTGTCATAGCTGCTCTTAGAGAATCCAATTTCAATTACATAATTGTTGAATCTCATGTACCACTGCCTTGGGGATTGCTTCAGACCATACAAAGATTTCTTCAACAGGCACACTTGATGTTCCTTTCCTTTCTCTACAAATCCCATAGGTTGATTCATGTAGATTTGTTCCTCCAAATGCCCATGTAAAAATGCTGTCTTTACATCCATTTGTTCTAATTCATAATCATAGTATGCTGTCATAGCCAAAATTGTTCTTATTGACTTATGTTTCACCACAGGTGAGAAAATCTCATTGTAGTCTATACCCTCAACTTGTGTGAATCCCTTAGCAACCAACCTAGCCTTAAATCTAGGTGGCTCAACACCTGGGATACCTTCCTTTACTTTGTATAACCACTTACAAGCAACTAGCTTTTGGTTCAAAGGCTTATTCACAAGTATCCATGTTTCATTTTGATACAAGCTATCCATCTCATCTTCCATAGCCTTAATCCATTTATCCTTCTCATCAGAAGTTATAGCCTCATAATAAGACATGGGTTCATATATGCTTTCTTCTTCTGCAGCCATAAAAGCATATGCTGACACATCATCATTATCCCTAAATCTAGCAGGTGGAATCACTTTCCTTTTTACCCTGTCTCTAGTAAGCTGATAATCCTGTATAGTATTACCCTTATTAGGGATACTACTTGACCCATTAGAATCATCAATTTCACCACCAACCCCTGATTGTGTATGAACAGAAGAGTCAAAACTTGGACTATGACTATACCCACTTGAAGAACTGCTAGACTTACTGTAACTCCCACTAGAAGAAGACCTGCTATTATTGCTCTCATCATTACTCAAAATAGCCCTATTCTTCTTTAACTCAGCCAGCTCCACCTCAATGGTAATCCTCTCATCACTCAATTATTCTTGTCCTCACCTAAAATGTCTTTATACAAAACATTTTCCCTGAAAACCACATCCCTACTTATAAACACCTTGGGTCTTCCTTCTCCAATTCTCAATAACCTATACCCTTTAACTCCCTCAGGATATCCAAGGAAAATACACTTGACAGCTCTTGGCTCAAGTTTTCCTTGACTAGTATGGGCATAAGCTAATGATCCAAAAACTCTCAGATTTTGGTATCCAGAATGATTACCAGACCATACTTCAGTAGGGGTTCTCATATCTATAGCAGCAGAAGGACTCCTATTGATTAAGTACACTGCAGTTGCAGCAGCCTCAGCCCAGAAACTTTTAGATAAACCTGAACTGCTTAATAGACATCTAACCTTATCCAGAATAGTCCTATTCATCCTTTCTATTACCCCATTTTGCTGTGGGGTACCAGGAATAGTTAAGTGCCTATTAATACCCTTAATCTTACAGAATTGATTAAAGTCACCACTACAAAACTCTAAACCATTATCAGTTCTTAAAGTTTTAACCCTCTTTCCAGTTTGGTTTTCTACAAGAACAAGCCAATCCTTGAACTTAGAGAAAGCTTCTCCTTTAGTCTTAATAGGATACAACCAAACTTTCCTAGAAAAATCATCCATAAATGTGATAAAGTACCTAGCTCCTCCTAAAGACTCAGTCTTACTGGGTCCCCATAGGTCAGAATGAATATAGTCCATAATTCCCTTGGTTGTATGAACACCTTTACTAAACTTAACCCTATGAGTTTTGCCTAAAACACATGTCTCACAGAAACTCAGATCACAGTTAGATAATTGACCTAATACACCCTTCTTATGTAACTCTACCAATCCCTGCTGACTTATGTGACCCATTCTTTTGTGCCATAAGGCAGCACCCTCATCCTGAGCTTTATCAACAGCATTCACACTACCCAATGATACTTCTCCATTTAAGAAATATAAGTTGTTATCCCTTCTAGTTCCTGTTAAAACCACTAAAGATCCTTTGATTATCTTGGCTTTCCCATTTTTCAAGTTCACTTGATAACCTTCTCTCTCAAAGGTTCCTAAAGAAATCAAACTTCTTTTTAGATCAGGAATATATCTTACTTTGTTCAACCTAATCTCAGACTATTCAACTTAAAAGCAATGGACCCTATACCCTCTACCTTGCATGGTCTATCATCACCAAGTTTAACAGATCCAAGATTTTCTAATTCTAACTCAGAAAAGACCTCCTTGATAGGTGTCATATGATATGAACATCCAGAATCTAAGATCCAATTGGATTTCATATCATTTGTGGAAACAACTAAAACATCAACCGAATCACAACCATCTGATTCATCACCTTTAGTGTAATTTGACCCTCCCCTATCACTGTAACTACTTCCTTCAGGCCTTTTCTTTTTAAACTCAGGACAATCTCTTTTTAAATGTTTGTCAGAATTACATACAAAACACCTTAGTCTATGTTTTGATTTAGATCTATTACCCTTTTTCTTTTGGCCTCTATTATCAGTCCTTCCCCTTACCATTAAACCATCCCCATGAGGTTCATCTTTAACCTCATACCTCTTTTTCAACTCTCTTGAGTTTAAAGCTGATAGGACTTCATCCATAGACAGATCTTCTCTTCCATACATCAATGTCTCAACAAAATGTTCATATGATGATGGAAGAGAAGACAGAAACAAGATAGCTTGATCTTCATCATCTATCTTTACCTCTATGTTTTCAAGCCCTATTATTATTTTATTAAACTCATCAGAGTGTTCATCAATGGTTTTACCTGGTTCCATTTGAAAAGAATACAACTTCTTCTTCAAGTACAGACGATTTGCCAAAGACTTGGTCATATACAGGCTTTCCAACTTTAACCATATCCCCGCTGCAGTTGCCTCCTTCGACACCTCCCTCAAAACCTTGTCACCAAGATTCAGAATGATGGCACTATGAGCCTTCGCCAAGATCTCATCCCAATCTTCATCACTTAGTTCATCAGGTTTCGCCAATTCACCGGACAACGCATCTGCAAGACCCTGATATGTCAAGAAGGCTCGCATCTTCAACCTCCATAACCCGAAATCGTTCTTTCCATCGAATTTCTCCAAATTGAACTTCGCTCCACCCATCGTGAACAAAAACACAATAGATTCAATCAATCGGAAGAATTGATTCACCAATCGGAGCCCCTAACCAGGCTCTGATACCAATTGTTAATGTCGATCGAATATCAAATCAATTCCACATCAAATCAAATTCAATTGAAACAAGAAATGATATCATACAATTGTCGATTACAGAAAGAAACGATTCTACAAAGGAATTAGAAAGGAAACAAGCTAAACTAATTACCCCCAAATCACAGCTATATATAACCTAATCAGCTCGTAAAAGACTAACAGCTTTTAACGGTCACAAGCAAAGTCAATAGGAAATTGACACAATTAGCCCTCCAAGTTCCAGACCCGATAAACCTCCAACTTTCAGCAACTTAACACATCTGGCCCAAACTTGTTTTAAACCAATATTAACATGACTAATTGAATGTGATCACCTATATATATCTAACAGAAGGTGTGTTGTCAGTTCCGGTCAATTTTCCTTTCACTAAATTTAGTCGTGGGATCATTGCAAGGAAGAAACTAGTACCTATGATTTTACAAGTTATACTTGAGAAAAGAGAGGCACTCGAGGAACAAAGAAATCCTCAAAAAGATCTAATCACTTCGTTGCTTAGCCTTCATGATCAGAATGGTAGCTCAAAAATGATGTCAGAAGATGAGATCATTGACAACATCATCATTGTGATGGTTGCAGGATATGACACCACCTCTGTCCTTCTTACCTTCTTGGTTAAGCTTTTGGCTAACAATAAATCGATCTACTCTACTATAGCTCAAGGTAACAAATTTTTGTCTCATTTTTTATTTGTTGTATCATATATGGCACAAACATATATGATATATTATAATTGTATTGTATCCTGATACGTCTGCAATATCCCCATATCCATATTTTCATTCATTTTTTTTTTTTTTTGCATTAGGTTAACTTTAGTTGAATGATCTCAAGTTTTTCATTTTTACCTTCTTTTATATATTTAACTAGATTTATCTACCGGTGTGTTATACGAAATTAGAAAAATATTGTTAACATATACACTACAAGAAAAGAGACCATCAGGGACTAAATAATCAGTCTCTGATAAGATGTAATCAGTTCCTAATGGTGATTAGGGACTGAATTTTGCCAGTCACCGTCAGTGACGGATACGTAGTCCTAGATAGTGTGGTCAGTGACTGACGATCAGTCCCCGTTTTGTGGCATCATCAGAGACTCATATTCAGTCCCCTATACATAAAAATTCAGTCTTTAAGCCTGGTCCCAGGGGTATGTCGCTTCAGTCCTTAAATCTGTTTTTAGTGACTGATAGTCAGTCAATCAGTCAGTCCCCATTGTGTGGCATTAACAGAGACTCACAGTTAGTCCCCGTTGTGTGGCATTAACAGAGACTCACAGTCAGTCCCCTATACATAAAAATTCAGTCTTTAAGCCTGGTCCCAGGGATACGTCATTTCAGTCCTTAAATATGTTTTTAGCGTCTGATAATCCGTCTTAGATGTTGTGTTGATTTGGTCCCTAATATTATTTTTTAGGGACTAAAATTCATTCCCATAAAAATGTTTACGTTGTCCCTATTAGTCTCTTTTTTGGGACTGACATGCTATATTGATTCAGTTTTCAATAATATATATTAAAGACTGACAATTAGTCGCTAATGCACTACAAAACAACAGGGTATCTAGGACTACAAAATCCATCTCTAATATTAAACTACACTCACTAAACAACATTATTATCATTAAATTGTCTCTTCCATCACCAAACGTCAATATATCCAAAGAGTAATATCAAAACAAAAACTAACAAATCAAAATGATACTATTATCAATTCCAAATTTCAAAATGGTATTACATAAAAAAAAATATTAAACAACCTAACTAACGAACTAGGTAGAGTTGTCACCATTACTTTGACGTCCATCTAAACCAACATTGGAACTCACATGTGACCAGATTCTCTTGAAGTTCACAAACCAGATTTCTTAGATCTTCATTCACCCTTGAATCATGTTGAGATGATTTGGCCACCTATTCCATCCATTTATCCTTTTTCTTTAACATAGGACCAACACTGAACTCCCAGCTGATTTTATATTTTGTCCCTACCACAAATTTTTTTAATGACAGTCAAATTTAGAAAGAAACACAACTTAGAAACTTAGAAACAATTTATGGACTTGCAATCTAAAAATACAATATGATGTTTTTATTATTTTTAAGAATAGATGACGTTGTTTTAAATTAAAGATATTAAAAATCAAATTGTATATTGATATTTCTAAGAATAGCTAATGTTATTTCTAAGTAGGGCAATACAATATAGGCAATAAAATATATGCAGTACAATATGGACCTTGAAATTCTACATTTTCTTAATGAGCTAAAATTATGCTACAACATATGGACCTTGAAATTCTACATTTTCTTAATGAGCTAAAATTATGCTACAACAAAATAACTGAACATGATTCTAAGTAGGGTTATACAACAATAACATATCAATCGAAAAGTGTAAATCTTACCATTCAACCAAGACCCAACTCAGTTTTTGTTAACATGCTTTTCCATGTTCTCTTCCATTTGATCATTACATTTCTATGAATATAACAATTCAACATACATGTTAGAATGCATTCGAAGTACTAAAGAGCTATGAATGCATCAGTTTCTATTGCATTTCAATTCACTAAAAATAATACAAAGAGACTGATATATGTCATCTTACAATGTAGTAGTAACACATAACATTAAGCATATTAATGTTGTATTAGGTAATGCAATGTCATCTTACCATAGTCCAATCCAAAACTGCCAACTTCACTTTAATCTCAATTAATCAACCTGTACGTTAGATGCGTATTTAAAGCACTAACATGAAGGATATGCAAGGTAAACCCTAATCTCTCGTTTGCAAGTTATATTTACAACCATCTGGGTCCACTGGATAAACCAAATCGGTATCGGGTTATAATTCGAACCAACCAGATATACTTAGTTAATCAGTTAAATATATAATTAACCCCAAATAATTATTAACTAGTAATAATTATTTATGTATATAAAAAATAATTAATCTATAATGGTTAATTACTAAATAGTAAATACTTTAGTAATTAGTTATTTCACTAATATTACTACTAAATTAGTAATACTTAATTAGTCGTTTCGTTAAATGTTGGCTAACTATCTACCTATCTATTAAACAAAACATATAAGGTTGATTTGGCACCTTATAAGGTTGTCCACATCATCAAGTGATGAGGTGGCATGCTCTCATACTAACAAAATCCTATGTGTAATTTTCTTGATTTTTTAAGTTTTTTTTTAAAAAAACTTACGTTTAATTTTTCACAATATTGGTTGTTAATACATTACCTAAATTAGTTTAGTTGAATCACGTAAATTAGATTTTTTACCCACTTAATGACTAATCAATTATCAATCAATTTTTTTTACCTAAATTAGCATCCTAATTACCACGAAATAAAAGTTAAAAAATAAATATTCTGAATGTTTACTTTTTAGTTTTTGTTTGCACATAGCATAACAATTAACATGATAAAAGACGACATAAGATTATTAGACAAAAAATTTGAAAGTTAAAATAAATATTATTTTATTGTCTTAACTTAATAACGTGACTTTTTAGTTCATGTTTGTGTAGAATTTGAATTTTCTATCTTTTTTTTCTGAAAAAAAATTATAAGTCTCCAAAATTAAAACTTTATAAGTCTCCAAAATTAAAATGGTGATCATGAAGGTGGTGGTGTCATGAAGGTATGCATCTATCTTTAAACATCATTTAACTTGTCATTTTTTAAATCCTTCCAATCACAGAGTTTATAAATAAACTTAAACATGTAGTATTATAAGAGCTTCATAGTTTTTCCAATATGTCATTAATGTTTTTTTAGTAGGTTTTCACCCTAACTTTGATGGCCTTTGTATAGACTATGTACAATAAATTATAAACTTGACAATTTATTAAACATTTCAATTTCTGATTACAGGATGTCAAAGATTTGTCAGACACCCCAAATGACAATATTTTTATCGATAATGACCTTAGTTATATGAAAAGTCAGAACCAGTGTGAATCTAAAAATCAAAGTTATAGATCAGAACCATGAGCTGAAACACAAGCTTAACGACACGTTTATGATGTTGAAGACGATGCGTGTTCTTCTCCACCCAAACTGAGTCCCGAATGTGGCGTTAAGAGTGAAGATATTGTTGAGAGGGAATTGTTGATTCCGAAAGTGGAGAAATAGCTTCAAAACATCAATGGTTCGTATCTATATTAGGTAATCTTTTAGATGTTTTTGAACGACTTATTGTGCGAGTTCGTTTTGTTTATTTACTTCATGACAATTGGTTCATTTGGTTTTATTTACTACATGACGTTGGTTGGTTTCGCTCCATTTATTATGATAGTGATTATTTATTTTGATTTATTATGGAAATGGTTGCTTTATTTTATTAAGTTCATTTAGATTGACAATTGTTGGTTTGGTTTGGTTCATGACAATGGTTGGTTTGGTTTCATTGTTTGGTTTGGTTCATTGTTTAGTATATTTTATTATCTTTTTTTACGTTACAGCTTCGGGTATTTACCCGGGATAACACTTGGTATGACTATAAACAAAAGCCAAGGTCAGTCTCTTTCGAGAGTTGGATTGTACCTGAAAGATCACGTCTTCTCTCATGGTTAATTATATGTTGCTTTATCAAGAGTGAAGAGCACGAAGGGTCTGAAGATCTTGCTTTTGGATTAAGACGGTCGTCCAACAAATGTAACAAGAAATATAGTGTATAAATCTATCTTCTCAAATTTGTAATTGTTATTGAATTTTTTTATTAATATTGAATATTGTTTTACCGATAAGAATTTTTTGGATAGTATATATATCTATATTATTTCTTTTTACGTTTTAGACCCGGGTATTTACTCGCGTAAGTGGCTAGTATAAAAGTAAAATTGACCACTGATAACCCGTATATCACTGTCAGAAACCCTACACATACCATATCCAACAATAATTGGGCATAAGTGAACTTCATAGACCATTCATGGCCGTAAGTGGTCATCAATGACATAGACCATTCATGACGTAATTGGTCATCAATGACATCAATTGACCATTGGCCCTAGTTGACCATTATTAGTCATAATTTCTTTTCTAGATTAATATTCTAACATTATTAATCACACTAACTAATATTCAAACATAAGTGACCTAACTAATATTCAAACATAAGTGACCATTGTTGACCATAAATGATTGTTATCGACCATTAGCAATTCTGATTGACAATCAACGACATTCTTTAACCATTAACAAACCTAATTGCCCATTAACGGTCTTGGTTACCATCATTAACCCTAATATACCATTACTGACCAATTTGCATTACACATTTGATATTAAATTCCAACAATCACATAAAATGACCTTCAACGTCCCTAATTCACCATCACTGGGCCTAAGTAATCATACAGTATCACCAACCATGGTTGACCGTTAATTGTTAGGATTCGAGACCACTCACACACACCAATAATCAAACAATCACTGCAGGAAATAATAAACGAGAATGAACACGCGAGATTTAACGTGGTTCGGTCAGTGTGACCTACATCCACGGGCTGCAACCAGGGTATTTTATATTGCTATCTGCCTCACTCAACGTGAGAATTACAAGTACAAGAAAAATATATAAATAGAGAGGGAATTAGGGTTACATAAAATAAACCAGGCCAAAACATGGGCCCGAGCCAATCAAGGCTCCACAAACCCAACAATCTCCCACTTGGAGGCTTGATCATCTTCAACTATCATCAGCTGTGAACACTTGTACGTCTAGTAATTCTCATCAATCCTCCTGGCTGCAGTGGCCTTCTCATCAGTTAACCTGAAGGCCCGTTGAAGCTCACTTGAGCTCCAACACATCAGTCATGGCAATTGCCCCTGACTCATCCTCGATCCCTACCGGCTCCCACTGAAACGAACTGCCGGATCCTGAGATACCCTGAGAACAAACAACACTCTCCAAGTTAAGCAGGTAATCTACTGGAGAGGCTTTAACCACTGGAACACTGGTTCTCTTAACAAACGGTCGTCTGGTAACTCTGACTGAAGCACAACCCGTACTCCTACTGTCACGAAAACCCTTGACCTGTTTTTCTGAACCTTTCCTAGTACGTTCAACCTGAATCTGACCTGTGGCTCTAGGTTTATCTCCTGCAAAACAAACCTTCTTCTGCCTACTAGACTCTGTGAACCGGACTTTGGACTTCTTCTGAACTGGGATGGTCTCTCCCTCAGACGGTAAACTAACCATGTAAAGCGAACCTCTCTTTCTTCCCCGAGCCACGACTAGATTTCCCTTGACAACTTTCCACTGCCCGTTCCCGAATTTAACATCATGTCCCTGTTCATCCAACTGCCCCACTGAAATCAACTGTTTCTTCAAGCTTGGAATCACCCTGACATCCTTCAAAACCCATGAACCGGCTGAAGTCTTCAAATCTATGTCACCCATGCCCGTAACATCTAGAACATCATTGTTCGCCATTTTTACCTTGCCAAAATCACCTTCCTTCAGATTCTGCAATGCTTCACTGCTGTGGGTAGCGTGAAATGAAGCACCAGAATCCATGACCCAGGAATCAACACTGCTCTCTACGCTGCATATTAACGTCTCATCATCAACATAGTCTTCTGCAGAGTTAACTTGTTTCTTTTCACTCGGACACTGATTCCTAAAGTGCCCCACCTGCTTACAGTTCCAACATGTCACATCATCCCGAGCCCTAGACTGACTCCTTCTTCTGTTCCCACTCCCACTACCTCTATTGTTCTTCCTACCTCTGCCAACATGCATCAATCCACTCGATGATTCACCCGAATTTCTTCGTCTGACGTCTTCGCCCAGAATAGTATCCCGAATCCCATCAAAAGTGAACTTACTGGTAGAACTCGTAATCGCTGTAACAGTTCCTGACCAGCTATCAGGCAATGAAGATAACAGTAGTAGAGCCTGAACCTCATCCTCGAACTTAATATCAACCGACCCAAGTCTTGATAAAATCGAGTTCATGTTGTTGATGTGCACTGTAACTGAACTTCCTTCTTGCATTCTCGTATTAACCAGCTCTCGAATCAGGTAAACTTTATTAGCTGCCGAAGGCTTCTCGTACATATTAGACAATGCATCCATGATGCCCTTCGCTGTGGTTTCCTTCAGAATGTTGAACGCAACATCCTTTGACAACGACAATCTAATGACAGCCTTGGCTTTCTTATCTAAGTTCTTCCATTCATCTGGTGTAATCTTCTCTAGTCTTTCACCTAATACCATGTCCAAATCCTTCTGAATTAGCAAATCCTCAATTTGCATTTTCCACCAACCAAAGTCTTTTCCATCAAACTTCTCAATCTGAAGTTTACCGCTCTCAGCCATTGTCTAAAACTGAGAAACCCGACTTTGAATCTTGATGACAATATCAAAGAATTTCGGGACAAATAATAACCAACCCTGCTACTGTTCTTGACTCAAATATTTTCTAGACTCAAACGGTTTAATTTAACAACTTGGCTACTGCCCAAAATTAAATGGGTGATCCAAATAACTATAGAGCCCAATTAAATAAAACTCTCGACTAATATTGGCTCCTGCCCACTATTAAAAATCATAGCCTATAAAATATTAACTTTAGGTCAAAGAAACTTATCTTGAAGCAGACCTCGTACCGCGTGTAAAAGAAAACCACGAACAAATTAATGTTTGGTCAAACGGTGGAGATTCGGTCAAAATTGGCAACTACCAAATTTACTTCTTTGCACCTTTCTTGTAAACCAACATCCGACGGCTAGTAATGAGAGGAACAAAAAACGACGAGCGATGGTGCTACTCCGATGATACTTATTGTTCTGCGGCGAACCAACCAAGGAACGATAACGTTATATCGCAACCCTGCTCTCGTCCTCGGCTGTGGCCTCTCTTAATCCCAGCGACTGACCAGGCGGCAGCGACTTGAACTTGTCGGAGAAAATCCTCTTCTCGATCCGCCTTCTGTCTTCAAATGTTAATCGGTACACGGAACAAACCTTCCTTTGCTTCTACGATTGTTCTTAACCTTTCTCTGATCTCCGGCTCCGACTATACCTTTGGCCGCAACAGATCTGAGCGTGACACAAGGGCGACGGCGATGACTGCCGGAAAAAAAAACCCTAAAATCGTGTGTAGACGAACCAGTGAGTAACGAACCCGGCTCTAGATACCACTTGTTAGGATTCGAGACCACTCACACACACCAATAATCAAACAATCACTGCAGGAAATAATAAACGAGAATGAACACGCGAGATTTAACGTGGTTCGGTCAGTGTGACTTACATCCACGGGCTGCAACCAGGGTATTTTATATTGCTATCTGCCCCACTCAACGTGAGAATTACAAGTACAAGAAAAAATTGAGCAACAACAATCATACTTCACGATGAGTGAGTCTATCTTACATCAAAGTATCGACGGCCATTTTATGTCATAAGTGCCGCTAAATTAACAAGTGATTTCCATACATTAACCAACAAACATATCTAGGCAATTACTATATAAATGAAGTCATATGATAGATATACACACGGAGACTTGTCACTACTAGAAAAATGACCTTTCTTGACGCACGAACGATGACGCGCATTTTGCGCGTCATAAAATATCTGTCAATAATGAAAAAAAAAACACGGAGTACGCTTAAAAACTGCGCGTCATCTTCAACTGTCGTTTTTTATTTTCATCTTCCGCTCCCTGAAAACTCAATTCCCGCTCCCTAAAAACTCAATACCCGCTCCCTGAAAACTCAATTCCCGCTTCATTTTGTTACCCATCGCGCTCACACTCTATCGCAAGTAGCCCTAACCTCTCCTCCATCTCTTCTCTAATCCCCACACGCAACGCAAAATTGCCGGTGACCTCTACCCGACATTAGCCCTAATCAGTGACGGTGACGCCGCTCTGCCGGGCATTAGCCCTAATTAGTGATGGCGACATCTCTACTCCATGTGTACGTGCTCCATCTCCCTCTGGCCGGACATTAGCCCTAAAAATTGTCGAGGTTTTTGGTTCCAAGGATCCTTGATAGTGACGATGATGAGTAGCAGGTTCAAGCATCCTTGCTAGGGACGATGGTACACGCCAAATCGCTCTTCTTCTTCATCTTCCTTCAATTCCTCTCCGCCCAACTTCCTCCGTGATGTTTAAGCCGCCTTCGAGCGCCATCGTACCATCTCTGTGTGTGTGTGTGTGTATTATGATTTAAATACATATCTTAGTTCGATTCTCACTGGATTGGGCTAAGTTAGGGTTTGATTCTCTGTGATCGAGCAGCTAGATTAGTTTTATCAGTCAATTTAGGGTTTCGTTTAGAAAATGAAATTTGAGGACCCGCTTCTAATCTGTCAGTTACTTGAATGATGAATCGCATTGAAGGTTACATACTTACATAGTGCGCTGCAAATTTATTTGTCATTTAGGGTTTATTTGTTTCCACTGACAAAATTATCTATCTAAGTTTCCTATATTGGTTTTTTTAGGAGAAATCGGATACGTAGAGTGCTTATATTAGTTAATCTTAAAATGCTAGTTTTTATCAAGTTCAGTTTCTCGCACTGCAGGTATGATGATGCCAGACTCGAATCTCCAACCCAGAAGTTTAGTGGCTCCTAGAAGGTCAGGAGATTGTTGTGGAGTTAACTGAATGTGCGATTGTTGTTATTGTTGCTATTTCTCTTCTCCATTGAACTTATTACCCCTGAATTTCAGTGTCTGTACATTTAGAGTTCAATTAAATTTTCTTTGCTAATTATGTTGTTTATCATCTCTGAAATTTGACTGATTTTTATCTCCATTTATGTTATCTGAAGTCTATTTAACCTACATGTTTTTTTATGTAAATTGGAACGCGGATTAGGTTTTCATAGCACGCCCTAATTTGAACTGAATGGAACCTATGAATGTTGATCTTGGACTGAATTTTATTTGCATTGAATATTTTGTCCTCTATTTATTCTGCATGTTGATTTTTTCTTATGTAATCTTGAATGAGAATTGTTTTTCCATAGTATGTCCTATTTTTCACTGAATTCAACCTATGAATCCTGATTTTTGTTTCATCCAACATATTTGTTCTCAATTTATTTTTCATGTACGTATTTTCTGATGTAATATTCGATGTGGATGTTATCTGTTTCTTTTTTTGGCCTCATTGAAATTTAAGTTGGACTTCATCTGGTTGAGATTAGGTCATGTCCTAATTTTATTGCTATGTAGGTGTTGGATTTTGTCTACTATGCTCCTCATTTGAATCAGGTTCATTAGGAAACACACTTCCGATATATTTTTATAATTATATAAAATGCATATATGCATGAACATAGTTGGTACCTTTTCTGGCAACAAATCACAAGGTCCTCTTTTGCTGATACATGTTTCTCCTGCAAGTATGCGTTCTTATGCAGTTTTATTTTTGTGGTGTTAATCACATAACATAGTTAAGAACTATAACCAATCCTCCTTTAGGGTCATTAAAGTTTTTTTCTATGCCAGTTGGCACAATGAATTAGAAAAATATGTTTCGGTTTAACCCATTGTGAACTAAACTGACCATTTGAAATAATTATTATTATTATTAATGTATCGGTTTAAATGAAATAAGACACCTACTTGGGTGGCCTCATAAATGAAATAAGACACCTACTTGGGTGGCCTCATAAATAATATTGAATTTAGAAGCGTACTTGAGTATTTGATATTTGAAGTCAGTTATCGGGTGCGATTAAGACCGGATTTCAAGTAATGGGAATCACAACGCGTAATTTTCTAACCACAAAAGATTAGAGCACTATACGCGACGCCCGCCAACACTATGGGTATGTGATATTTTAGGTTCTTGTTGCCATCCCTCCCAAACCGATTTTCACTACATAACCCTTGACCCTCCCAAATTCTTTTATCTAAAGATTTGAATAATTAATACAGTAGTATTGGTTTTTGGTCATATATTGCTACTAAAATCACACCCAGTTTCCCCCGCATTGATTGGGGTGTTTTTCAAAAGTTTTTTTTTTCAAATTTATTGCAGATAAGCAATGGAAGAGTTCCAGTTCGACCTAATGGAACCGCAACATCAGGATCAATGCCATCTGTTTCTGCAGTGAGTTGCTGGTGAAACCTTTGAAGTTGCTGCCGAGGAAGGACATAAATCCTAGGAATTTTAATGGTATGAGGTCACTCTTTTATGTTCTTTTATTATTTATGAAGAAAGGCTGGGAAGGTGGCATTACTCCTTTGCTGTCAACTGTTGTTGCAGGCTCACTACAATGTTTGGATTTATTAATTCAGGTATGCTAATTTCTCATTCATTAGAATGTATAATCTAGTCGGGTGCTTCTTATCTGCTCCAACACCTCCCCGTTCAATCAAACTTCTTTGTTGGAAGAAGGTAACAATTACGCCAGTCAGAAATTATAATTATTTTTCCTACAGTTGCCTAAATAATTCACTAACTGTTTACAGGCTGTTGATTATTTTCAAAAGCTGCTTCATGATCTAGATTTTGTTTGTTCACATCCTATAGACTCATCTTTCAAAGATACTTTGCGGTTTGTTGTTGAGTTTCAGAAGTTGCAACCTGATCTGGTTGCTAGATCTATTTGCAGGTAGGTTTAACATTGTCTTTATTTCTGAATAATCGACTAAGAATATTTTCCTTCTTTACTTTTTGGTTCTCACATTGAAACTAATTGACAGCTTCTACTAGTTCAAGATGGGAAATTCTATGGGTGTGATCCTATGTTTGCTGATTTGTAAAGCAGCTGCAGTACCAGAAATTACAAAAAACCAGGACATACAGAAAAATGAATCTTTTCTTCATCTTGGGCAGGTGTAAATCTTTATATTTATGATAAAGGTGATATTTCCCCGCATATTTAACTTAGTTATCTTAACATGTGTTTATTATAACTTTGCATGATAAAGTTGGCAACAACACTACTTAAAATCTTGTGTACAAATACTGCATGGCAAAGGCGTCAACTTGGCAAAATCTTGCAAGATTGGCGTATCATACACATGCAGGTATGTGTTATTTGTCTTTTTCTTTTTCTTCTTCTTTTGTAAGTTGCTCTAAGCTATAAATAGTTCTGTTTTTTGGTCCAATAGCTAGAACTTGCTCTTAGAAAGGAGTTTGAAGAAAGCACAAGCATTTCAATGGATGAGGTTTGCGCTATTTATTGGTTTTTTCTGTTTGTTTGTGACAATTGACTTGGAAGTGCACTCTTTCTGGTTATGTGGCTTATTTCTTCATATATATATATGTCTATATGATTTGTAGAACTTATTCATGAAGATGTATAAGCACATTCTTAACTGGATTGAGGAAAAAACATATTGGATAGCTTTTCGTTTCCTCATCTTAGGTTTTGAACTGGAGCTTTATTCCCCTAGTGAGTATTGCATGGTGTATTGGTATATGTACGTAATCTTGATTAAACTTGGTGAAAAGATGCATCTAAGAATGATCACAAGCAGTGAAACTGGTGAGCATGTCTTCAGTTTATTTTCTTTTTCCCGCTTTTCTTTTTTCTTTAACAAATTATCTCATTGATAACATGTTTGCCAGGTAAGAGAAAGGGAAAGAAGAAAAGGACTCTGTGAAGGATGTTTCAAAGGATCAACCAATCCCACCTGCAGTTTTGCTAATTCAGTGCCATATATATCTTGTTGAAGGGCTGACAATGGTAATATTATAATACTTCACTGATACCACTAATTTCTCCTCACATAAATATACTCATTTGTAGATGATTGTCGCTTTAAGAAATGAACATGGAGTTTTCCAGTGTCGGGGACCATTCAATACCGAGCAAGAGGTAACTCAATTTTTGTAAATGCTTCTAAGTTTACTGCAAAGTAATCTCTGTAACTTAAGTCTTGGTTTTTAATAAATTTAATGTTTTTTTTTTCTCAGAGATTTACTAAGCATTTTGAGCATCTACAGAAATCTTTTATTCCTGATCATGTTTCATACTATTCATTTAGAGACTACACCAACCATGCACAATTTGATGTAAGTATTACATGTTAAAATGCAATGTTTATTGCTTCTAACTTTTTTGGTAGACGTGGCAACATGGATCGACCGGGTTACATATTAGAACGGGTTGGGTTAAAGGTTATTTTTGCCTTTTTAGTGGGGTTGGCATGCAATTTTTTTTTTTTTGAACTTTTTAACTTTATATATAAATTATGGTGGTAATGATCTGAGTCTTTGAGTAAAACAATTTATTTCACAGACACTCTTTATGAGTAATTACTTCAAAGAAGCCCAGAGGATCGCAAAGGAGTTAAGGGCTAGTTTATCTAATGACACAAACAGGTTGGCCGAACTTTGCTACTGCTGTTGTCAAGAGATCCTGATTTTCTTTATTTAAGTTCTTTTTTTTCTTTTCAAGAGGATCGCAAAGGAGTTAAGGGCTAGTTTCATGTAGTAGTGCAATGTAAATGGCCTTGATAATACAAGTTTTTCCCTTCCTGCTTCTGATGTTTTTCCTTTCCTGCTTTTGACCATCCTTTTTCCTTTTTGTAGATGTGCTTGATAATGCAAGTATTGAGATGGAAGAAGCTAAGGTTACATGTAGTTAGTGCAATGTAAACTAATGTTAACTTTGTAATGTTTGCTCTATATATGAAATGTATTATTTTGCTACAAGTGTATTGTATTTTGATTAGGAGGTTAATTGTCATTAATGTGGAAATTAGTGAATCTACAAAAATATTTTTTTTTATTTTTTTTAAATTCATGACGCGCAAAAATGCGTGTCATTAGAAGATTTATGACGGGGCCTTCCTTGACGCTTATTTTATGACACAAATTTATGACGCTTTTTTGCGCGTCATCGTTTGTGCGTCATAAATGGAATGACGCGCATTTTGCGCGTCAAGAGGCTTCTTGACCCTGCCTTCCTTGACGCTTTTTTGCGCGTCATCTGGGCCCTTTCTTGACGCGCAAAAAGCGTCAAGAAAGGCCATTTTTGTAGTAGTGTGAATTCTCAGGTGATTGACCTCTGCTGCATTCAAGACATCATATCATTTAGGACCTGCATTTTCTATTTCTGGAGTCATGGTCAAACCGAGCTGCACTTTTGGAGATTTCATTGCATAACACCTAACGGTTTCATGTTCTCAAATCTTTTTGAAATGTAATTGTTTTATTAACAATTAAGACAAACATGTTTTCACTACTATTTCCGCTGCAACTTTGAATGAAACTCCACCTTTTGAATTAACTTAACTTGTTAAACGGCTCTAGTTGTTTAATCATCCAGAGGTCGTTCTATGTAATCTTGACTATGATCCATCTCGCTCGCACCCGACACAATAAATTACGGGGTGTGACAGTAGTGAAATCCAAAAAGGCTGAAGATCATGTCAGAGATCTCAAAACGGCCTTCGATATCATTGATCAGTATAACATGAAGCTCAACCCCTCTAAGTGCCACTTTGGGGTGCGAGCTGGAAAATTCTTAGGTTACATGGTTACTGAAAGAGGGATAGAAGCAAGTCCAGAGCAGATCAAAGCGATTCTAAATTTGAAGTCCCCATCGAATGTTAAAGAAGTACAAAGGTTGACAGGGAGAATCGCAGCGCTCAACAGGTTCATTTCAAGATCCTCAGAAAAAAGTAAGGATTTCTATGATATCCTGAGGACAAAACAAGAAGTTCGAATGGACTGAGAAGCATGAAGAAGCCCTGAAGTGCCCGAAAGACTACCTGTCAGCAGCCCCATTACTAATGAAACCAGAAGATGGGGAGCCGCTATATTTATATCTTGCTGTTTCCGGAAGCTCAATCAGTGCAGTCTTGGTAAAAAACCATCAAGGTCAGCAGCATCCGGTATATTATGTAAGTAAAACTCTGCTAGACGCAGAATCCAGGTATTCTCACCTTGAAAAGTTAATTTTCTCTCTTATAATGGCTTCCACTAAACTTAGACATTATTTTGAAACCCATACTATAATTGTGATGTCTAACTATCCTATCAAGGCAGTTCTCAGGAAGCCGGAAATGTCAGGAAGGATGGCTAAGTGGGCAGTCAAACTGAGTGCCTACGACATCAAATATGAACCAAGAACAGCAATTAAGTCCCAAGCATTAGCTGACTTTGTGGCGGATTTCAGCAGTGATATTGAACCAGAAGTTGAAAAGGAAGTCCAGCAACTTGAGAAGCTCAAAGAAGACTGGATCCTCTATACCGACGGCTCCTCGAATGTCAGAGGAACAGGGCTGGGAATCCTGCTAAAATCACCACAGGGGGACGTAATACCTCTATCCATATCCTGTGAATTCCAGGCTACCAACAATGAAGCTGAATATGAGGCTTTAATTGCTGGATTACAGCTGGCTAAGGATATGGGAATCCTATCTATACAAGTGTTTGTTGATTCTCTCTTATTAACTAACCATTTTAATGGATCTTATGCAGTGAGAGGGGAGAATCTGATCAAATATCTTGAAATTGTTAAAAAATTGTCTCTATTTTTCGAAAATTTTAGCATTTCGCAGGTACCAAGAGAAGATAATGCAGAAGCCGACGCCTTGGCAAACTTGGCTTCATCGCTCAGGATCCCTGAGAATGTCAAAATTCCAATAACTCACATCTTGACGCCAGCGATAGCTCTACAGGAAGGTCAGGCTGTTGACGATGGTACGGGTGCAAATGTTGAGAATCCTGAAGATGCTCAGGAATCCTGGACCTACCCGATCCGGAAATATCTCAAAGATGGGGAGATTCCCAACGGCGAAAACCCAGAGCTATTCGCACAAAGGTAGCACCCTATACTATAATTGATAATATTCTATATAAAAGATCTCTTGCAGGTGTCTACTTAAGGTGCTTAGAGAAGTCAGAATCTCTAGAGGTGCTTGAAGACATCCATAGTGGAGATTGTGGGAACCATACCGGGGGCAGGGCACTGTTCTCTAAGGTTCTCAGGTTCGGATACTATTGGCCAACCATGAAGAAGGATGCCGCGAGCTTCTCGCAAAAATGCGATGCTTGTCAAAGGCATGGCAATATCCTCCACCAACCTGCTGAGCATCTGCATCCTATAGTATCTCCATGGCCATTCATGAAATGGGGCATGGATATTGTGGGTAAGCTGCCAAAGGCTCCCGGAGGAAAAGTGTTTATGCTTGCCATGACGGATTACTTTTCCAAATGGATTGAAGCAGAAGCCTATGTTCAAGTAAGAGAGAAAGAAGTGATATCCTTCATCAAGAGGAACATCCTCACTAGATTTGGGATTCCGGCAGAGATTATATGCGATAATGGCTCCCAATTTATAGGCAAGAGAACAACAAGCTTTTATGAAAGCTGGGGCATCAAGATGATCACTTCAACACCTGTCCACCCTCAAGCTAATGGGCAGGCGGAATCCAGCAATAAAATCATCATCAACAATCTCAAGAAGAAGTTGGGCTCCAAGAAAGGTAAATGGGCTGAGGAGTTGCCATTTGTCCTTTGGGTAGACAGAACTACACCTAAAAATGCTACTGGCCAAACACCATTCTCGTTAGTGTTTGGGGCAGAAGCTGTGATCCCTACAGAGATGGTACTCCCAACAGCCAGAGTCAACTGCCAAGATCCTGAAACCAACAGCCAGAATCTCCTTCAGGATCTCGAAACAGTTGAGGAGCTCAGAGATATGGCCAAAATCCGGATGGCTTCTTATCAACAACGGATAGCGAAATCTTATAACAAGAACACCAGGCTGAGAAGATTCCAAGTAGGTGACTTGGTCTTGAGGAAAGCTTTTCAGAATACTACCAATCCTGCTGATGGGAAGTTGGCACCCAAGTGGGAAGGCCCTTACCTTATTGATTCTGAAGAAGGAAAGGGGGCATATCGTCTGATAAATATGGAAGGAGAACCTCTGCCAAGGGCTTGGAATGCTGTCCACCTTAAAACGTATTTTATGTGAGAATCCCATTGAGAATCTCGGGCAGAATCCCAAGGATCCTCACTGTATAAATAATCCAAGGTATGTATACTAATCCTATTTCAATTTATTCTTATTATTTTTATGACTCATTACTGACTTAAGCATCGGAGTGGTGTTAGCTAAGCTAACACCCACCCCTCACCAAGTATTGAGTGTTTTGTAGAATTTGAGAATCCTAGAGAATTTTGGGTATATCTCCAGTTAGAGGCTGATCACCTCTCCTCCGTCTAAGGTATCCTGCATACCTTCTAAGGTTTAAGAGGAATTCACCTCTTCTACGTTTGGGTAATCGCCAGTAGCACACGACCCTCGCCAGTAGCGCACGTTGTCCCCCAGTATGCTAAAGGTGGTCGGACCAGTCCACCCCAGGGGTGGCTGACAATCTTGTCACTGGAGGCTGCTGGGAGGATTCTCAAGGTTTATAACACTGACGTGTTATCTAAGGTTTTGGCATTTTCATGTCACATATGTATGGGCTTGTCCCCAGTTTTGGCTTAGTCCCAAGTTTATCGGGCTTGTCCCCAGTTTTGGCTTAGTCCCAAGTTTATTGGGCTTGTCCCCAGTTTTGGCTTAGTCCCAAGAATCCCGGGTTTATCCCCAGCTTATTTGTAACTTGTTTACTCTCGGAAGTGTTAGCTTCGGCCAGAGGCCAAGAAGCTTCTTAAAATCATTTCAGGTTTTGGAGGAAGCTGAGACAAGTGCTGGGAAAAGTGTATCCAGGATTCTCATAGGAATCCCAAATCAGGTGAAAGAAGATATGATTGTTTGAAATCGGAAAATCGATTAAGGTAAAATTCAAAGGTCAGTTTTTACTGTCTTGAAGACTAACCTATCATGTTATTTAAATCTCAAATGGTTTTCCAACATACAAGTCATTTTTATTAATTTTTGTAAACCAGTCCTATTTATGGAAATTTCAACACAAATCACAACATGAGAAACCAAAAGATGCTAATATTATTAATTACGGAAGATTGTGAGCTTCTCAAGCTTCGTCCTGAAAACCTCAGGATCCCTCCACTTGAGAAGCTCGAAGGTCAAAAGATTGTTTTTAGGAATCCTGGTTTCGTCTTGTAAACACAAGATCCCTCCACCAGGATCCCTACCATTGTTGTTTGTTGCTTGTTCATTACAGGAAAAGAAAAATGTTTCACCAACAAGAACCACCAAAAAACATAAAAAAGTGGGCTCAGACCATTGCATTGTCCTCATCGCCCACTGTCTTCTCCTCCTCCGCCTGCTTCACCACGTCCTCTAGCTTCTTGCCTTCTCCCAGCTCTAACACATATGCCCTTGTCATCGCCACCGGAGAATCCGGAACCATTTTTGAGGAGCCACCATCATTCCCGTCTTTTCCTTCCCCATCGCCACCTCCTCCTAATGATTCCAAGACTAGCCTCCAGCCTGATATGTCCCAACCCAGAACCTGAAAACCAGCCGCTTCAGCCTCTTCTGCCATTTGAATTTTGCATTCTAGGACGCTCCGGGCAGCCGAGAGTTGGCCGGTTTCAGCATCAGCGGCCATCTTGGCTTCCAGGGCTTGACGTTGCTCAGTGAGCTTATGCTCATAGAGAAGGGTCTTACCCCTAGCAGTTTCGGCTTGAGCCTGGATCTTCTCGTTGGCTTCGATGAGCTTCTTTTCCATGTCCATAGTCTGGAAGCTCAGCTTCTCGACACCCTACGCAAACAGGAATCCTGATCAGCAGCTGTAACAGGTATGAAACTAACATGAAATTATTTGAGCTTCTTACCAGGTTGATCATGGTCTGCATCGAGAGGATCTTGTTGCTGACCTCGGAAGGGGCAAGATCTTCAAAGGTTTCCAGGTACACCACGGGAGCTGCTGGAGTCTCAGGGACCTTTCTCTTCTTGGAAGCCGAGGCTTTTGGTCGGCTGACAGGCGGCTTGGAGACGGTGGGATGCTCAAGTTGTTCCTTCTTGACTTTGAGGAGACTGTCTAGATCCTTCAGGGAAAATGAGGCGCTGGATTTGGGAGCTGCAGACAGAAACAGGTTATTAATATCCAGGATGCTCGAATAAGTAAACAATTCAGAACCCTACGAAGACTTACCAGACATGGCGGGAGTGTGGTCGGCTGAATAGCTGTTTTCGCTGGCTGTTGCTTCAAGAACTAGGGCTCTCTCGTTGGCAGGAATCCGATAAATTGCTTCGAGCTTCTTGAAATCAGGCTGCTTCTTGATAAGATTCTCAAATTTGGGTGATGCAAAGAAGAAAACAACAGAAAAGTTAGACACATATCGGAAAGTTAGCAACAACAAGGAGCTTCAATATCCTACCCTTCTCAACCCACTTCAACGGCAACTCCGTCCCCCCAGGAATCGAGTCTCGTTTGACGAAGAAAAAACGCTTCTTCCAGTCATGGTCATTGTGGGAAGCTCGGGGAATCAACTGGGAGGTGGAGGTACGAGCCTGGAGAACAAATCGGCTACAACCATGGGTTCTTAACTTATATGCTTCACAGATCTCGGGAATCCCAACGTCGAGATTCCTGGTTTGGTTCAACTGGTCCAGAGAATACAAGATTCTCCAGACCATCGGCATGGTTTGGGAATAGGAAAGCCGGGTAGTTTTGAAAAACCGGGTAACGAGCTCTGGAAAGGGGAATGTCATTCCGAGCGAAAAAGGGTAGTACATGAAACATACCCAAGTAGTAGACGTGAAATCGGACTTGACGAGAGAACTATAGGGTCGGAAAACGGTCTCCGGCGGAAAAATGCCGGAATTCTTGAGTTCGAGGATATCGCGATCGTCGAAGGAACAGTTTTCTTCCTCACAGGGGATGATATACCCCTGTGAATGGAAATCCTCGGCGATCGGAGAGCTTAACGACGAAGAAGATCGAGTGTTTTTCTTGGCCATGGCCGAAAAACACGAAGGAAAACGAGAAAGAAAGAAGGGGACTGACCTGGAATACCGGAGAAGCTCGAGAGGTTTTTGCGAAGAAGACGGTGAAGATATCGTGGATTGATGTGCTCGGAACGTACCTAAAAATGTAATAAAAACCTAGACCTAAACCTAGACCTAGACACACCTAATTTTACCGAAAATACCTAAACAAAACCGAACCCTAAGGCAAGTGTACCTATCAGATAGTAGAATAGCTAAGGCAAGACCGGGAATATCGAACCCTAAGGACACTCTAAAGACAAAGACTTAACCTAGACCTAGAAAACGGAAATACTGAGTAATTTGGGTTTTGATTTTAGATTTGATTTGAATTAAAATTAACTAACGCAACTAACAAACCGACAGCAGGAAAATTCAGGAAAGGATCAGATATGAGAAAGACACCACCTAGACCTAGAATCCCAACCAATACCTACAACTTAATCTGGCTATGACAACTCTGATGGACGCTAATTCACCTTCTAAGTCCTTCGTAGCGAATGTTCCTAACGTTCGGACAGGAGTTCACCTTGTGGGTACATCCAACCTCAACTAGACCTAACCACCCTCGAAACAATCTAAGGCACCTTAAGCTAGCAGGAACTACCACTAATTAACACAATCAACACGGAATAGCAAGCTAACTAACTTCCTAGGGCATCCCTCTTCCGATGGCAATATGATCCTAATCCACTAGTCAACCCGACTACCCGACCTAGCTATCACCTTCCGGCTTGTCTAACTAGAGCAGCACACAAGAATCAGAGAATTCATCAAAATACTAAACTATGATAATCAAGACAGACAATCAAACCAATCGCAAACACATAGTCACGCAACCGATTACCCAACCCAAACCGAAAGACATTCGCAGGCTAAGCAGTTTAGTAAATCAATTCAAACCCTAACTCTAGTGGTCATATGCATACAATCATGTCAATAATGGAATTTAAAGAAACATTACATCAATCAAGTTGTCAAAAGCCAAACAAAGTCATAAATATTAATTGTTCATCATAACGGTCTAGGCGGTGTAAACGCCTAGCCTACAATCATGTTCAATGCAGAAAACACAATAAAAATCATATCTTGAACAGCAAACATAACTGAGTCTAGAGTTTAATCAAGAATAAAGAAAGAAACCCGGTAGAGCGATTATGATCTGATCGAAGGATTTGATCTCCCGATGTTTCTTCTCAATTCCCAAGCCTTCTCTTCTCTTCAAGTCGCCCAAAATCGCCTCTGAGTTCGTCTGGAAGTCGTAGTATGACGTATTAGAACCCTAAAATCAAATTTATACTCGAATTGCTTCTTTTGCGGGTTTTAGACCTCCAAGCGTATCGCTTGGAGTGTATCATCTCTAGGCGATACGCTTTCAGCTCATGTCGCGACAATTTAGTCGGGCGGAGCCAACTTTGACTTTCGTTGACTTCTCTTTCCGCGCGTATCGCCTACTAGCCATCAGGTCCCAGGCGATACGCCTGGGACTACTTGTTCAGCTCTTTTCCTTCTTTTCTTGTCAACTTATTTCTTGGCCTCGAGAATTCCTCAAAACTGCAAAACTTACATAAAAATATAAAAAGGACCCACAGACTCAAACTTAACTGAAAACAAATGGAAACTAATGAAAACTGACTCAATTAGACTCAAATACAAAACAAAAGACTTAGGAAAATCGGATGTGTTTGCAACACATCATGGATTTACCTCCTATTTAAAGAAAAACGTCCCATCTCTTGGACGCTGAGAAATCAGTCACATCCTAACTGCTTTTACCGTCTACACGCCGTTAAAATGGCATCTTTTTGAATTTTAACAACTGTCAAACTTATCCACAGCTATTGAAATTCAAGGGGCAATTGTTGGGGGTGTATTTTCAGGATACTCACAGGAAGCTCAGACAGTTCAGGAATCCTATTGTCATCTGGGAATCTCGTAAACTCAGGTATCCTGATTATAATATTTTTACTAACCCCCATATTTGCCACATGTTTATTTGACCAGGTATCACCGGAGTCATCAACTACCTCCGAAACTTACGCTCCAGCTGAAGAAGATCGTGGACCAAGTGAACGGAGAGGCCCTTAACGGTCGAATTAGTTGGGCGATAGGATCCCGGGAATCCCGGAAAGTTTGTTATTATTGTATTTGTTATATAAATCGAGGATTCGATCAGCGGGGACACACAACACACTTTCATTAGCTTGCCAGCGAATACGAATCATTGTAACACTTAGCTCTGATCGATCAAACCTCCAACCCATTGTAACGAATTGCTTGATCATTAATAACATTGACTTGGTGGCGGTTTTTCAGCCGGCACCCGAGGTTTTTATCCAGGATTCCTAGGGGAAACTCGAAGGATTCTGGAGTTTTCCTCGCTAAAATCCTCGTGTTATCATCCCAACTTGGATTACTTGCTCACTTGATAGTTAAGCACACTACCTCACAATCTAAGTTTGGAATACAGGATTCCTAAGTGAATTTTTGACCAAAACAATCTCTAAGGATAGTCGGCTCAGTTGTGGTTCCCACTTGCATGGGGATGAAGTCTCCCTCATGCATCTCCTGAGATGAACCTGGGAATATGCATGCAGAGACAATAGGATTAGAAAATAAGGATCCTTGAGGATCCTGAGCAACTCGGAAGCGGCTTTGATATTGTTGGAATGGCTGAGATGAAGATCCCTGTAGCATCTGAGTAGTAGGTGCTGCTGACTGCTGACTCCAAGGCTCATGAAGGTTCGTCGTCCCAAACCGCTGTGGTTGAGATATAGGTTGTTGTATCGAGACTGTCGGCACCGGATGGCTTAAAAAACCAGCTGGTTGCTGGCACGAGCATGTCGGCGGCTGCTGACTTCCATATCCACTGTAGTAAGATTCTGGGGGCTGCTCGGAGTAGAATCCAGAGTATTCCAGATCTATCACCCTGGAAGTCTTCTGATGCTGAGAGCCTGAGAATCCTGCAGTAGTAGCTGTTGCAATACCTGACTTTGGAGCAGTAGAGGGATTTATTTTCTGTTTCGGCTGCTCCGATATTTCCGGAGAATCAAACCCAAATGATTTTGGCATCAAAGGGCTGATTTCCTCTACTGGTTTCTTTGATTTCTTCAATTCCATGATCTCCTTCATCATTTTCTCGTTGGTTTTGGTTTGTTCATCCGCATGGGCCTTCATTTGCCTGATCAAAACATAGAGATCGTTATTAGAAATAGCAGGGTCAGTGGACGTACCTTGAGATCCAGTAAAAGTGGGGTATTCCCCTTTTTTAGCATCGGTATCAGTCACTTTCTTCGTCATTGGGGGGAGACCAGTGCTGACAGTGGGCTTAGAGGATGAAATAGATTTTGAGGTAAATTTTGGTTGGCTTGACATTTTCAAGAGTCGGTTATGGGAAGAAGATCAAGGCTCTTAATCGAATTCAAACACCGTTTGCCCCACGGTGGGCGCCAAATTGTTTTGGTCAAAAACTGCCTAAGCAATTAGTTGATCAAACTTTGTAAGTGAGGCAGAGTGTTTGATGAAATTAGCAAGAAAAATGCAAATTTGAGTGTTGACACGAGGATGTAACGAGGGAAAATCCAGGAATCCTTGAGTATCCTCAAGGAGCCTAGCAAAAAACCTCGGGGGCCGGTTCAAAGTACCTGCCTCCTAAAACTTTTATATGACGGAAGTTTTTGGTACAAGTGAAATGAGCTCGTATTCTAAGTGTTACAGAGAATGCTAATCGTAAATCAGGTGTGTGTGTGTGCGTTCCCCCTGAATGAATGACCTAGAGCTCGTTTAAATAGTCAAAAATACATTAACTAACTAGGCTAAAAACTAGGGATTGAGTCTTCAAGTCTTTGTGAACGTTGGAGTCAGTTACAACACGTCCCATAAAGCCCTGACCGAGTCTTTAGCCATCATTTACACGCCCCTTAATACCTGTAATCAATTAAGACACGTGGACAATTGTAACGGTTAATCGATAACTGTAGTTCAGGATCCTTTGAGCTTCTGGCGAGCATCCTGAAATAATATAACCTACTGTCCTATATTTTAGGGATTCTCCCAACTAAGCCAATACGAACGTTGTGGACCACTTAGTTCACGTTCTATATCATTTGTCCGAGTCTTTAGGCTTGTCTATACGTTTCTTTGACCCTGCAATTAATAAGACACATGGGAAAAACAAACGGGTTAGTTGATAACTGTAATTCAGGATGCTCGAACCTGCCAGGATCCTGAACTTGCGTAAGGATATTGAACCATTTGAGCTTCCGGCCAGGATCCCGGATTATCAGCCCTAACAATCATTGTCTCTCGGGTTTTCAAATCTGACCCTCGTTCTTGCTCACGATCGGGATTCTTGATGTGAAAATTGGTCCTACATGCACATGTTTTACAATTAAGGTAGATGAGTCAGAAAATTGATTGCCCAATTATATGTCTTGTCTTCTTGTGAGACAAGGGCTTTTGTAGTTTCAGTTTTAGAATTAGAGTTTAAAGAACTCCCTGATCTAGAAGAATTGAATTTGGCATTACTATTTGACGATTCATTTGACTTGGGAGTATACTTCTGGTATTCTTGATTTTTAGGCTGAGAGCATTCTCTGGCGAATTGACCAAAGTTAGAACAGTTGTAACATCTAACTTTTGATTTGTCAAATCCAATCCGGCCACCTGAATTCAAATCCTTCCTGCCAGTTTTCTTCAGGAATCTCTTTACCCTTCTTGCTAGCATGGCAAATTGCCAGTTTATATCCATTAGCTCCAAATCATCCGGGTTGACTTGATCATAGTCTTCTTTGGTTAATTCTGCATTGCTAACCTTTCCCGTGATAACTCCATAGTAAGATGAGATCAAAGCTGACACCAATGCCATGTAATCTTCCGTAGTTGTGACGGAAAGATCCATTTTTCTAGCATTCATGGTATTACTAACTGGGATCAAAACATTACATCCTTGTGATTCATAAGTTTCAGAATTTGATCCACTTCCAGAATAAGAACCACCTCTAGCTATAAAAGCAGTGGCTGGAGCAGTTGATGTATGTTATCCAGACTTTCCCTAAATAGTAGCAACATTTGACCATAGTAAACCTAAGGATTTTGAACTTCTGCTGGAGTATTATTGACATTTTTCATTTCCAGATCTCTAGCCGCAACTTTCCCATCAACTTTAAAAAAGTTAAAGTTGAATATTCTTTGTCATTGGTAAGCATAAGCACATAAGGTTCCCACTTCGGCGGTAACCCTTCAAGCAATTTTTGTTTCAGTTCATCATCTTCTTTCTTGATCTGGACCGTGTCCATTTCTGATAATAGATGGCAATACCTAGATATCAGCTCAGGTACCCCTTCTCCATCAAATTACTTGAAATTATCAAACTCTTTCTTCAGGACATTCTTCTTGCTTTTCTTATACTGATCATTCCCTTCACATCTTTCTTTCAATGTCGTCCATAAATCATGGGAATGTTTACACATCTTGAATTGGTGCAAAAGTTCCTTTGGAAGTGCTGGTGTGAGAATTCCATAAGCCTTTTGTTTCCTAGTGTAACCGGCCTTTTGCAATACGTCCAAATTCCTTGGCATAATCGGAACATTGTTGGTGTGAACAGGATAGACGTACGGTGCATCCATGGCGATCCATAGATCACAATCCGTAGTCCCGATATACGCTTCTAACCGCTTTTTCCAATCATGATAGTCTTCAAATTTGAATAGCTTAGGAACCTTTTGACTAGTTCCTATCTCGTTATCGTAGTTCAACAGAGACTGCATTTGCGATTGAATCGCGGCGAATGCATGTAATTCCGACATGTTTAAATTCTGAATTTCACTGTATTACCGACCTCTCGACGAACTACGAACGAACTCTTGACGAACTCTGAGTTTCACGAATGTGAACCGAACTTTCGATGAACTTATCAAAACCCAAACTTTATCCGAAAGTCTTCCGAACTCCTCACGAACTCTCTCCGAACGTGACACGAACTTTAAACGAACAAAAATTTCAGACGAACTCTAAGTTCAGAACGACAAACTCTGGGTTCGGAGCAGTTAAAGTGACGAACTCTGGGTTTGGAGCGGTTACAGTGACCAACTCTGGGTTCGGTGACGAACTTTGGGTTCGGAGCGGTTATTTCGATGAACCTCGGGTTCGTACACACGATTGTTCCGAAAACTCTCAAACTCTCAGAAACTGAATATCACGAGCACCAAACTGACCACCAAATCAACTAACACTCGGAAAACAGTTTTGAACGTATAACATGACGTGAAACTGATCAGATTTACAGAAATAAAGATTTTGGAGATGAAAATTGAGATGAAATGAATTGTTTTCAACACAAATGACTAGAAAATGAGCTGAGTAGCACCAGAAAGCTCTGATACCACTTGAAAGAGCGTGGATGTGGTGGATCGTACTCAACTCATAGCATTTGTTAACAATTCGATAACAAACGAGAGTAAATAACGAGCTCAATCTTATTGAAACCAAGAACAAGTTATCAATACAGACTCAGAGCTAAACACTATCAAACAAACACTTAGCAAAACTCTCTTACATAATTCAAACCTATCAACCTATATATATAGCTTAACTCTGTCAGAACCCTACTGGTCGTCCGAACCTGGAGTTCGGCCAGGGTTCGGCAGGCTTGAACTTCACTTCTCTGAAACTTCGTCTGATCCAGCATGTTGCCATCTTCAGGTACTAACAGATATTCATCAAACACTCTGCCATATTCATCAATGAATCACTGTTTGGCAGATTTACCAACATGTGAAACCTTTCCTCTTCTTTCATTAGAAGCAGCAGCAACCGGACAATCTTGTGCTAAATGTCCTTTTTGACGATAATTGTAACACAGTCGATTATTTTGATTCTTCCTCTTGGGAACCTGCAAAGCTTCTCCAAAATGATCATAAAATGAATCAAATAACTGACATCGATGATCATAAACCCATTTAGATGTCGGGCTCTTTGGAGTAGAATTTGAACCACTAGAAGAAAATCTAGCAGAATGTTTCTTCTTGTTCTTCTGATCATTATGCTTCTCAAACACTTCAGCTATCTTCTAAGATCTACACAATGAAATGGAAACTCCTTATCAGAGAATATTTTTTCCAAACCTTTAAGCTTGTAAAATCTCTCGGATTGAACTTATTGCGCTTGGAAGATTTCCGGCTGAATTAGCATAAGGGCCAGGCCCGCCAGATAAAGGCCCAAACTTGGAGAAGAAGCAACGGCTTTCTTCTCGAACACATGTGCATGTACACCCATGTGCAAATCCGTTAGGATATTTCAATCACCCATCAGAGAGTGGCCCCCACTCTAACAACCAGCATTCTTGCATGTGGCCCTAGGCCAATAAGAAGGCGACACGTGGGACAAAGAAACACCTGAAATATTCTCCTTACTCGCCGTGCCATGCACGCGCTGACGTCACAGGGGCTCCAAGGAAACCCTAGTTTGCTGCCTATAAATAGTAAGCTCAGAATTCATAAAGAGGTCAGCTAAAATCTCTCTCTGTCACTCACTAAAATATTACTATCATCCGATACTGATTCTCACGCCGGAGGGCCGATACGAGGGTCCCTCTCCGGCTCACCTCGTAACGCCTTAACGTGTTTGTTCGTAGTGTGCAGGTTCATTATTCCGGTCAGCATTCTCCTCTCCGGCTCACTCGATTACCTAAGAAACCCTGCTGGTTTTGGTTTCTTCATTGGCGCCATCCGAGTTCAAAACCTGAGCTTTTACAGCATTCAGTCTCCGTTTTCGAGTAGCCATGTCCGAATCATCGCCATCACAAAACCTCGGAAGCGCGGGTCGCAGCAGGGAGTCCCTGGGACTCCAGGAATACCCGCACATTTCTTCTAGAGACAATGACGTGTCTATCAGTGACCCCACGTCAGTTTTCATCCAAGCAGCGGGAAGCGCGGGGTCAGCTACTTTATCAAGTCTGGCTAGCTCCATTTTTCCAGGCATGAACGCGGGAGGACAATCCAGCCCTTATGCTTTTGGCGCTAGTTCCAGTCCAGCATCAACAAGAATGACTCCCGCCAGGCGAAGCATATTTGCGGGCCCAACAATCTCCAACGCTTCTCCGTCGTTCCAGTACTCAGCGGTGCTTCGCCCGCCGAGCTCTTTCGCTACCCCAACCCCAAGCAGCACTCTATTGACGGACACGAGTACGATGGTATCACAGAGCACTCCTGTGAGCGTCCCGCCGGCGTTTACACCTGCAGGCTTCAATGACCCACCTCCTGAGGTCGCACGGTGGATAGAGCACCAACGCCAGTACTTTCAACAACTAAATGAACTTCAGAACGCTTTCCGTTCAAGCGCGTGCTCGCAGTTGAATTTTGAACCAATTCCTTCCCAGGGACATCTACCTACCTCCGCATTTTCGGTATTTCCGCCAGTCAGCGTAACCCCAAGAGCACGCCCTGTGTACACCGAGCCTAGGCCCACAGCCACTTATGTGCCACCTCCAATCTACCAGTCCGCATACACACCACCGCCTCCCCCGCCGGCGGTGGATTACACTGTTGCTTATAAGCCCACATCTATTGTGGCCCAGTCAAAGTTTATAGCACCCATTGCGCTAGCAAGCTTCCCCGCCAAACTCAAAATGCCTTCAGTAGTTGGGAAGTATGATGGCCTATCTGACCCAAACGACCATTACAATTGCTTTATCAACGCGGGTACTTTGGAAAACCCAGGTTGGACCATCCCTGTATGGTGCCACATGTTTGTTCAGACGTTGGTTGGCACAGCGCGTTTGTGGTTCGATTCCCTTCCAGTGGGTCAGATATCAAGTTTTGAAGAATTAATAGACAAGTTCTTCCAACAATTCTCCCAGCAGAAACGCCACACAAAAGAAAAGGCGGAAATACTTCATATCCGTCGGAAAGACAATGAAACAGTGGAAAGCTTCATCACCAGATTCAACATTGAAAGCCTCCAGATAGGTGGCGCAACTGAAGATTTGATGATAGCAGGTTTTATTCAGGGAGTAAGGGAAGAGCATTTGGTGAGAAAAATTTTGAGTGGCGGACAGCCACAGACAATGGATGAGCTAATGTCAATAGCCAAACAATACGTTCGGGCGGAAAAAACAATCGTTTTGAACAGGGCATACGAGCGGGGAAAAGAACAGGTCAGGTCCCCAGATTACAGGAAAGACCTGGGCGGCAACCGGCATTCTCGTAGGAATGAGCGGCGTCCCAACAGCCGCTTTACTCCCTATCAACCAGGTTCTGAGACGCAGAGCTCGTTCCGCGAAACTCGCCATGGAAGAGACATGTCCGCTGTAAAACGGGAGCAACCCGCGTCTTCATCAAACTGGTATCTCCTTAAATCTCCAAGCGCCATTTTCAAAAGTGAAGATTTGAAATGGGAAGAGCCAAGGCCCCTAAAAGAAAGCAATACCCGCGACACGAAGAAGTACTGTGATTACCACAAAGGCCACGGTCACATTACTGACGAATGTTTTGCGCTCAAGAAACAAATAGCAAAGTATGTGAAGGAAGGAAAATTGACGCACCTACAGAAGGGAGATGATAGAAAAAAAGCTGAATCCCCGAAATACAAAGATGTCTTCATGATGAATGGGCCCCCGCGAAGGGATAAAAGAGTGGGCCAGCGTGTGGAAGATTGGATGCACGCCCCGCTAACGTTCCCACCGCAAATTGGAAATTATAGCGAAAGCGCCATGACAGTTGCACTCCGCATGGGGGGTTATAAATTACGCAGAGTGCTAGTAGACACGGGTAGCTCCGCAGACATTATTTACGAAGAATGTTTTCGCCGTCTGGCTCCCGAGGATAGAGAGCGCCTGGAACCTGTCTTCGAACCTTTAAGCGGGTTCTCAGGGGAAACATGTATGCCTATTGGCCAGATTGATTTCCCAGTAACAATGGGAGACGGAACTAGGGACAGAACTGTCATGACAACCTTTTTGGTGGTCCCAGCTAAAAGTGAATACAATGCAATCATTGGTAGACCCACTCTAGGAAATTTGGCAGCAGCAGTGTCAACGGCCCATGGCCTATTAATGCTCCCAACCCCGCGGGGGGTCGCTAAAGTATGGGCTGAGAAGCCAATGATGATAGCGGAATTATCGTGCCAGCCGCGCGCGTCGCCAAGCGATAAAACAGAAAAGTGGGTCATCAATCCTCGTTTCCCAGAGCAAACAGTCACGTTGGGGGCTTCTTTGTCGCCCAAAATCAGGCATCACCTAAAGCAACTCCTGCAGGAAAACATGGATATTTTCGCGTTCACCCACAGTGACATGACAGGAGTCCCGCGCGACGTCGCCGAACACCACCTGGGTGTATCTCAGAATGTCAAACCCTATGTGCAGAAGCAAAGGCACATGGGGGAAAAAAGGAAAAAGTTCATCACTTCGGAAGTGCAAAAATTAGAGGCAGCGGGAATCGTCCGCCAGATTAAAGATTCAACTTGGATTGCAAATCCAGTAGTTGTACCTAAGGCTGACGGCACCTGGAGAATGTGCGTAGATTACACCAATCTGAACAAGGCCTGCCCCAAAGATGCCTATCCACTCCCTGTTATTGATGAAAAAGTGGACTCCTTAGTTCCCTTCCGTCTGAAATGCTTCCTAGATGCGTATAAGGGATACCACCAGGTAAAGATGGCCAGAGAAGACGAATCCAAGACCGCATTTTACACCCAGGGTGGTATTTATTGTTACACCAAAATGCCCTTTGGGTTAAAAAATGCGGGGGCAACCTATCAGCGGATGATGGATAAGGTATTTAAAGGCCAAATTGGAAAGAATGTGGAAGTATACGTCGACGATTTGGTAATCAAAAGTTTGCAAGAGAATCGCCTACTCCCAGACATCGTAGAAACATTCACCGCCCTCAGGAAAAACAGTATCAAACTAAACCCAGGAAAGTGCTCCTTTGGTATGGAAGAAGGCAAGTTCCTGGGTGTCATCATCACCAAAGAAGGTTTCCGCGTCCATCCGGAAAAAGTGGCAGCCGTTGTAAAAATGCAATCTCCCGCTTCCCTAAAGGAAGTTCAGGCGCTCAACGGGAGGTTAGTAGCCATTAACCGCTTCCTGTCCAAACATGCGGAGCGGTCTCTGCCATTTATATCAGTTTTGAAAAAGTGCTTATCGGAAAAGCAGTTTGAATGGACCACTGAGGCGGAACAGGCCTTTCAGGACCTCAAGGCTTACCTGGTCAATCTACCTGCTCTAACGGCCCCGCGGGTGGACGAAGTTTTAAAAATGTACCTGTCAACTTCCCCGCGGGCCGTCAGCTCCGTGTTATTAGTAGAACGGGCGGATGTGCAAACTCCAATTTACTACATCAGCCGCGTCTTAACGGACGCCGAGGCTAATTACTCCATACTAGAAAAGCTGGTACTAGCACTTGTTCACGCCTCACGACGCCAGAGAAGGTACTT
>JBCNJP010000017.1:568829-691489 GCA_039602395.1 Deinandra increscens subsp. villosa
ACTTGCTCCTTGACTCTTTAGCCGCACGGGTGGAGTTAGAAATTATTTTAAGGAGTGGCACAATTTTTTTTGACGGGGGCCCCTGAGAGAGCGAGGTCCAAAGGGCGGACTTGTGATTTTCTTAAGCACCTTGACAACCTCCGGAAGCAAATTCTTCAAACTTGTTATTGTTTTATATAAGTTAAATGGCCCGAGTGCGAATAGAAATTACCAATTTATGACTTCATCACCGATACCAAACTAAGTTCATATATTTGATTATGTAGAACAAGAAGAAATTGCTAGTAAAAAAGCATATGAAGAAGCTTTAACATGGGAAGACCTCACCAAAATGAAGTACACATGGAAAGTAGCGACTGAGATGACGCGGATAAACCCTCCGGTGGCTTTGAGCTTCCGACGAGCTAAGCAAGATATTGAGTATGAAGGTTTTATAATTCCAAAAGGATGGCAAGTACGTATGATAAACACACACATATGTGATTAAGTAATCAATAATTAATTAACTAATTAAATATTTTATTATAAAACAATCGCTTAATTGATTATATATAATGAATTAATGTGTTTTCAGGTGATGTTATCTGCGTCCATGACACATATGGATGATAGCATTTTCCAAAATCCAACCATGTTCGACCCGACTCGTTTTGAGAAACATGCACCACCACCGCCTTTTAGTTACGTGGCGTTTGGAGGCGGGCCAAGGATGTGTCCGGGTTTCGAGCTTGCAAAAATGGAAACTTTAGTGATGATGCACCGTCTGGTGACAAGATTCAGTTGGGAGCTACTTAATAATGATGAATCATTCAAGAGAATTCCAATGCCAGAATTTGATCAAGGTTTGTTGGTTCATGTCAAGCCCTTAAAAGAAGATGGTGTTATATATTGAAGCATTTTAATGTTGGGAATTTTTGTTTTTTTTCTTTGTTCTTTGTTCCTTTTTTTTTCTTTCTTTTTTTGCTGTATTTGTATTTGTATTTGTCTGGGGTTATATATAAAACGTGTTGTGGTCGTTGATCGACACTTTATTGGGTTTTAAATGTTATTAATTCATAATAATAGTGTGACCGATTTTAGATATATAGTTTAACATAAAACATTCATGTGTAAGACCCCAATTTCTTATATATAATACTAGTTTTTATATCTCGTGCATCGCACAGCTAAGATTTTAAAAAGTAGAAATTTAGTATATGGATAATTAATTATTAAAATTTGACTTAATCTAAAATTTTGTTGTGATGACAATTATTCATTTTTACTAATTAAAGTATGACAAAACTTTTTGTTTATTATATAGTATATAGATAGATAGATATAGATATAGATATAAATATCAATTTAATTAAAGTATTATTATGAATAAAGTATTATAAGCATTATATTAAAGTATTAATTAAAATATATGTAATAAAATATATTATTTTAATAAAATATAATATATATGAAATAAAAATATTATCTTGAATAAAATATTAACCTTAATATTAAAAATTAGTATTTGGATAATTACTAAATTTAATATAAATATTTGTATTTGAATAATTTTTTATTGGATAATTACTTATTAAAAGTTTAAACTAAATAAACCTAATATAGAAATTTAGTATTTGGATAATTATTTATTAAAATTTAAATTCAATCCAAAATTTTGTGATGATGACAAGTGTCTATTTTTACTAATTATAGTATCACCAAACTTTTTGTTTATTATATAGTTTAGATTTAGATTTAGATTTAGATTAGATTTAGATTTAGATTAGATTTAGATTTAGATTTAGATTTAGATTTAGATTTAGATTTAGATTTAGATTTAGATTTAGATTTAGATTTAGATTTAGATTTAAATTATAGTATCACCAAACTTTTTGTCCATTTGGGGAGCACGCGGTTCACTGTAAAGATCTCCTGGGTTTCAAGTACCGTCATGACTGGGTCCGGGATGTGCTATTTGACATTTTCAGAAAGGCTGGGATTTCAGCCAAGAAGGAAGCCCCCGTCAACTTCTTAACTGACCCAAAAGAGGGGCGTTCGACCCTTAGACCGGCGGACATCCTGGTGTTTGGGTGGTCAAGGGGGAAGCACGCTTGCATCGATCTGACTGGGGTTTCTCCCCTTGCGGGCTTTTGGCGCTGGAGTTTTCACGGCGGGGCAGGCTGCTGCTAAGGCGGCTGCGGGTAAGGTGGACAAGCACGAGAAGGCATGTCTCGAGAATCAGCATGTGTTTGTCCCCTTTGCTTTTGCGGACACGCTCGGGCGGATCCAGAAGGTTATGCATGGACATATAGTGACCTCTAGAGCTAAGAAACTTGTTTTCATCCGCTTAGGTTTTGCTATTCAAAAAGGGTTTGCGGCGCAGCTTGTTGCCCGTTTGCCCCGTATGTCGGACTGAGTTGTAACTTTTATTTTGTCTTATTATTGGGAAAACTATAGAAGTCATATAAAAAAAAAAAAAAAATTATTAACACTAAACGAAGTTATCACAAAAATTGGGATAAAAGTTCAGAAAAGCCAAGATTGGAGGTAGAATTGTAAAATATAATTGGCTAAGGACTAAAGACTAAAGTTTAGGCAAATGAAACTTAACACACTTCATGTTATTTTTACATCTAGAAATCCATGAATGATAGTAGTTGTGGTATTTTTGGCAAAACTCCAAACACTATATATACCAACACAATGTGAAAAAAGGTTAGGTTTTACGTTTTGAGGTTGGTTTATCTAATTCATTTACAATGGTAATATTCAGGTTAACTTTTATACTTTTTTTTCCAGAGGTATAAAAGTTTTAATTGAATTAAACAATATATGGGTTTTATTAGTGGTGATAAAAAAACCGGTTGCTCAACCGGGTAGATCAAAATAACCGGAACCGGTTATTACAAAAACTGGTTAGAGGTGAAATCGGTTTCGATCACTAACCGAACCGCCAGTTACATTAGAGGTGATAATCGTGTCGGGTTGGTGGGTCGCAGGTTCAAAGTTGGAACCTGAAGCTGACCCGTCACTACAAGAAACTTGAGCTTTAGTGGCGACTTTTTGTCGCCGCTAATAGTCACAATGTCGTCGCTAAAGGTTATTAGCGGCGACACGTCGCCGCTAAAAGGTCGCAGCAATATGCTGGCCGCTAATTCTTCTCCGTCGCCGCTAAAAAGTCGCCACTATTGATAGTGTCGCTGCTAAAAAGTCGCCACTATTGCCGATTTATACGTAAAACGTATTTTTTCCTATATTTTGTATTTTTTTCCTGTACTTTATACATTTCCTGTTTGTCAACAACATACACAATTAAAACTGCAAATACCAACAATAGATGCATACTTCGGCAAATGTTAAGGTTAAGAACACAATCAGATTTCACATACTAATGTTAGTTTCCTGACATACGACCGTTCCTAAAAGTTTTTACAATTTACTTATAAACATAAAACTAGATGTTGTTATGGATCGGTAACATTGCAAGGTATGAGACTTATCCCACATTGGTTGTATGGGCAACTAATATGGGGTTTATAGGCCAAAAGAGTTCTTTCACCCATCAGACTAATCTTTTAGGTTAAGTTCTCATGTTTGGTCTGTAACAGGGTATACCCGGCCAAAAAGTGCGGGTATGTCTACTACCCAACGGGTAAATATCGATCCCGGGTTCTAGATCAAGTATGAAACAATCCTTTATAATCAAGTATGAGATTGAGATTATACAAACCCGTTTCAAACCATTTCTTCCCAGACCTAACAACAAAGGACCAATTTGCCTGATTAAATTTTTTGCTCATCACTAAAGACAAAAACATTAAGTCACAATAATTACGACACATGGCATAGTTTAAGGATCAGGCGACATGATCATAAAGTTAATTAATGTGATTATTAAATGTTAATAATTGAACTTGTTTTGCTTGCTGTTCAAAAAAAAATAATAGTTGACATTTGAAGATTATTATCCGAAATATTAATCCCAATGATGCCGATCACATTAAATGACAAACGGCTCTTTTCCACTGATGCCGAATACATAAAATAACAACATATAAATCCTAATAATATATATATATAGATATAGATACAAGGATTTCCTACCTGTATCTTCTAGCTTGGAACTCATGGTTTTTGTAATATTATTGTCATTATTGGTTTTGGTTTTCACTTATTTACTTTTCTGGCGTAAGAAGTATAACGGTCAACTACCACCGGGTTCGTTGGGAATACCAGTGATAGGGCAAAGCATCGGCCTCTTAAAGGCCTTGAAGGCCGACAGGGTCGATAAATGGTTTCAAGAACGAATAAGAAAACATGGCCCTGTTTGGAAAACGAGTCTTTTTGGATATCCGACGGTTGTCTTACATGGTCCAACCGCTAATAAGTTCATATACACTTGTGATGGGAATCTACTCACCAACACACAACCACCATCATTCAGCCGGATCATGGGTTCTAAAAATATACTCGAACTGTCTGGCCATGATCACAAACGAGTAAGAACGGCCCTACTTTCGTTTCTTAGGCTTGAAGTGTTGAAGCAATATGTTGCAAAAGTTGATGAAGAGGTCCAACACCACCTTCTAACGCATTGGCATGGTAAAGATGAGATCCAGGTAAATAATATTTTATCCAAATAAAAGACGACCCTTACTAATCTCATGTTTATGTATGTATAGAGGGGTGTTCATTTCAGAACTAGTAATATGCTAAGAAATATAAGAACCTTTTGCACTTTTTTATTACATAAATTAAATAGAATGAATGTGGATTTAGTATTCATGTATTCAATAATGGTGTAGGTGCAACCTCAAATCAATATCTTAACCTTCAACATAATTTGTTCACTTCTTTTTGGGATTGAGAGAGGACCCAAAAGAGATAAAATGCTACCATTTTTTCAAGATATGATTGAAGGTGTGTTGTCAATTCCAATCAATTTGCCTTTCACTAAATTTAGTCGTGGGATCATGGCAAGGAAGAAACTAGTACCTATGATTTTACAACTTATACATGAGAAAAGAGAGGCACTCGAGGAACAAAATCACCAAAACAGTCCTCATAACGATCTAATCACTTCGTTGCTTAGCATTCGTGACAATGATAGCTCAACAATGATGTCGGAAGATGAGCTTATCGACAACATCATCATTGTGATGGTTGCAGGATATGACACCACCTCTGTCCTTCTTACCTTCTTGGTTAAGCTTTTGGCTAACAATAAATCCATCTACTCTACTATAGCTCAAGGTAACAAATTTTGCCTCATTTTAATTTGTTTTTATCATATATGGCACAAATATATATTATAAATGTATCCTGATACGTCTGTAATATCCCCATTTCCATATTTCCATTCAATTTGTTTTGCATTAGGTTAACTTTAGTTACATGATCTCGAGTTTCATGTTACAAGTTCCATGCATTTTGACCAAGATTAGAAATTAAAATGGTTTGACAATAATTAAGTGTATCTTTGATGAGTACCATTGACCAAGACCAATTCAAAGTATCATTAACGTGTAAGCCTCAATGACCTGAGTACCAATAGAAATTACCAATTTATAACGTCTCATTTCACCAACAACAAACTAAGTTCATATATTTGATTATGCAGAACAAGAAGAAATTGCTAGTAAAAAAGCACATGAAGAAGCTTTAACATGGGAAGACCTCACCAAGATGAAGTACACATGGAGAGTAGCAACCGAGGTGATGCGGATAGACCCTCCTGTGGCCTTGAGCTTCCGACGAGCTAAGCAAGATATTGAGTATGGAGGATTTATAATTCCAAAAGGATGGCAAGTACGTATGACACACAAACATACATAAATGATTGATTAATCAATAATTAGTTAACTGATATTGAATATCATATTATAAAACAATCGCTTAACGTGATTATATATAATGAATATATGTGTTTTCAGGTGTTGATATCTGCGTCCATGACACATATGGATGATAGCATTTTCCAAAACCCGACCATGTTCGACCCGACTCGATATGAGAAACATGCATCACCACCACCGCCACCTTTTAGTTACGTGGCGTTTGGAGGCGGGCCAAGGATGTGTCCGGGTTTCGAGCTTGCAAAAATGGAAACTTTAGTGATGATTCATCGTCTCGTGAGAAGATTCAGTTGGGAGCTACTTAATAAAGATGAATTATTCAAGAGAGTTCCATTGCCAGAATTTGATCAAGGGTTGTTGGTTCATGTCAAGCCCTTAAAAGAAGACGGTGTTATATGAAGCATTTTAATGTGGGGAGTTTTTTTTTTGTATTTGTGTGGGATTATGTATAAAACGTATTGTGCTGGTTGATCGACTCTTTGTTGGGTTTGAAATGTGATTAATTCATAATAATAGTGTGACCGATTTTAGATATATAGCTTAACTTAAAAAATTTCTAGGTTTGCTACTGTATAGGGTTGTGATTTTTTATATATATATATATATTTTTTACACTTGAATATATATTACTATAAAACAACAATTACAATGAAGTGGTTGTGATTACACAAACTCGTTCCAAACCCGACCCATTAATATCCCTAATCTCTTAATTTCAAACCTAACAACAACGACCAATTTGTCTGATTAAATTTTATGCTCATCACCAAACACATACAAATAAAGTCACAATAATTACGACACAAGGCATAGTTTAAGAATCAGAAAACGACATGATCATAAAGTTAATGTGATTAGGTGTTAATAATTGATCAACTTGTTTTGTGCTTTCATCACAATATTATTTTATGTAAGAATAGATCAATATCATAATCATATATATTATTGAACTTGCTCAATACTATGAAATATGACAGGATATTATCATGTTAATAGTTAACGTTCTACTATTAGTATTATAATCCAAAATGTCCATCACAATTATTTCGATCACATAAAATGACAAACGGATCTTTTTCCGTTGATGCCCATTACATAAAATAACAACATGTAAATCCTAAAATATATAGAGAGATGCAAGGATTTCTCTCAGGCTATCTTTATTTTCTAGCTATGGAATTCATGGTTCTTGTAACTTTATTGTCATTGTTGATTTTGGTTCCCACCTTTTTTCTCTTCGGGCATAAGAAGAAGTATAACGGTCAACTGCCACCGGGTTCGTTGGGACTACCGGTGATAGGGCAAAGCATCGGCCTCCTAAAGGCCTTGAAGGCCGACAGGGTCAATAAATGGTTTCAAGAACGAATAAGAATCCATGGCCCCGTTTGGAAAGCGAGTATTTTTGGATACCCGACGGTTGTTTTGCATGGTCCAGCTGCTAATAAGTTCATATACACTTGTGATGGGAACCTACTCACCAACACGCAACCACCATCATTCAGCCGGATCATGGGTTCAAGAAATATAATAGAGTTGTCGGGTGATGATCATAAACGAGTAAGAACGGCTCTAGTTTCGTTTCTTAAGCTTGAAGTGTTGAAGCAATATGTCGCAAAAGTTGATGAAGAGGTGCAACACCACCTTCAAACACATTGGGAGGGTAAACATGAGATGCAGGTAATTAAATACAATTTTATCTTTTATTATAAACAACAAACTTGTTCCACAAAATTCAGGAGCGGCTCAACGTTTTTCGTGATTTCTCAGGGCCTAAAGTCACGGACCTGTTAACACGACACGATACGACATAGAGTTTAAACATGTATGGGTTTAAGTTAAACAGGTTTCGTGTCATAAACATGTCGACACGTTTATGATACGATTAAAATCGTGTTTAAACATGTTTCACATCATCTAACTTGCTTATGACATGATTAAACATGTTTATAATTTTAATAATTTTTTAAAATAATTAAATACATAATAAAATTCAAAATTCTTTCATAGTTTAAGATCTCCACCAGCTTAACCTTTTGATTTTCACATCCCTACCAACTTTGACAACTCATACTCTTCAAATTCGTCAACTCTTTCAGTTTTATATTCGTTAATTTATTTTTGGCTTTCAATCTCTGGAAATTAATCGAGTCTATAAAGGTCGTTTTGTGTAACACGTTTATAAACAGGTTCGTGTTCGTGTTTGAAAAATATGACACGATTAGTTAATTGTGTCGTGTTCGTGTTTAGTATCCGCGTTAATCGTGTCGTGTCGTGTCTGATATGTGTGATACGTACGTTTAGACCTGTTTTGTCGGCTCTAGCCTAAAGTGGCAAATAAAACTGAGGCCTTTTTCTAATTAAGTCACTTTTGGGGTTTATCTATTCTTTTTTACGAAAGCTCTTGCTAGAATAACGAGATTTCACAAGTATCTGGGTGTTACCACGGATTAAAAAAACAGTTGTATGTTATAAAGAACGTAAAGGAAATGAAAGCACGATAACGATGTTAACTCAAATGTATTGAGCCTATGACTAAACAATGGTGCAGGTTCAACCCCTGATCAAGATCTTAACCTTCAACATAATTTGTTCTCTTCTTTTTGGGATTGAAAGAGGACCCGAAAGAGAGAAAATGCTACCACTTTTTCAAGATATGATTGAAGGCGTGTTGTCAATTCCACTCAATTTGCCTTTCACTAAATATAGTCGTGGGATCTTAGCAAGGAAGAAACTTGTGCCTATTATTTTACAAGTTATACGTGAGAAGAAAAAGGCTCTCGAGGAACAAAGAAATCCTCAAAAAGATCTAATCACTTCCTTGCTTAGCATCCATGACAATGAAAGCTCGACAATTATGTCGGAAGATGAGATCATTGACAACATCATCCTTGTGATGGTTGCAGGATATGATACGACCTCTGTCCTCATTACCTTCTTAGTTAAGCTTTTGGCTAACAATAAATCAATCTACTCTAATGTAGCTAAAGGTATCAAATTTTTACCCCTTATCATATATGGCACAAACATATATTATATTTACCAATTAATAACTTCATCACCAATATATACCAAACTAAGTTCATATATTTGAGATTGCAGAACAAGAAGAAATTTCCTGTAAAAAAACATATGAAGAAGCTAATTTAACATGGGAGGACCTCACCAAGATGAAGTACACATGGAGAGTAGCAACTGAGATGATGCGGATAGACACTCCTGTGACTTTGAGCTTTCGACGAGCGAAACAAGATATCGAGTATGGAGGATTCATAATTCCAAAAGGATGGCAAGTACGTATGACACACACATACAAATAATCGCTTAATTGATTATCTATAACTAATTAACGTGTTTTCAGGTGTTGTTAACTTCGTCCATGACACATATGGATGATAGCATTTTCCAAAACCCGACCATGTTCGACCCGGCTCGTTTTGATAAACATGCACCACCACCACCGCCTTTTAGTTACGTGGCGTTTGGAGGCGGGCCAAGAATGTGTCCGGGTTTCGAGCTTGCAAAAATAGAAACTTTAGTGATGATGCACCGTCTGGTGACAAGATTCAGTTGGGAGCTACTTAATAAAGATGAATCATTCAAGAGAATTCCAATGCCAGAATTTGATCAAGGTTTGTTGGTTCATGTTAAACCCTTAAAAGAAGATGGTGTTATATGAAGCATTTTTATGTTGGGAACTTTTTTTTTATTGTATTTGTGTTGGGTTATGTATAAAATGTGTTGTGGTGGTTGATCGACTCTTTGTTGGGTTTGAAATGTGATTAATTCATAATAATATTGTGACCGATTTTAGATATATAGCTTAACATAAAACATTCATGTGTAAGACCCCAATTTTTTATATAATATTTAGAACATGTTATTATTAACACTAAACGAAGTTATCACAAATTGGGACAAAAGTTAACAAAAGCCAAGATAGATTGGAGGTAGAATTGCTAAATATAATTGGCTAAAGTTTAGGCAAATGAAACTTAAGACTATTCATGTCAACTTTACATACAGAATAACATGGATTCCATGAATGATAGTAGTTGTGGTAACTTTTGGCTTCAAACACTATATATACGAACACAATGTCAAAAGGTTAGGTTTTACTTATCGGTATATCTATCCATGTATTTAGGTTAACTTTTGTGCTTAAAGAGTCGTGTTTGAGTTGGCCATTTAAACCTTTTATGACCTTTTTAATTAATTTTTTTTTTCAAATTATCAACCTGGTTAATACGTTACAACTTGATCATGTCAACCCATTCAACAAGTTTAAATAAATGGATAGGATTACCAAAATATACTTTGCTTTCTTTCGGTAAACGAAATACAAACTTAAGACAAAAAGAAAGGCAAGGAGGCAAACGGTAACCCGGAATCTACGTTCCCCTTCTAGACCCATCTTCCGTCATGTGGTGCACAACTTTTCGGTATAACGTATCCATATTCTCCACCGTACACGTGTCATAATACCATTTGGCTGTCTTCTAGAGCCTTCGTCATGTTAATTTTCCACCCTTGACCGACTCTCCTTCATCGCTCTATAAATTCATCTCCATACCCCTGTGTTCTTCTCATCTTAAATCTTCTTAAAATCAATCAAGAAGCAAGCGATAAAATCTCCCAATTCTTCTCTGTTCAGTTTTACTTTGATTCTCTCTCAAGGTAATCTTCTAGTTTCTATTCGTTACTTTCATTGATATTTTCCTTGATTCGATCGTTCATGTTTTGAGATCATGAATCATAAGATCGTTGATTATTAATTCGATTGACGGATCGTTGATAAGATTTAATTAGAAAGAATCAACAAACTACTGCAACTACCACAAACTGTAAGAGTAGATCGATTTAGATGCATAATTGCGTTAAATAATCCTTTGTTAATTATTAGATCTAAAAAATTGTCGTTCGGATTTCCTGTTTTGTTGATCCTATCTGATCAACGATCTGTTGTATGTGAAACTGTTTGTTTGATTCCGTATTTCGTTAAGATATTGATCTATGATCGATGAATGAATTATGAATGTTTGTTTTAATCAGAACTCGAGATTATATCAGATCTGCGAAATTGTGGATCTGATTTCAATTTTCTGTTAGGTTTAAGAAATTGTTGTTCAGATTCTCATTATATTCGTGTTTTTGCAATTACAGATGCAGATATTCGTGAAAACCCTAACTGGTAAGACCATCACTCTCGAGGTCGAGAGTTCTGACACAATCGACAACGTGAAGGCGAAGATCCAGGACAAGGAAGGTATTCCTCCAGATCAGCAACGATTGATCTTCGCCGGTAAGCAACTGGAGGACGGCCGTACCTTGGCCGATTACAACATCCAGAAGGAGTCGACGCTCCATCTCGTTCTCAGGTTGAGGGGAGGAATGCAAATTTTCGTCAAAACTCTCACCGGGAAGACCATAACTCTGGAGGTCGAGAGCTCCGACACCATAGACAACGTGAAGGCTAAGATCCAGGACAAGGAAGGCATCCCGCCGGACCAGCAGAGGCTCATCTTCGCTGGTAAACAGCTGGAAGACGGCCGTACCCTTGCAGATTACAACATCCAGAAGGAATCCACTCTTCATTTAGTCCTTCGTCTCAGAGGTGGGATGCAGATCTTCGTGAAAACCCTAACTGGTAAAACCATCACTCTGGAGGTCGAGAGTTCCGACACCATAGACAACGTGAAGGCAAAAATTCAAGACAAAGAAGGCATCCCACCAGACCAGCAGCGATTGATCTTTGCCGGTAAACAGCTTGAAGACGGAAGGACACTTGCGGATTACAACATCCAGAAGGAATCAACGCTTCACCTGGTGCTTCGTCTGAGAGGTGGTATGCAGATCTTTGTGAAGACGCTAACTGGCAAAACCATCACTCTGGAGGTCGAGAGCTCTGATACAATAGACAATGTGAAGGCAAAGATTCAGGACAAAGAAGGCATCCCTCCAGACCAGCAGCGGTTGATTTTTGCTGGTAAACAGCTTGAGGATGGGAGGACACTTGCAGATTACAACATTCAGAAGGAATCAACTCTTCATCTGGTGCTCCGTTTAAGAGGTGGGATGCAGATCTTTGTCAAGACTCTGACTGGGAAGACTATCACTTTGGAGGTGGAGAGTTCTGATACGATCGATAATGTGAAGGCGAAGATACAGGATAAGGAAGGCATTCCTCCGGACCAGCAGAGGCTGATCTTCGCTGGGAAGCAGTTGGAGGATGGACGCACTCTTGCGGACTACAATATTCAGAAGGAGTCTACTCTCCACCTTGTCCTTCGTCTTCGTGGTGGTTGTTGAAGCTTTTGTGTTTTGGGTTTGTGAACTGTGAAAGATTTTACTTTGGTGTATGTGGTACATTTGAGAATGGTGGTGGTACTTGTTTCTGTTTCAAATTGAATGAATAAATATCCTTTGCTTAATTCAATATGTGTTTAACTTTTTTTTTTTTGAACGGCGAATTCATTAAGGATAACCCAACCTAGCAAGACACTAGGGGGCCAAAAACACAAAAAAAAAAGGCGGGGACTTACATTGAAAAATTGTTCCAATCAACCCAAGAAAGACGGCGAATTCAATATGTGTTTAACTTGTTTGTGGTTTTTTGGTTTCTTTAACAAATTCTAACTTTTTCTCTTGAATTACAATTCTTTAAGATGGTTTTTGGAAACTAGTGTAAGATTTGTGTAGAACAACCAAAGCAGCTTTTTTTACTTTTACAGACAGTTAATTACAATGGCTTGCGATGAGAACATGCGAAGTATCTGGATCGTCTTGAGACTTAAAACTGAATCGAGTATGAATTTTGTCAAGGACACACTAAGCAAAAACCGAGTAGGAATTTTATCAAGAAAGACATCTTAACAACTAGAATGTACTTTTGAGGACATATATTGCTAATGGACTTAAAGTGATCTTTACATTTATTCTAATAGTATTTTGGTGTGAAAGTTATGATTTTTTGAGGACATATATTGCTAAAAAGTTATGATTTTTTTTAAAGGTTTCGCTTTCTTACTCTACTCAACATCTCAAGTAAAACTCAAATCTAACACCTTTAAAAGACGATATACACCTTCTCAAAGTGGTTTCTAAACTCACTCCAACGTCATGTATTTCGTTGGCCCGTGATTGAGGTGGGAAGCGCATGGTGAGAGGGTTGTGTTGGGGGTATGTGCCTGTGTCCGGGATGCATGCAATCAAGGGCGAATATCTTGTGCAAATGTGGGCCCCACTTGAATATAAATTACCTCTATATTATTGTAGAAGTCAACATCGGAACAGGCCTGCCTGTCTGTTTCCGTGTTGACTTTCCTTATATATATACAATGAAAGCTGATATCGTTTGTGGTCAACGCTTTTCGAATCGTGCAGTCAACGCTTTTCTCCGGTTTTCGTTTTTCTTTCTTTTTTTTTCTTTTACTTTCAAATTGCCTTACGTGTCTATAGTAGGTCTTACGTGGGTTCATTTTAGAGATTTAGGTTTCGTAGGGTTGCTTACAGGGACGATTTCGCGTTAATCATGTTCCGCAGTACTCTCTTCTGGATCTCACTTTTCTTCGTAGCTCTTTCAGGTATGAAATTTCTTCCCTTTATCTTTCGTTGCCGTCGTTTTTTTGCCTGGTTTTTCCCGATTTTATCTTCATTGTTTGGGATTTTCAGTTTAGCTTTACTTTACCCATTACATAAAAAATAACGACACTGATCACCCATTTGTAAGTGTTTTTCTAATATTTAGTTAAAATTAAAATGAAACCTAATTAAACTTAGAAAATACTAATTAAAATATAATTAAAATTATACATAATTAACAATTTGGAATACTAATTTTTTCTCATTCATCCTAGTAAACGGAGTCGATGTCGTGCTCGTCTCTCCATGGATTATGCCATGGAATGGGTGGTGATTTTGGTTCATTTTGCCTGGATCACGAGGCACGTACTCCTTTTCTGATCTTTCGTCCGATGGTTCTTTGTCTTCAAGTAGAACATAATCTTCCGATTGGTAATAATCTTCATGTGGTGGCTATTCTGGTTGGTTTTTGGGGGGAAATTTGATCAAACGTCCGCTTTCAGAAGACATCATCAACATCATCAGCCAGTGGGTCTACAACCAATGGGTTTTCGCGCAACGAAGGTTGTGCAGGATCGACAACCGCTGGGTTTTCTCGGGAGGTGGTTTTAGAATGGAAAATGATATTATCCCGTCTTTTTGACATAGATAAAAGTTGTGAAATAGAGTTGACAATTGAATTGTGGAATGGAGTGAATCTCAAACGTAAATATTTATTATAGTGATTTTTTTAATATAACATTTTTTACTTGAAGTCTTTAACAATTAATAACTCTATTAATTCTTACAATAAAGTGGCAGGTAAACGAACACCAAGTTATGTCGTAACCTCTTTTGGATAGTAAAATTGATCTTATTTAAAAAAAAGCTATGATTTTTTTTAGTCATCCCTCTCCCGGATATAACCATTAAACATATACTTGTTATAAAAATATAGACTTTAAAAATATTTGTTATATAAATATTTTTTAATTTATTTTTTTAATTATTTAAATTCTTTAATGATAATATGAAAACAATGAGCCTAGGAAGTACAGTCTTATCGATGGAGAAGCCGGTTTGTTTTGACATCATGGTCCTATTTCCAAACGTTTTGATTGGTTGGGACAGGTCACAGCCATCTCTGATTGGTACGTGCTAGTCACGCTCCCTAGTAAGCGAAATGCATAATCAGAAATAACTCTATGAATACACTTCTTCAGAAACCTCTTAATTTAGCAGTCCATTGTGCACCACTGCTTGTACCTTTCTCTCTCTAAAAATTCCAAGATCCATCGCCCTCTCTCTCTCTCTCTCTCTCTCTCTACAGATTGATTATACGAGTACTACTTATATTCTATACATCAGATCGCTGATTATCGATCAGAAGTTGTTGAAGCTCGCTTTAGTGATTAAAAATGGCGCAAGCTGTCGAAGATTGGTACAAACAGATGCCTGTTATCACTCGCTCCTATCTCACTGCAGCAATTGTTACCACAATCGGTTGCTCCCTTGAGGTATAGAAAATAGAAATCATCGCATCATGATTCATGATTCTTAATCGCTTTGCTTAATTGTTTAATTATACATCTCCGATTGGATGATTTGTTCAACTGTATGCTTGATTTCCTAACTGGATTGTTTGATTTTATAAAGATGTATAAGTTGCAAATTTTCTTTTTTCAATTGGTTATTTGAAACTCTAGAAGGGCTCCTTTGAAGAAATGATCCTAAATTATGGTCCTTTGTTTATTTAAAAGTTAAATTAATTGATCATGTATGTTTACAGTGATTTTGGGTGTCCAATGGATTAAGAAATTCATTTGCTTGAATAAAACTAAGCCTTTGCTTTTAGGCCTTTTCAACCTGTTGAGCTTTACTATACAATAGTTTATGTGTTTGTTGGTTGATATGAAGTTCTTTGCTTGATAAAAGTATTAATGTGTCCAGATCATGTTTTATGACCAATATCTCTCTTGTGGACATTATAGAACGATATGAGATTTGCCTAAGGTGTCACATTTAAAAATATAGAAAAATGGCATATGGAAACTGTTTGTTGGACCATCCATGAAGCTGCTCTCGAGCATGTACTCATCATCATGATGGTTTTGTGTGTGGCATTTTATATAAATTTGGAAAGCAAAGGATTAAAGATCACAGGATGCCTATTTAACTGGATTTTTGTGTAACTTTGTGCAGATCATTTCCCCGTATAACTTGTACTTGAATCCTAACCTTGTCATTAAGCAATATCAAATCTGGCGGCTGTTCACCAATTTCCTTTATTTCCGGAAGATGGGTAAGTGTTCTTACACATTTTCAAGCTTCAACCCATTTGGGTTTTTGGTTGTTGTAGAAACATGGATTGTAAATTGTGAGCAGCTATGTTAAAACAAGACCCTATATGGCTGAACAGCCATATATGGATGTGGATTTAAAGTTTTAAACTGATATCGCAATTTCATTTTGCAAAATTCATCTTAGTGTTTGGCGAAGAACTAATTATGGTTGTTATGATTTTCTATCACATAGTGTAAATAATCAGATTGGGAGACGCAGGTAAAAAACTGCTCTATGAAAACTGATTTGTTTAAGATAAATATAAACATAGAACGATATGAGATTTTCATCATGCCTAACTTTAAGCATTAATCATCTGATTTTGATTTGTGACAATAATCATTTAAAATCATACATATTTGGTCTTTATACTAACATGATAACTTATTTGTTTTACAGACTTGGACTTTTTGTTTCACATGTTCTTTCTGGCTCGATACTGCAAACTTCTAGAAGAAAATTCTTTCAGGGGAAGGACTGCAGATTTCTTTTATATGCTCTTATTTGGTGCAAGTGTCTTGACCACTATTGTTCTTGTTGGAGGGATGATACCATATGTGTCTGAATCTTTTGCTAAGATTATTTTTCTAAGCAATTCACTAACTTTTATGATGGTAATTTGTTAATTTTTGTTTTACAATTGTTTACTCTTGAAACATTTTAGAGCTACTTTAGTTTAAATTCTAGTTTTTTTTTTCCTTTTTCTTTTGTTTCTCAGGTTTATGTATGGAGCAAGCAAAATCCATTTATTCATATGAGCTTCTTGGGTCTCTTTACCTTTACAGCGGCTTACTTACCATGGGTGAGTTCCTGTCAATATGTAATCTATAATTTCTAAAGTTTGATCATCATATGATAATTATATTTTTGGTCACTTGACGTTTCGTTACCCACAAACTGGAGAACAGAATATAAATATGAACATTGAAAGCTATACATTATATCCATGTTCAAAATTTGAAGTTCTTGTATGTATCTGTGTACTCGAGTTGTATATGATGTTGTAATGGTCTTGATTATAAGAAGTTTGCACCTAGAAACAATTGTGTTAATCTTGGTTCTTCATTTTTCTAAAACCAAATGGATATAAAATTTGTTTGAGTTTAAAGATATATAATTTTCATGCAGGTTTTATTGGGATTCTCTGTTCTTGTTGGTGCTAGTGCTTGGGTGGATCTACTTGTAAGTCCCTAGTTCTTGTTATATTTTCATGCTGTTTGTCTTTCTCTACATATATGAATATTACTTTACATGTCCCATGAAAATGACAATTGCAAAACATAATTTAACTAAACATGTATTTTCAAGAAAATCCTTGATTATTTGTCAAAACTTCCAAGCATAGAATCTGACAATTTTTAAAGGACACCATGAAGCGAAAAATCAGTAATTTGTTGAAAAATACAGGGAATGATGGCTGGTCATGCCTACTATTTCCTTGAAGACGTGTATCCGAAAATGACTGGACGGAGACCCCTAAAAACCCCATTATTCATCAAAACTTTATTTGCTGATGAAACTGTGGTAGTAGCTCGCCCGACAGAAGTGAGATTTGCAGCACCACCAGTTGAAGAAATGAGACGATGATCAGATGAATTGAAGTTATACAAGAAATGACAGAATTTCATGTAGAAATCTTTTTTTCTAGATGTGGAAGGGTAGCTTTGTACTTAAATGCATATAATCTGATGATGCTTTGTAAGTTGATTGTGTAAAGAATTTCTGAGGATTAGTAAACATGAGTATAATTCTCTGTCAGCTTCTTGTCCACAAATGTTACAATTTTTGTTTAAAGTCAACCTTAAAGAGGCAGTGGTAAAAGCTTAAATTTTGGTCTCAGGTTTAAATCCTGCTTTCACTGAAAGGTGATTAAATCATCTGAAATGGTGTCATGTTAATGTTAGTGTTTAGTGAATGCAAATTGCAAGATGAAAAAGGTCAGGCTAAATTTGTTGGGTAGATGCTTCATCACTTTTCTTTTCTTTATTTTATAAATAGTTGAAACACTGAACATAATTACAAAAACTATTATTGAAATAATGTTATTGTAAACTAATTCATTATACTTGCCACAAATTTTAGGTTCCAAATTCTCAGTTGGAGAAATTGACCAAAAATATTCCTCCAATGAAGTTGCAATGACAGAATTGCTACTGTAATGGTACATTAAACTAAAAACATAAGTCTGCGTACACTGAAGACTGCTCAAAATCCATCTGCAGACCGAGCTACCGAATGGGATGGTACTGTGCTGATACACTCTTGGGAGGCAGCTTTCGAAGAATGTAGAGCACGAGAGCCGAGGGCAGGATCTCAACCAGCTGTTCACAGGCCAAAAACAAATAATATAAGAAATACTTGAAATCTCACAAATAACAGAAACAAGTAATATAAATTTTATTCTTTTGGCCGGATTTGTTGGTTGAGTGACCTCTTTTGCCCTTTTTACAGTTTAACAGTTTAACCATAAACATTATCCCAAACAAAAAAGTATTTGTTTAACTGTGGCCCGTTTCCCAACCACACAAACTTGATGAAGCACTAAATTAAGATGGGTTACCATGTAGAAAATCAAGTTTAGGACCGGATGATCAAGTACGTCCAATGAAGCTTGTGAATCAAAAGCAGATAGAGCATCCTGCAATTGACAGTCAAGTTCAATTACACGAGGAAGTATATAAAACTATAAATGCAAATATCAATCTTTATATAGTTATCTAGATTCAAATATTGTTTTTTGGAGCCGGGCTCTCAGTAGATGCATGCAACCTCTATCCCCTGATATATTGGATTTGTTCGTTTGTTTGTAATCTTTATATAAAAACATTTTTTTATGCTACCTCCATCCGAGAAAAGAGTCTATATTGAAGGCCAGTGTTCTTAGACATCTAGCTAATATGCAAACATATGCATGGAAAGTCAAATATCTTAGTAATATTTTCTACACCAAGTTAAAGTCAATTTCTAGTTGAAGGAGAAAGATAAAATCTTACCGCAAAGCATCTTAAAAGAAAACAGGTAAAACAAATTCCCGTCACAGATCCAACCTGCAACAATTAGCACAAGTTAGAATAAAGGTGCTTTTTTCTTGTGTTTTCGAAGTGATTATTACGTCTTGATGAATCTGAGCCAGATTATCAGTTCATTAAAGCTAGGGATAGCCTAGTAATTATTAACATTCATGCCATTCTGATTATTTTGACCCTAAATAGTCAGAGAATTAACATGACTTTTGTTTCCAGACATGTTTTTATTACTAGACTGAAACTATTTTGTAGCATTCTTAAAAGATAAACTAGTGAAAACAAGCTCCAACCTCATGAAGTTTCTTCTGTCTCCCTTTAGATTCGATAGGAAACCGTCTCAACATCATGAATAGCCTAAAAGCATGCAATATAACAATTTACAACCATGAAATAACCAAAAAGCATATGGTAGCAGAAAGTATTGCAAGTGTTTAATAAAATTGCCGAAATGTTTTACAAGCCTCACCTTCCTCCGTAGAGCAGGAAACCTGATGCTGCCATAAACGATACAACTGCAGGACAAACATAAAAGAAAGATCTTAGTATAATAAACAAGACTCGATTTTTTTGTTACTACCGAAGGGTAGTTTGGACATTTGAGAAATAGTAAAAAACGTAACTAAAACTATACATCTGGTCAAACATTGCAATTTTCACAATATGGAAGCAAAGAAAGAGCCTTTTTGTGTTGGAATGATGTATTGGAAGAACAGAAAAAGAAAAAAAAAAACTTTTCTATTTCTTCTGAACTAAAGTAAACTATTGGTAAAAATAAATGTAGCATTAACTAGGCCTAACCTGCAACAAATATCTTTCCAAGGAATTGCACCATGCTGTTATCATCCAACCATAGATATAGCCAAAGACAACCCTAATGCAAACAACTTCTGTTAAATATATAAAAATATTTATATATAGGGGATGCTTCTTTACAAGAACTACAAATATCGTCGAGGGCTGCAAGAACCAATCAAAACCCAAAATTCATTTATTTGTGTATTTATCTGAGATTCTAACATGACTAGTAAAATGCATCATTATTATGTGAATATACTTGAACTAATATATAAATTTACATAATTTAAGCTTTTACATACATTACATGTATCTATACACATGTACATTTATTATAATTCTTTGATCTACACATGCGAATGAAACTTGTTACTAGGAAGAGAGAGAGGCGAGAAAGTAGGGATATTAATAAATTAGAGTTGGATCATTTAATCTTTTACAATTATACCCTTTTCATTTAATTTTTAATAATAAATGAATCATTTTGATTGGTTCTCACAATGCTCGTAGTATTTGTTGTTCTGTAAAAGAACCCTCACCCATATATATAAATAATATAGGAAGAGATAGAGAGAGACCAAAATGGCTTTTAAAAATCTGTAAAATGTTCGGCTGTAATATAAAGATATATTAAAGCATAAGCATATAAAGTAGCTTACTTGTATCAAATAAACGCCTGCATTAACAGACACATATATAATCCTGAGTTTATCAGTTGGTAATCTTCTAGCCTGGTGATATATCTCAGCCCAAAATAGGACAAGAAGAGTATACGTTGAGAAAAATAGTAGACCAGGTACTTCCAATAGCATCCAGATGCAAACCTAATAAGCAAAATATATAAATTATATAGTTTTAATAAACACACATGTCATTGAGACTACATAAATTTGCCTTGCAAGTAAACATCACACTATGTTCTACGATTTCATTATTGATTAGAAAAGTGAAAACCTTATGAAAATGAAATATTTTCAAAATGTTGTTTGAAATGGTAATATAAATCTGCATACTCACCTTTGGATGCAAACTGAACACTTGTACGTGAAACCCAAACACAACAGCGCGCACTGTAAACAAACAAAAAGATCTGTCAATATTTAACCCTTCAAGAGAAAATCGTTCAAAAGATGATCCATCGGTGTCCTACCTCCATTTACAATGAAATTCATGAGGTGGAAAACTTTTTGTGTTGTCCAGCCATACTCGGGCACTCTTAGTTCAATCCTTATTAACTGAATCTGCATTTACGTAGAGTCGTAGACATATTTATAACAAACAATATTAATAGAACTGATCCATCTCTTCATTATAATTCGACATATGAAACAGAAATTAGAAGTCCATTGATCACAAAATATATCTGGATTAATCTAATTGTGACTCCAAAACAACAAAATCTAAGTTTCCTCCAATTAGCCTGCAAGTCCATATTATAAGTTATAATTCACTGATTTCGGGTTGTTTAGGATGCCTACGAAAACCGATATCTCGCTGAGTTTTGATACATCAAACAGACAGTTATGAATGTGCAATTTTGAAAATGTTTATAATTATCTTGAAATAAGCAGTTGTGGACAGATAATTTGGGATTTTCTTATTCAACCTCCCCATTTAAGTCCAAATTTCAACAGTTTCTTGAATACAAACTATTCAAACAAGCATCTTGTAAACCTAATTTACCTAAAACTATCAAAATCAAAATTGAAGTACAGGTTTCATTGCATAATGATTATACACCCACATATGAAATTAATCAACTTAAACAAGTGTATTTCATGTGTGTGTTTAATTAATTAATGAGGGAAATAGCTTACAAGAGCAATGGCGGAAACAAGGGCAAAAGAAGCAGAGAGAGTGAAAAAGATTCCATCTTGCCACTTTCTTGATTCATTTATCTCCTCCCACCAATCTCCCAATAACCACAGATCATCCATTATCATCTTCTTCGATTCGAAGACGATGGAAAGCCCAAATCAACCCACAAGCACACGACTCTTGATTAATCGGTCGCAGAGACAATCTTTAACAGATTAGAAATTACTATTTGAGTAGTAGTTCTATCAGATGAGGAGATGGAGAATTATTACAGATGGAAATTGGGGATAAATGAGGCATCTTGGAGGTCTGTGGGGTCTTGGAGGTTCACAGAAAAGTTAAAAAAGGAAGGAGAAAGCGCAACCAAGGAAGATAAACGAAGATTACCGAACCAAAGCGAAAGAATACATTATTTTTATTTTTATTTTGTTTTATTTTGTTATTATTTGTGTGTGTGTGTTAGAATTCTCGTGGAAAAGTAGAAAGAAATACTTTTGAACAATATCTTATTGTGTAAATAATTCGGGAATTATGTAGATCTATATCAATTTTATTTAAAAACTTTGATGAATATATGAAATCAAGTTATCATAGATTAATCCCGAGTTTACTTAAGGAAAGAAATGAAAGGAAGGGGAAGGAAGTGTAAAAAAATTATGTTTCTGAGTTTCCCTTAATGAGGGAAAGAGAAGGAAACAAAAAAAGTCGTGTTCCCGAGTTTCACTTAACGAGGGAAAGGGGGAAGGGAGGAAAAGTTAGACTATTTTATAAAGTTTTTATTTCCTTCCTTTCATTTCATTTCTCTTCCTTTCCCTCTTTTAAGTAAACTCGGGAACACAGCGTAAGGGGTTGTTTGATAACCCTTACCGATTCTAGTAAGAGTTGACCACTGACCTTGTAAATAGTTCGCTTGTTTGATAGTTACTCGGTCTTGACTCTGACTTGGTCTAAGCTCTGACCGAAGAGGAGATCCATCTCTAACCAAGCTCTTACTCGGTCCAAGCTTCCTTAAGCTCTTACTCGGTCGAGTCTACTTACTCGTTTAAACACAACCTAAGAATGATTTAAGACTATTAAATTTATTATTAATATCTAATCAACGGTTGAGGTTAAATGGAGAAAAAACAATAGAGATACATTTTAATCTTAATCATTTTTGTTGACCTTTTAACTATTGACATATAATATCATTTTTTTTAAATTACATCATAAAAATTGAGTGTTTTTTTAATCAAAACCATAGGGATATTTATATAATCTATCCTTTAGGTTTGTAAAGTTGAAAACAAAATATTTACAAACTGTTATACAAAAATTAATATATAATCTATATAAAAAAAACCGATTTCCAAACCGATTATATAAGTTAACCGGTTCGGCTAATAACATAACCGGTTTTATAGGTTAAAAATATTATGTTCATGTAACCGATCATTATTAATCAAACCGATTGTAAATTTTATTAACAAAAAAAAGACTGTTTTTTTTTTAAAAAAAATTGATATGTGCACCTCTAAATGACTAAAACAGCATTATTAATTAATTAATTAATTATTAATATTATAGCATCAATATTTGATCATATTTGTTCGGACGGGAATGTAAGACAACAGGATCTGTGGCGCAATGGTAGCGCGTCTGACTCCAGATCAGAAGGTTGCGTGTTCGATTCACGTCAGGTTCAAACCCTGTTGGTCCTTTAATTTTTTACGTTTTCTTGTTTGTTAGTTGCCCATTAAAAAGAGCGGTATACGATAAAAGTAGTTAATTAACTGACAAATAAAGTAGTTAGTTAACCAACAATGTAGATCTTTAACCAATATTCCGAATTCTCCTCTCCATCCTCTCTCATTTTCCAACCCAAAGAACCCAACTTTATTTCCAAACATCTTCCCACAACCCACATTTGAATCGTTCATTTAACTTCCAACAATCTTTTTATGTGATCATTAATTTGTGATTCATCTGTGGCATTTGGTATCTGAAAAATGGATTGAAATCCTCAATTCCTCTTATGATCTAGCTTTTGATAATATTGAGCAAAAAAGGGGATCAAAGACAGGATATGAATATATGATCTGCGTAAACAGATTAGGAAATCGAAACATTAATCGACAAAATGACTCAAGAGGTCGAAAATGGCAAGCCAACAGGTTCGTATTTCATTGTTTTGTATTTCGAATGATAGATTACTTATGTGGTTACATGAACAGAAAATCGCATGCAAAAGATGGTAGCCGATGAGGTACTTAAACAGGGGATTTCAGAAGTTGTTGCGAAAGTCTACACTTTTCGTGACCTGGCCCACGCAACCGAAAACTTCAACCCCGATTTGCTCATTGGGAAAGGCGGATTCGGGAGGGTCTATAAGGGTCATATTGGAGACAAAAACCAAGTATTACATCTTTCTTACCCTCTATTTGTATCTTTAGGTGGAAACATTGAGTAGATCACATGATGTTGTGGTCTGACATTCCAGACTCGTGTGCAGGTCGTGGCGGTTAAGCAACTTGATATGATCGGAGTACAAGGAAACCGAGAGTTTCTAGCCGAAGTTTTGACCATCGGACGTGTTCACCACCCGAACCTAGTCAATCTAATCGGATATTGTGTGAATGGTCATCAAAGGTTGTTGGTCTATGAGTACATGAAAAATGGTTCATTGGAAGAACACCTTTTTGGTAATATTGATTTCAACTAGAATATAGATATACATAACTAGCTATTTTGAATAATTTGGTGTTATAAGAAGGTAGACCTGAAGGAAAAAAACGTTAATTGTCAGCCTGTCAGGTCTGCCTTCTTCTATATGATTTAACTTTTATATATTATTCTATTTTGTTTAAAGATTTGGATGAGAAGAAGACATCACTTGATTGGCATACGAGAATGATGATAGCGAAAGGGGTGGCTAAAGCGCTCGAATACTTGCACAACGTGGCTGACCCTCCAATCATTTATCGAGAACTAAAATCGTTAAATGTGTTACTTGATGGTGATATGAATCCTAAGCTCTCGGACTTTGGACCGACTAAGATTAGCCCAAAAGTAGGAGAAGATCATATCTCGACTAGAGTGATGGAGACGTACGGGTATTCTTCTCCTGAATACGCAACGACTGGAGAATCAACAACAAAATCAGATGTTTACAGCTTTGGAGTTGTATTCCTAGAGTTAATCTCGGGAAGAAGAGTGATCGATGACAAAAGACCACCCGAGGAACAAAACCTCATTATATGGGTAAGTTCTGTTAAAAAGATCATTAATTCTGATTAATATACAACTAACTAATACATGACTTGTATGAAATTATCTCTATTATAGGCAAAACCTTTGCTTAAAGAACATAGCAAGATTCCAATGGTGGCTGATCCGCTGCTAAACGGTAATTACCCGATAAAGTGTTTACATCAAGCAGTCGCGATTGCATCAATGTGTCTACAAGAAGAAGCAAGCACAAGGCCCTACATGAGTGATGTTGTTGTGGCCCTCGAGTATCTAGCCTCGGCTCAAGATGACCAGGAACCAAGTAAAGTTGATGAGTAGCGGTCGAGAGTTGAACCAAACATGAACAGAATAAATGTACAACTTTTGATGCATGAAAACATACAACTTTTGATGCATAAAGTACAAGTTGTTAGCATAGCATAGTTTAGGAGGTAGGAGAAGTTACCCTTTGGTTTTCCTTTGAGCAAAGTTGAACATATACAAAGAGAGGACATATATTCTTTACTTACCTGATCAATTTATAAGATTTTGTGTAAAACTCGCATGCAAAATTACTCTATTTCGAATAATTACTCTATTTCCAATGTGAATTTCGTTAAAGAGAGGAAAAAACGTACGGCTATACATGTTTGTATACACACCCAACAATATTCATAAAAGTTGTTTTCATTTACGATAACCAAAATATACCAAGCAAAGAAGAAGAAATTGCTTTTGTCGCAAAACGAATGTTCATCTTATTTTACTATCTAAATATCGCGACTTGCCACTGTAACTTGTTATATGTTTCCTAGAATGCATGCCAAGAGTGATGGATCTATCTGCAATATCTTCATTCTTTGACAAACTGCTCCCTCTTCAAATCTACTCGCTCGCCAAAATCTCCTCTCATACCATTTTTACTGTTTTGCCTGCGCAGAGAATAACAATCATATTTCGTCGCCAAAGAATCCTAACAAATTTTTTAAATCCGAAGTTTCTCTCATGAAGAAAAGCTCTGCAGAGTTTTGTAGATGGGGATAATTAGATGTTCAGGAAAAATAAACAGAACTATGTATTTCATTTTTTTAAAAAGCAAACAAGTTATTTACAATGGTTGCACTTATAAACCATAACTAACTTTCTTACTATTTGGAGGTTTCCTGTCGAATTTTAAAGCGCTGCACAATAAAGCTCACAATAGAAATTACCAATGCAGATAGCCTTAAGAAAGAAGGTGGGTTACCTGGGAATATATGAAAGTTCCAAGGATAGCTATAGCAGCTCCAAGCGCGTTGACTGGTTGGATGGGCGTTCGGAAGATAATAATTGAAGCCACTATAACAGATATCCGTTTCATCGTATTTCCAACACTAAATGTTAGAGGAGATATTTGATCCAAAGACATATATGATACTTGATTATACAAGTGATAGAACACACTTTGTGCTACCACCCACCTGAATTTACAAGTGCAAATCCACTTTAGCACCGAGGTTGTATTATATAAAAGCATGATGAAAAACATAATATGATATGATTGGAAAATGATGATAGTTTACCATATGAAGTTGGGGCCGATTTGTGTTAGTGCGGTTTGCCAACCGGCTTCCCACATTTGTGGGCCCTCCATAGCGATGGTGAAAGGGGTTAAAATCAACAAAGATAAGATCGACAAGCAAGCATAGTAGTTCATCCCGCTAACAGATTTGCCCTTCATTCCCTTTTTTGAAAATATATTTCTAAACACAAAAGCCAAATTCGATACCATCGCACCCATGAACCCTAAAAGTACACAACACAAAGAAAAGTTTAACTCAAAGGGTGCACATTGGTTAAAGAAAGATTGAATTTTTTGATCATCATAGACTAACCATGGTTTTTGGCTAAAAAAAGCTAAAAGCAAGACTACAATACATGCCAAGAATGACTAATTTGGACAAACTCTATGATTGGTCATCTTTTGTCCAAAATCACGTTTTCTTTTCAAGTTTTTGTGATGAAGGACCAAGTAAAATGTAAAAACACAAACACAAAGAAAAGTTTAAATCAAAGTTTGCACATTGGTTAAAGAAAGATTGAAACTTTTAACATCATAGACTAACCATGGTTTTTGGCTAAAAAAAAGCTAAAAGGAAGACTACAATACATGCCAAGAATAACTAATTTGGACAAACTCCACAATTGGTCATCTTTTGTCCAAAATCACGCTTTCTTGTCAAGTTTTTGTGATGAAGGTACACAAGTATGATAGTTCAAAAAGTACACTTATCACTACTTTAATAGAGATTGCTAACCCGTCATATTGAAGTTGAGCTCGGTTAAAGCAGAGAGTGCACAACCTCCAATGATTGGCAAAAGTGACAAATAAACTCCGAGTGGGAACGTTTCACCAAGAAAAAACCTTGAAACAAATACACTAAATGCAGGTTCACCACTTTTGATAATGTGTGTAAATGACACTGCAACTTTTGACATACTTATGGTAGCTGCCACATGACCAATTGTATGTGCTAAAGCAACCTGCATATTTATAAATAACCCATTTAGAATTATGTAGATCGTAATGTATCATCTTTTAGACCATTTCTCTTGCTAACATAAAGTTTTTTCGTCTTTAAAATGTGTAGCAAGTTTTAGATTCCCAAATCGGGTAACGACCCTAATCATAATCGAGTTTAAGTGTTTCATTTGGTGCAATGAAAAAGCACAAGAAACAAAAAAATAACAATATAAATACTTCAATTGCTGCCTGTTAAAGATGACGGACAGTGAAAAATCAAATATCTTTCATAGAAAATAAAACAATCCCAACTTTTATCCCAAAGATTACATTTGTAAAAAAAAAGGTGGATTGTTTAGGAGGGACAGAAGCATGGGCGGAACCAGAGGACGGTAGAGAATAGAAGCTTATGATACTTTTATCCCAAAGATCAATTTGTCAATCTTTTATATATAAAAGATGAGTTTTAGGAAAATAATGAGTTGGACACCTAGCTACAGTTGGTAGAGAATAGAAGCTTATTGAAACCCTCTCACTAAGAAGTTTCAGTTCTGTCACTAAATAAAGTACATAAAAGCAGTACATATACAACAAAGAACTGTTCTCAATCCCAGTTCTTCAAGTTAGTAAGCTTCTGATTGTTCATTGTTCATTGTTAATCAATTGCAATCATAATTCATACCTTAAATACAATCTTTAATCAAGATTGTATCACAATTATAGCTAAATCCACAAAGCAATAACTACATACCGGAAACAGGGCTTTCCAAAACTCAGCATCAGTCTTTGGAGCTTCAACCATTCTAGTAGCCCAAGAAACCAACATAATCAAAGATCCAGCAGCCAAAGAAAGAGTTGATGTCAACCATGGAAATGGAAAAGCATTCAAAACCTTTTTGTTATAAATATTAAACACCACATTCAAAGACCACCAAGTTGCAAAATACAATCCAATTTTCATCTTTTGACCAGCCTCAGATTGACCCATTTCCTCCATCTTGATCTCCAATGGCTGCTGCTTATGGTCAGCCTCATACGCATTGCACACAACCTCATGGTTCCGTTTTCCGATCGACCCACCAAAATCTTGAATGTGGGAGAAGTAAAGGGGTTTCTGTAGGGTGATTGAATTTGAACCACGTTTAAAAATGTTGAAATTGAAGGGCTTTAGAGGTAAAGATTGGATCTTTGAAGAGATTAGAGAAGAACCCCTTTTGGGTAGTGGATTTGAACATGAAAAAGAGGGCGGAGAGTGTTTAATTGAGCAATTCATTGTGTGTTGACGAAAGGCGTGTGGAATTGGGGGGTTTTTTAAGGGAAATGGGGGTGGAATTTGGCTTTGAAATCTCAGTATTTAACAAGAATTTAACAAGAAGACAGAGATGAATGGCGGATTTTACAAGAATGTGTTTTTGTGACGCGGAATGGCGGAGGTTGGGAGGAGAAGAGAACCGGCGGCGGCGGAGAGGGGAGTATGGGACCAGTATGTGTATCACGAAATCCCATGCACCGCAGGAGGGGATACCTAAACCCCTATATATAACCATGCTTGTTCAACAAATTAACAAAATTGTTACAAGTTGCCTGGGCTATGAGAGCTTTAACCAAAACTAGGATAATTAAGAAACATCCTAATATTAGAAAAGTTACATTTATATATATTTTTTATTTCCTCTCTCTTCTCCATTAGCTCACGGTCTAGAGTTATAAGTTTGAGGGATCAATTTCGAGTAGTCGTATATCACTATTCATTTGTTTGTTTCTTTTAAGTTCAACTTTCTGCGGTTACGATCTTCAAACTTATCTTCGAGAAGTTGTTGGAACGGTCTATCTTTTGCGGGATGTAATCCAACTTTCTTTGTAGCACCCTTCTTTGATGATGGCGTCTCATGTTCACATTTACTACTATTTCGACCCAACGGGACTTGGGCCGCTTTCTTCCTTACACTCGTCATCCTCATGACCTCATCTTCATTGAGATTTATTTTGTACCGAATGGTTGTTTTGGTTGGAGTGATATAATCATTGTTGGCCAACGTATTTGTGTGTTTGGATGAGGAGGAACTCGATTTTTCCAAGGGGGAAAGGACATGTTGGGGTTGAAGTCCTTGGGCTAGGGTGTTTATAAGGTCCGTTGGGTTTATTTGTTCACCACTTCTAAAACCCTAATTGTTCTTTATATATTATCCGGTATATGTATTGTAATTCGTCGTACTGAACTTAATAAAATATCTCTAGTTGCAGCCTGTGAACATAGGTCACACTGACAGAACTACGTAAAATTCTTTGTTCATGTTTCTTTATCTTTGTATATTAGGTTGCATGATTAGTCGTCACAACACCTCAACCCCGGGGATGATCTATTTTTCAATTATTGTTCACAAATTCGTATACATTGTGTTGCTGTGTTTGTTTGCATTCTAGTTTGCTTTTAATTCACACCAATTCAATCAATCAAATTTTATTTCAATAATTAGTTTAGTTATTTAGTCAAGTAATAACCACACCGATCACAGATTCTTCATGGTTCGACAACCCTTACTTGCCCTAGCTGGCCCTAAGGTGAATAACATCCCGAGTACATCACTAATCTTATATGGTTAGGACTTTGACCCGATCAAAACTCACATGCGCTATTTTTTTTTATGAAATTCAGATAGGTGATCTAGTTATCCTGCACCGATAACCGACTGATGCGATTTTTTTTATTCTGTTACGAATATATCCATGAAAAAATAAATATAGAATTCTTGTCACCATCATTCTCCCACTTGATTCTCTATTTTTATATTATATCTTTTGATTTTGCTTCACCGATTTATTTTATATTCTTGTTGTAATATGTTCTCAGTTTGCATTTGCATGGATCTTTAGTTGTGGGGGCTTTTATGAATTCACATATTCATGAGATCCGAGTATGAGTGGGTAGATAATGTAATCATATGACTATTGATTATCTTCATCTTATCTATCAAGGCATTGTTCTTCATCTTGTATCCTTATTCTTAGATCTATGTTTATGCTTTGCTCCTAATCACATCTCCTAAACTATCTTATTCATATATATTTGATTTTACACAAAAAAGGTCGATCATTACACCACTCGGTTCTTCAACTCGGTTCTCGATATAAAGTGCAAATCAAACCGTTCACTACAGTGAAACCGGAAGATTGAAAGTTTCGTGTTTTTAAACCGAACCACTCCTAAAAAGGCATAGTTTATCAAAATGATTTTGTAAAAGAGACATTATTTTTCCAAAAAAAATAAAATATATAAAATAATATAAGTTATCAACTATTACTAATGTCTGAAGCCTGTTTTTAAGCATGTATTGAGACAATAAAATAAAAGGACAACAGTTACATGGGAAGCAAAAACCTGAAATTCATTTCCTAAGATACAACAGAGCCAAGGGTATGGCTAAAAGTCAGACCCAATAGAAAAAGCCATACTGGTAGTAAGAGTTGTAACCTATTGAGTTCATATATATTCAAAATCAGCATGACCTGAAAACCTTACATAAAATCAAAAGCAAAAAGAAAACATTGGAAAGTTTGAAGCAGAATTCACTCTACAAGGTGTAAGTTCACTAGATAATCTTCAAGACAGGCAGAGTCAATACCCGAACCTATTACCCATGAAACGAAGAAACGGTCTCCTGATGTTGCATGAGACTGATGCACCATCTCCATATGTCAAAGGATCGTGAAGGTGCGTTCTTGACTTCTTCCATCTGTTAGAGAAGATAAAGAGAAATATCGCAAGCTTAGATCTTTTTGCTCTTCCCTTCATGGTACTGCAATGTACACAAATCAGTAGATCTCAGAACACAGTTTGTTAACTATGTTTAACAATAATAACTATGTCCACTTTTTTTTAGTTAAAAGAAGTGTTAAACAATATTAGTGTAGAATGATGGAAGAAAGACCATTAGAGAGCACTGAAGGCCAATATAAATGGGTCTTTTTTTATTGAATGAATAAGCAAGCAAATTCTTAGATACCAAACTTTCTTCTGTATTTCTCTTTGATCTAACAACATTCAACTTAAAAATTAAATATAAATAATCAAGAGAGGTTAATGGATATCTTACCATTTATGCCCAATGCTGCTCATAGATTATCAGAAACTATTGCACATTTGATCTTGTCAATTGTGCACTTAATTAGAGAATTAACTACTGCCACTGATCCTAGTGATATTTTGCCAGTAGGAACAGAATCAACTAAAATCTGAAACGCGACTGTGATTAATGATCCAACAGTTCCAGCCTCAGGAACTCCACCTTCATAGTCTCCAGGTCCATCCGGAAGTATGGCAAAACCAGATGGTAGCAATGCAACATAATCGGGATCACCTCCACTCAGTACAACCTTCATAGATGCAATATCTACTGGTGCATATATAACATATGATCCCGAAGAATCACTTGAACTCTCTTGTAGTATAAGCATGTTGCTTTGGCTAGAATTTGCACTCTTCAACATAAAAAAAAGTTAAAAATTATATGTGGATCTTAGTTGTTTTTTGCATGAATTTAAAACTTACATTAACACGCAGAAGGGAAACACAGTTCCCTGGATCACGACCATTAGCAATGTGTGCCATTTCTTGAACTAGTTGATAGTTTGAAAGAATGTCCCACTAGATATGAAACACAAAGTTGATTAATGATTAGCCAACTTTAGATTATAGTTAAGGATATGATTTTTTAAAGGATGTTCATTAAAGACATCATTAATTACCTCGCTCCTCCAGTTCTCATCGCGAAGAAAATTGAAAACCTGTTTTGGAGGAATTGGTAACCAAAATGAAGTTGCAGCACTTAACACAATACCAGGAGGTCTGCCTGGATCATCCATACTTTTTCGGGTCATTATCCGAACATCATCTGGACTGCTACTAGATAAAGTAGTCCATGTGTGGGCTGTCGAAGCACCTACCCCGCTACAGTAGCTCAAAACCATTCTCTCAGATAACTTCAGCATACTCTTTCTCCCTTTCGGAGTCATTATAACTATAAAGTGAAGGTACAAAATCATTAGTTTATCAAATTAACATATTAAAAGGTTTTTTTTTTTTTTCAAGTTGAAATATACTTGCCTCCCGCCTCTCCTGCCGGAATATTGCTAGCCATTACGCTCGCAAGACGTTCACATTGTCTTTCTAAAGTTGCCACCCATCTTTTTGCACCAAATGCAAGACCAGAGTTTACTAGCACCTTATAAATATCATGAACATCCCCATTATCAACTTCAACATTTTCAACCCAGGTGACCTAGAAATGGAAACTAAACATGAATACTTGAAATTCACTTACTTTTGCATTTTCATTTATTTATGCAAGTTAATAAAGTTCTGATGTGATTATGTGAAGCTTGAATTTGTTGTACCTTTGAATATCCGTTGGGAAGCTCTTGAATCAAACAGCCGGAAGGCCTTCGTCTACATCTTGCTATCGATGATGAGCGCAGATCATCCAAGGATACATCAACGACGACCCAAGTTCCATCATCATGTTTCTTACAATACCTAACAAAGTAATTTTCTCGTGTTGGAACGAATGGAGAAGGAACTTGATACTCAGCTGTCATCTGCAAAATCAATGTTAGTGTTTAGATAAATATGTAAGTAATTAGACAATTTAATAATTAATAATTAAGGTGTAACTACAAAACCAATAAATGATTAGTCCCCTTACCACTTGTAAAGCTCCATCATAATTGCCAGCTATTCCAGTTGAAATTACTTCTAGAGTCATTGCTCTTGAAACAATGCCACAAAACACATTTGACCATTGATCCTAAAAAATCATTATTAGATTATTGAGTTCACATATTTGTTAAGAATGTTGACTTAAAATGATTGTATACTTAGTAAAGGTATACCACATCCATTAGAATTTCCACAAGAGACATATGATTCATGATGACGACTATGGACTCCCTCGAAGCTTCAGACTTCAGTCCCATTTGTTTCTGTCCAATGTCTCTAGGAAATGACCGAAAATACTCATCTTCACTTAGGATCTCATGAGATGAGTCATCTGAGGTTGGGATCCATAAGGGTTCACCAATCTGAGCCATTTTGATTAGTTCCTCCATGGATGCAATAGCAAGCTCAATAACAACTGGCTTATCAATCTGAGTATGACTGGACGTGGACCGAAGAAGGTCATTTGCACCAAACATTTCCCCTGCCATTCCTTGTTGTAGGTTAAAATTAGGCATAGATTCAAGGGAGCGAGACGGTCCAAGAGATGAAACATCAGGGTAAGTGAGTGTTGGCTTCCCAACATATTTTGCGGCAATTCCAGATATCCTATCCACCTGTCGAAATAAATATCTCTATAATTAACTTTAAAAAAACTTATAGATACTAAACAGGCCCAACTTCATATGTGAGGAAGATATTTTTTTCTTATGGTAAAACTTAACATACTTCTTCTCGTAGACGAGCATTTTCAATCCTCAAATGTTGTTCGTCAAAAGACATTTCCCCAATAGCAGTTGGCCCTCCACAACTTGGACATGAGGTGGTGGCGAGAGCTTCCTTAAATCGCATGTTCTCTGATCGGAGTTTTTCGTTTTCATTTCTCAGATGTGTGTTATCGTACCGTTCATGTTGAGCCTAATATAGAAGAAAATTGAAAAGGGCACATTTTGTGAAGTTATAGCTTATGTAATGAAAAGTTGCTTCTTTGGAAATGAATATTGAAGTGCAAGTGTAGTTCAACATAATCAAGGTACATTCCCAATCAAACCAAGTGACCAAGAGCAATGGATTCATGTATTTACTCATCTAGCAATTATTGTGGTATCTCATGTACATATTTGATTGTCAAATTAATGTGTGATTGTATATAATCTGCGAAACCAAGTTTTCTCAGTATAAGAACACTAGATCGGCTGAACACGCCTCTTGGCCATCCTAGGTCCTTTTTTCAAGTTATTTGATTATGCATGATATGCTAGAATTATAAAGAAACCCTCCCTAGTTTACCATGAACAAATTGTCGATATACATTATATCATGATAAAAATAATACAGGACGTAGTTATACGTGTGAAATAACATATGGAAAGTAATAATAAGTGACTTTAGCCGCTCATATTGTGATAAACATTATTTGATACAAACGCTTGTCCGGCTCTAATTCACATCTTCTAACAAAAACTGAACGAGCGATTCGTGATGATATATTATTAACATATAAATATATTTCCCTGCTACATAATGTTCATACTAGAAATGTTTGGCTTTTTGCAAGTTACCTTTATTTGGGTTCGTTTGTTCTGGAACCAAAATTTAATTTGTAGTGGCTCTAAGGATAGTCTTCTGCCAAGTTCCTTTCTTTGCTTGTCATCTGGATGAGCGCACTCTTTAAAAAACCTACATAAAATATAATATAACAAATTAAAACAAGAATTAAAGGTCTAACTAAAGCTTGTCTCAAACTAGTTTTCCCCAAATAAGTAAACTGTAAGCTCTTTAATTGATGGACTCAGGGATATTGCCTGCCCCCTCTTTTCAAATTTTGGTAGTTAATTGAAATTTTAAAGAATTTATATTAAAATCACAAACATAAAAAGTTCCTCCTACTTGATCAGAAGAGAAACTACAATCAGTTGTAAATTTCTGTACTCCTTCTGGCCTTGTTAAAGCATACATATCAGCTTGATTTAACCAGTCAATCCAATAAGAAAAGACTAGCTAGGGAAAATTAATAAATAACTTACGCTTCCATTTCTTGGATTTGATGTTGAGTATGGCGATGGAAACGTTTCTTTTTGTTGGGACGCTGATTAGGGTCTTGATCGTCACCTGAAGGAGCTGCTTCCATGTTGCTATCATGAATATCATCATCATCTCTAATCATATCAAGATTTTTTTCTGGCATGTCAAGAAGATGATGATGAAGATTCTCGAACATATTTGGCTGAAACATATCTGCCCTTCAAGGCTCCTTCTGATCATACAAAGGGTTTAACTTGAAATTGATTATACAAGTTTCTTGAATCAAAAGTCTATCCAAAGAAAGTTACTGATGTAAGTAGTCATATTTTGTCCTACAAATCTATGAATTGTTGTTGAAAAATAAACTGTAAATAAAGAAGAGAGAAGCATAGATGTATTTATTTTCATTTAAATGAATAGTTTATTTGCGCATGGCCTTGTAGCCTATTATTAGCATGGTATATTTTTCCTCTCGGCAGAAATGGTGACAAAATCCTTATAAGTGAGAGATTTGACGGTTTATGGTGTAATAAACTTATAAATAGTTTATTTTAAAAATTTATAGTTTATTTTAATCTATTGACTCTATATTCTTTGAACAAAAGTCAACCTTTTAGTGACTAGTTAATATTTTTAATCCTCACTCGGTTACTTCTTTGGTTATGGGGTTTCTTGTTCATAAATCAAGTCATTGGATGATTTAATAGGGCTTAAAATGACATTTTCTAACAACCCATCTGTAGTCTTTTGCAAATGCTAGATGGCTGAAATTTACCCCCAATTTAACATAAAACTTTGTTCAAACTAAAATAAACCAAACCACCATAAAGATAAATTCACACACTAGCTAGTTTGTTTCTCCATCAAACAAGTAAGGTTATGATAATTAAAACTAAAAAAAAAATGATATGTGGTGTGTTGAAACCAACTTATAACTTGCAACAGTGAAGCAGATGGTAAAGGAATTAACTTACTTGATTTGTTTAAGGATCTGGTATTCTGGGCTGATGGAATGCCAATGGAAACCAGCTTTCAAGAGAGCAAAAAGGGAGTTTTTAGGTGATATGTGAGTGATGATCGCCTAATTTAATATATATATTTGTGAAAAATTCTTAGAGAGTTGGAGAGAGAAGAAGATGAAGGAAAGGAAGAGGTTGGAGAATTGAAGAGATGACAGCCAAAGGAGGAGTTAATGCAGAGGGTACTGAGAGGATATGCAATTGCATTTATGATGGATTGAAGGTTTTTATTCTATTAGTTTTTTTTTTAATGGGAACTCTCAATGATTTTAGCGAGATAGTTGAACTAAGCGACATCATTTAAACTTACCAGTTTTGCAGGAAACTCATCCACTGTAGTATAACCCTCGAGTCGGATCGAACTTGATCAGACCTTTCGGCCACCCCAAGTCCTATCCTTCATTCCTCATACCACTCAGGCGAAACTCCAATGGTTACTTTTCTTTTTATTTAATTAGCTAGAGATCAATTGCTATATATCTTTTCTTTTTATTTTTCTTAATTACATGAAAAAGGTAACCTATGTAAATTTCTAAAGTAATTACTGAACCATTGGTGAAGCTTAGCACTAGTAGTGTCCACTAGTGCATATTTTCTCGAAAATTTTATATGTATTGAGTATGGCCTTTGGTTTATGGCTCCGTGACTTACTGCCTCGTCCGGGTTCTTGTTCAAGCTTCGCCACTATACGGAACTAAAGGAGGGTTAAGAGGGTCCATCATTAAACGCTGAAATTCATCTTAATTTGCGTTATGTGAAAAGCGAGTTTTTTATAAAAGAAAAAAGTGAGTTGAATCCCTTAAATGTGACTTGAAAAAGTGATTTTTTTTGTTGAAAATGTGAATTTGAAAGGATGATAAACCTGATTTTTAGATGCTATATATGTAAAACAATCTAGATTCCGACATTTTTAAGGAAAAAAACTAAAGTATCGATCTCTAAATGGACTTGAACTTATACTTTAAGAATTATAAAGGCAATCTGGTTTCATGCTATTGCAAAAGTCCAGCAGCAGGTTAGAAAATGAAGATATGTTCTTAAGAGGACATCCTCATTCAGGTAAATAAGATTTCTTTCAAACAAAATGTTGTGAGTTTAAACTTTAAAGATGCATTTTATGATCCATCTAGAAAATTTAGGAATTGCTATTAAAGAAAACAGAGATGTAATGTTGGTATATGATGTTCACACAATTAGTACCCCCACCAAGCATAACAGTTTGTAGTTGTATATCCTGCTAGAAGTTACTTTTTCAAACTACTACTTTTCATATATAGCTTCTTTTTTGAACAGCACATATATAGCTTCTATCATTATTATGTGTGTTTGCACATTAATTATTATATATAGTATATTACTGATTATGTCATTTATAAATATATGAAATTACTGATTTTGTTTTTTAAATTCAATAATTACTGATTTCGTTATTTTTTTTTTTAAATTTCACACGCTAACATTCAGTTCCACTAACCACTTGATCGAGACTTTTTGCTCTCTGATCCACCTGTATTCACTCACTCGCACTTAGCAGGCCACAGACACTCTGTACTCGATCTTTCTTGTGAAATAATAGTTGGTGGGTGTGTGTTATCACCCCCAAGGTTTTTTATGCCGGCAATCCTTAAAGGCATCTAAGGATTAAGGGTTTTTTACCTCGTGCAAATCTTGGTGTTCTGTTTATTATCCTGGTTAATCCTCAGTTGTGACCAGCATTTAAATCGTTTTTTACCAAATGTATAACTACATCTATTCTCTAAATGTTTTTACAAGTATTAGAAATCATTTGCACCATACCTCACAAACTAATTTGATTACTAAATTCTAACTTGTAATATTTGGTCAAAATACTTCTGCCTTATTGGTAGCCCACTGACTTCTTCGAGGAGCCGTTGTCGGTTTGGGTCTCGGTGCGTCCACGGGGGGGGGGGGGGTGCACCTAGTTAGTTGTTGGAGTTTTCGCATATTGTAGATTTTCAAGTTGGACCTGAAACGTCAAATAATTAGAGACGGTTAAAATTCCATCACATGAAAGATTCGAAAAAAATGCTTTAAAAAAACCTAATCTCATACCTTATTTTGAAAAGCCCGATTTTATTCCCAAAATTACAACTACCCAAAAACTAGATGTGTAAAATTTACAAATACAATACAATCAAACTAGGAAGGAAATACAACAATTACATCCAAAATAAATGTCCCACACCTAATCTTGATGCTTAATCCATCTAAATCGTAAATTTTCTCCACTTATCCACTCCATCTCCACACCTTTTGCTCTAGCCTTAATCCATAGAAAGCCTAAAACTTTGACATCTTCCTTCATCGCCCCTATTGATGGAGTCGATCTTGCTTTAAAACAACATGTTCATCGCTCTCCATATGCACCAACAAACAATTGAGACCACCGCTTGGATTAACCTCTTCTCTGGAACCTCAACCCGACATGCCTCCTGGACTTGCAAAAGGCCATTAAACGAAAATGTATATATTTATGGAATTTTACACCAAGGACTAACCAAACTCCAAATGCCAAAACATGTCGTGAATACATGTTTGGCGGCCGGGAATTCCTAACACAAAATACGATCCAAACTCATTTCCCTCTTTGCCAATTCTATTCTTGTTGGTAATAGGTTAAGATACAACCTAATCTCATACTTAACCATGAATCTTTTAAAAACTAATCCCACATTCAAATAAATGCGCGCCCCAAATATCATTTTGGGTTTCATTTCTTTTTGCCTTGCCTATGCCATAGGTCGACCCTTTTAGGCTTTTAGCGGTTATTAGATGAGTTAGCAACAATTTAATGAACCAATAACTCTACCTCAAACTTTTAGTAATCGGTGTTTAATTGTTTTTATTCAATTTTCTCTTTACCATTTAATGAAATGGAGTTTATATATTTAACTCTTTTTTTTTTGGAAAGGCCAAGTCCATGACCGATATGCTCCAAAATGCCGGGCTACACAGAGTCTCACCACCAATTGATTGTCCAAACCAAGAGGAAACTCACACCACTATGGTAAAACCCTCTGTGGAATCACTTTTCGAACCTTAGACCTCAAAGAGGCCTGAGCTCGATCACTCATATCCCATACCATTACACCAGAAGGCCAATGGCTTGAGTTTATATACTTAATTAAAGATTACATAAGGGATTAAAATAAGGGAGAATAAGGAAGTTATAATAAATAGTTGGAAGTCATGAATAAAGTTATTGATAATAAAAATTACTGAAAATCCAAGAGGAAATTTAATTTACTTCTGGAAATGAATTGTAAAGGAAACTTAAAGAAAAAAAAACTATCAAATTTTAAATGTTAATGAGTAAGGAACTTTTTTCAAATCTCTACAAAATCTAAATAGGAACTTTTTTTAAAATCCTGTAAACTTAAATGGTTAATGAGTAAGCGTTATTCAAGTTAATTCATTTATAATTAAATGGATCATGATTGGAGTTACCTTTATGAACATATATACAAGGACAAGATCAATTGTGAAATCGTATTTATTATAAAAACTCTAAAACTCTTCTTTTTATTTTCTTAAAAGTTTATAGTTTATTCATAAATTAGTCTTTTTTTTTTAAATTGCACAAAAAAAATCAAGAATCTTTGATCTTTATTATGCTATTTTTTAATAAAAATATTCGTGTTATACGTTTTTAGTATTGGATATATGCATTATTATCTCATAATACCAATAGTGCATATATGTAATATAACTATTAAAGCTGATTTTTTTCACTTTTTAAAAAACGTAAAAGAAATATTATAAAGTAAAAAAGCTAAAAAAAAGTTATAATTATAGCAAGTTTTTAAGTTTTTAGAATAAAACTTGTTTTCAAGAGAGATATATAATATATGAGAAAAAACTAAAATAAAACAACCCAAAAACCAGGTTGCCACATATATGCTACCAATTTTCATATTCAAAATCCTCATGACTAGAAAACCTTAGTATTTAAATCCCAAAGCAAAACAAAACATTTGGAAGTCTAAACCAGAATTCACCAGACAAAGTGCAAGTTCACTCTATAACCTTCACCATAGGCGGAGTCAATACCCGAACCTAAACCCATGAAACAAAGAAAATGGTCTCCAAAATGCTGCATAAACACCATCTCCATATGTCCAAGGATCACCAAGGTGCGTTCTTGACTTCTTCCATCTGTTCGAGAAGATTAAGAGAAACGTCGCTAGCCTAGATCTTTCCCGTCTCCCCTTCATGACCCACACTGCAATGTACACGAATGAGTAGATATATTAGGACATATTTTTATGTAGCGTATTTTTCCATTCTTTTACTCCTGATAGGGACAGTTAGTTAGAAACTGTCGCTATCAGGAGTAATGACCCGAATATTCCTCATAGAATATAATTAAGAGGTTAATGATTGTCTTACCATTTATAATGACCATAATATTCCTCACATATTGTTAGAAGCTACTGCACTTTTGATCCTTTCCATTGTGCCCTTAATTAGAGTATTAACAATTGCCACAGATCCTAGTGATATTTTCGCAGTAGGAACTGAATCAACTACAATCTGCAGCGCGAAAGTTATTAATGAACCACCATTTCCAACCTCAAGAACTCCACCTTCATACTGCCCAGGCCCATCAGGAAGTATGGCAAAACCAGATGGTAGCAATGCGATATAATCTGGATCGCCCCCGTTTAATAAAACATCAATCGCTTCAACATCTATTGGTGAATATATAACATATGATCCTGTAGAATCAGTACAACTCTCTTGTAGTACAAGCATATTGCCCTGGCTTGAATTTGCACTCTGAAACATAAGACAAGTTAAAAGTTATACAAAGTTCATTAGTTTTGTTTGCGTAATTTTGGAACTTACATTAAATCGCAGAAGGGAAACACAATTTCCTGGATCACGACCATTGGCGATATGTGCCATTTCTTGCACTATTTCAAAATTTGTAAGAACGTCCCACTGGATATATATATACCAAAAACTTGATGAGACACCTTCAAACTATAGTTAATAATTAAGTGTATGATTTTATAAAGATTTTCACTAAAGACTTAATTACCTCAATCCTAGAGTTCTCATTGCGAAGAAAACTGAAAATCTGTTTAGGTGGAATTGGCAACCAAAATGAAGTTGCAGCACATAGCAAAACACCATGAGGCCTGCCTGGATCATCCATACTTTTTCGGGTCATTACCCGAACATCATCTGAACCACCACCAGATAAACTCGTCCATGTCTGGGCTGTCGAAGCACCAACCCCACCACAAAAGCTCAAAACCATTCTTTCTGCTAACTTTAGCATATTCTTTCTCCCTTCTGGCGTCGTTATAACTATAAAACGAATGAACAAAATCATTTGCTTTATCAAACTAGGGATATTAGACATGTTATCTTTTCAAAATAGGAAGGAATCGAATATGAACAAGTTGAAATATACTTGCCTCCTACTTCTCCTTCCGGAATATTGTTAGCCATTGCGCTTGCAAGTCGTTCACATTGCCTTTCTAAAGTCGCTACCCATCTTTTTGCACTAAATGCTCGACCAGAGTTTACTAGCACCTTATAGATTTCATGAACCGCCCCATTATCAACTTCAACATTTTCAACCCAAGTGATCTATAAATGGACATTTTACATAAATTGAGTACATGAACTTCGCATATTTCGGCATTCGTATTTATTAACATCATTAAAGTTAATAAAGTTTTGACGTAAAGCTTGAAGAAGTTGTACCTTTGAGCATCCATTGGGAAGCTCTTGAATCAAACAGCCCGACGGCCTTCTTCTACATCTTACTATTGATGATGAGCGCAAATTATCCAAGGATACATCAACCACGGCCCACGTTTCATCATCAAGTTGTTTACAATACCTAACGAAGTAGCTTTCACGTGTTGGAACGAATGGAGAAGGAACTTGATACTCAGCTGTCATCTGCGAAAATCAACCATATATAGTGTTTAGATAAATATAGATGCATGTGATTATTTTCATTATATTCAATGTTTTAATTAACAGTTAAGGTATAATTTCACAATATATTTTTGGATTGGTCCTTTACCACTTGCAAAGCTCCATTGTAACTTCCAGCTACTCCAGTTGAAAGTATTTCTAGAATCATTGCTCTTGAAACAATGCCACAAAACACATTTGACCATTGTTTCTGAAAATCATTGTTAGAATCTTAGTTTGCAATTAATAAAAATGATGAGTTAAAATTTAAGAAGATTGTATATTTAGTAAACATATACCACATCCATTAGAATTTCCACAAGAGTCATATGATTTATGATAACAAACATGGATTCCCTTGAAGCCTCAGATTTCAGTCCCATTGGTTTTGGGCCAATGCCTCTAGGAAATGACCGCATGTACTCGTCTTCATTTAAGGTCTCATGAGACGAGTCGTCTGAGGTTGGGACCCATAAGGGCTCACCAACCTGAACCATTCTGATTAGTTCCTCCATGGCTGCAATAGCAAGCTCGATAATAACTGGCTTCTCAGTCTCGGTAGGCCCAACCATGGACCGAAGAAGGTCATTTGCTCCAAACATTCTTCCTACCTTTCCTTGTTGTAGGTTAAGATTAGACACGGGTAAGTCGAGGGAGCGAGATAGTCCATGAGATGAAACATCAGGGAAAGTGAGTGTTGGCTTGCCAATATATTTAGCAGCAATTGCAGATATCCTATCAATCTATCAGAAAAACAAAACCGAAAGGTTAATTAACTTCAAACAAATGTTAGAAACCATAATATCCCAACTTGATTATATGTGAGGAAAAAGTTATCTTTTATGGTAAAATCAAACATACTTCTTCACGTAGACGAGCATTTTCGATCCTCAAATGTTGTTCATCAAAAGACATTTCCCCAAGAGCACTTGGTCCTCCACAGTTTGGACACATGGAATTGGCGATAGCTTCCTTCAACTGAATGTTCTCTGCTCGGAGTTTTTCATTTTCATTTCTTAGCTGTGTGTTATCGTAGCGTTCATGCTGAGCCTAAAATAGAACAAAAATGAAAAATGCACATTTTGAGAAGTCATAGCTTATGTAATCTAAAGTTGCTTTTTTAGAAATGTATATAGAAGTGCAAGTGTAATTCATAATCATCTAATTAAGTACATTCCAAATCAAACCAATTGACTGCCAGAAAATGGATTGTATTTACTCATCTAGCTAATATATAGTGTTGTTGTACATCAATACAAGTTAGTGTGACTGAAGAGTAGCAAATTGATGTTTGATTGTCAAAGTAACGCGTGATTGTATATAATCAACGAAACCAGGTTTTCTCAATATAGGAACACTTGATCGACTCAACACGCCTCTTGGGCGTCTTAGCTCCTCTTATTCAAGTTATGTGATTATGCATGATATGTTAAATTATTACAGTTATAAAGAAAACTCTCTCAAGGTTACCATAAGGAAATTATACGAATCGTCGTGTTACACATGTAATGTAGTTTTAATATATAGAAAGTAATAAAATGTGACTTCCTCTCTTCACTCGCGCGTGATAAACATTAATTGATACCATATTAATGAGACGCTTGGCTCGAATTCACATCCGACTAATACAGGATGAGGTGATCCAGGATCATCGGTACATAAAGTTGCCTGATCGATATTCGTATGTACTACAAATGCTTGAATATGTGCAAGTTACCTTAATTTGAGTCCGTTTGTTCTGGAACCAAAATTTAACTTGCAATGGCTCTAAGGATAGTCTTCTGCCAAGTTCCTTTCTTTGCTTATCATCTGGATGAGGGCACTCTTTGAAAAACCTACATGGAATATAAACAATTAGGATAAAAAAATATCTAATTACTAGTTAATTTTCCTCAGTTAAGTAATCTGTAGAACTTTGATGGGCACTCTTCAATTTTGGGTAGTTAATTAATGGAAATTTTTTTGAATTTATTTTCAGATCACAAATTAAAACAAAATCCTCCATTTTGAGAAGAAAAATTAAAACCAATTGTAAATGCAGCCCCTTTTATAGCTTTTCTGGATTTGGTAATTCATACATATATATCAGCAGAATTTAATTTAGTCTCAACTCTCACCTATCAGTCAAACCAACAAAAAAAAACAAAATTGAAAAAGATCACCACAAATGAAATGCTTACGCTTCGAGTTCTTGGATTTGCTGTTGAGTATGGCGATGGTAACGTTTCTTTTTGTTGGGACGCTGATTCGAATCTTGATCGTCGCCCGAAGGAGCTTCCATGTTGCTATCATGTTCATCATCTCTAAGCATGTCAAGATTATTATTTTCTGGCATTTCAAGAAGTTGATGATGATGATGGAGATTCTCAAACATGTTTGGCTGAAACATATCTCCCTTTCAAGGCTCCTTCTGATACAAAAAAGTTTAACTTGAAATTGATTACACAGATTACTTGAAACAATTAAACAAAACACTATATGATATGCATAAAGACATAAAGTTATGGAGAAATAAATATTGTTGCAAATCTCATTAATTTTTAAAAAATAAATAAAAAGAAGTAAATAATTAAATGGAAATCAGGAAGAGAGAGAGAAGCTAATGGTTGTAAATATTAATTTCAGATTTGCACACACAAACACAAACGACATAGTCATATATATATATTATTTTTATTTTAATTGGAGACTCTTTATTCTTTGAAAAAAGTCAACCTTTTTGTGACTGCTTAATCTTTTTGATCTCCATCTCTCACGTATGTATAGTATCAAGATGAAACATGGATTGAAATGACAATTTTTAACAACAATCTGTTAGTATTCGTAATGCAAAGACCAGATGTGAGAAATTTTAGCCCCAATTCAATTTGTAGAAAATGTTGCTCATAATAAAAAAATATAAATAAAACAAACCAAAGCATCATAATCTTTTTAATTAATTTCAGTCACAGAATAGTTTCTCCATCAAACAAGTGACATTGATGGTCAAAACCAAAAATAGGAGGTGTTGTTGTGTTTTGAAATTACCAACTTATAACATATGAAAGTGAAAATGATAGAAAATCAAGGAACACTTACAGGATTTTTTTCTTCTTCTTAGAGATAAAGATCTGGTATTCTGGGCTGAATGTTAACGGAAAACACTTTCAAGAGAGCAAAAAGGAGTGATTTTCAGGCGATATATGAGTGATTGTCGCCGAATTTATTTGTGAACAACTCAGAGTTGAGAGAGAGAGAGAATGATGGGAAGGAAAAGGTTGGAGAGTAGAAGAGATGATATCCTATGGAGGAGTTAATGCAGAGGGTATTTAGAGATATGCAATTGCATTTATGCAGAGAGAGATTGTATCTTTTTTTTTTGAAAGAAATAAACTTACACGTATATTTCTAAAGGGACGGAACCAAGGGAAGGTTAAGAGGGTCTGTCCGAAGTAGGAATGCACTATAATGTGCATTTCACAGGAATGTGCATGTAAAACGGTGAAATTTTAGATAGAAAAGCACGAGTTAGACCTCTAAATTTTTATCTAAGAAGAAAACGTGAATAAACACGAATCTTTAGAGAAAAACCTTGATTTTAATAAATAAAAACCTTTTTTTTAAGAAACTGTGAATTATATAAGATATGTGAAAGAAAAAAATAAGAACATATTCAGAAGGAAAACCCAAGAATATGATAGGAAAGAGATCTGTTATATACGCACGTTACTTACAGTCCAATGACACCAAACGATCATTTGATGTTGCTTCAAATGTCTGTTTGAAGGTTATAGCTTACGTCATAATCCTTCATATTTAAAGCCATTTGAGGATTCGTTGAACAATCATTTAAAGGTTCCAACTTAGGTCATAGCACCTTTCCTTTAAATGATCACCGAGGTTTTTGTTGAATGACAACTTGAGTTTTCGGGTGACATATTTAATATTAGTAGTGCCCTCTAGGAAAGCACGGTTTTCACTAATGAGAAATGAGACGAGGGTTGGTATATGATCTTCACATACCAACGAGCGTGTTCTCATAGTATAGGTATGTAGAAGATATGTGTTTCTCTCTAAATGGTTAAGAGGTCGAATATAACAAAATAAAAATTTTCGTGCAGTATTAATTACGAGATGTCTGAGTTAGTCAATATGATTTAAAGGATCCAACTTAGGTCATAGCTCATTTCCTTTAAATGACCACCGAGGTTGTATCTTTGCGCAGAGAGAGATTGTATCTTTTTTATAAAAAAAAAATAAACTTACACGTATATTTCTAAAGGGACGGAATCGGGGGAAGGTTAAGAGGGTCTTTCTGAAGTAGGAATGGATTGTAATGTGCATGTAAAACGGTGAAATTTTAGATAGAAAAGCATGAGGTAGACCGCTAAATTTTTATCCGTTAAGAAGAAAACGTGAATAAACACGAATCTTTAGAAAAAAACCTTGATTTTAATAAATAAAAACCTTTTTTTAAGAAACTTTGAATTATACACTATATGTGAAAGAAAAAAGTAAGAACATATTTAGGAGGAAAACCTAAGTATATGTTAGGAAAGATATCTCTTATATACACACGTTACTAACAATCTAATGACACATCATCTTCAAACGACCGTTTGATGTTGCACCAAATGTCCGTTTGAAGGTTATAACTTACGTCATAATCCTCCATATTATTAGATGAATGTTTGAAGATTCGTTGAACAATCATTTAAAGGTTCCAACTTAGGTCATAGCTCCTTTGCTTTAAATGACCAGTCGAGTTTTTTCACTGGAATGTGCATGTAAAACGGTTATAGGGTCTGTCCGAAATAGGAATGCACTGTAATGTGCATTTCACTGGAATGTGCATGTAAAACGGTGAAATTTTAGATAGAAAAGCATGAGTTAGACCTCTAAATTTTTATCTAAGAAGAAAACGTGTATAAACACGAATCTTTAGAGAAAAACCTTGATTTTAATAAATAAAAACCTTTTTTTAGAAACTGTGAATTATATAAGATATGTGAAAGAAAAAAATAAGAACATATTCAGAAGGAAAACCCAAGTATATGTTAGGAAAGAGATCTGTTATATACGCACGTTACTTACAGTCTAATGACACGTCATCTTCAAACGATCATTTGATGTTGCTTCAAATGTCTGTTTGAAGGTTATAGCTTACGACATAATCCTTCATATTTAAAGCCATTTGAGGATTCGTTGAACAATCATTTAAAGGTTCCAACTTAGGTCATAGCTCCTTTCCTTTAAATGATCACCGAGGTTTTTGTTGAATGACAACTTGAGTTTCCGGGTGACATATTTAATATTAGTAGTGCCCTCTAGGAAAGCACGGTTTTCACTAATGAGAAATGAGACGAGGGTTGGTATATGATCTTCACATACCAACGAGCGTGTTCTCATAGTATAGGTATGTAGAAGATATATGTGTCTCTCTAAATGGTTAAGAGGTCGAATATAACAAAATAAAAATTTTCGTGCAGTATTAATTATGGGATGTATGAGTTAGTCAATATGATTTAAAGGTTCCAACTTAGGTCATAGCTCATTTCCTTTAAATGACCACCGAGGTTGTATCTTTACGCAGAGAGAGATTGTATCTTTTTTTTAAAGAAAATTAAACTTACACGTATATTTCTAAAGGGACGGAACCGGGGAAAGGTTAAGAGGGTTTGTCTGAAGTAGGAATGCATTGTAATGTGCATTTCACTAGAATGTGCATGTAAAACGGTGAAACTTTAGATAGAAAAGCATGAGTTAGACCGCTAAATTTTTATCTGTTAAGAAGAAAACGTGAATAAACACGAATCTTTAGAAAAAAACCTTGATTTTAATAAATAAAAACCTTTTTTTAAGAAACTCTGAATTATACACTATATGTGAAAGAAAAAAAATAAGAACATATTTAGGAGGAAAACCTAAGTATATGTTAGGAAAGATATCTCTTATATACACACGTTACTAACAATCTAATGACACGTCATCTTCAAACGACCGTTTGATGTTGCACCAAATGTCCGTTTGAAGGTTATAGCTTACGTCATAATCCTCCATATTATTAGACGAATGTTTGAAGATTCGTTGAACAATCATTTAAAGGTTCCAACTTAGGTCATAGCTCCTTTGCTTTAAATGACCAGTCGAGGTTTTTGTTGAACGACCATTTGAGTTTTCGGGTGACATATTTATTATTAGTAGTGCCACCTAGGAAAGCACGGTTTTCACATATGAGAAAAGAGACGAGGGTTGGTATATGATGTTCACATACCAACGAGCGTGTTCTCATAGTATATGTATGTAAAAGATATCATGTGCGTCTCTCTAAATGGTTAAGAGTTCAAATATAACAAAATAAAGATTCTCGTGCAATACTAATTACGTGATGTATGAGTAGTCAATATTACAGGTTACATTTAGCGCACTCACCAAATCGGTGTGTATGATGAAAGATAAAAATAAATTCAAAATTCATAATTACATTTCCTCTGCTTATTGGTGTTCGACTTAATATTACAAGTTGACCTAAAAATTTTATCCTTAAATGTGCCTAATCAAATAGTATCTAGCGGGGTGCTAATAAGTAACTAGTTATCTAATATAGAAAGTACAACATGCTCGTCCATTGGATTTTAATATTTTTAATGCAGGATATATGTGTTTTTGATGTAGCTCAAAGTTGTTGGCTCATTGTGATAGGTTTCTTTGGGCGATTGGGTGCACCTATCTATATTTACTCCTTTATGTTTTCTCTGTGGGTTTTAAATTGCAGACGTCTCCTCAATGGCCCCTGATTCTCTCTCTCTCTCTCTCTCTCTCTCTCTCTCTCTCTCTCTCTCTCTCTCTCTCTGCATTTAGTAGCGCGGAAAGCGAGATAGGGAAGAAGACTACACGGGACGAAATCTTTTTGACTTTCTACTTCGACTCAATAGTAATAGGGCGTGATGAGGCAAAAGGGGGCTAGGGGATGGGATTCATTCACTTGCATTCCTGCTAGCACTACAAAAGCTCCGGTCTTAACGCCCCTACTACTGCTGTGCAGCCTTTCCTCGGGTTCGTAGAGTCGGGTTTCCCGTTTACCCACGACGGAGGAGTTCCATATCAGGGAAGGACGACGTACTATGATACTTTCTGTTTTGTCGAGAGGAAAAGGGGATCCAAATGCCCCATCAATAAAGTGAGGGCTTTCCGGGCCTTCTCTCTCTCTCTCCCTCCCTCCCTCCCTCCCTCCCTCCCTCTCTCTCTCTCTCTCTCTCTCTCAGACACACACACTATTTCTCTCTCAAAGTTGCAACTGTGTTTTTGTCTCTCTCATATGACCACCGTCGGCGTTTCCCGTCATTAACTCTTCTTTGTCGTTATCTTATCGTCGCCGTGTTGCCTTTTTTGTGGTCGCAAGTGTGGGTTTGTTATGTAGGGTTTTCTGATGGTCTCCTGGTGGCGGTACGGCGTTTATCGCAGCCTCTGCTAAGATGTTGTGTTTCTTGACGGTGAGTGTCGTTGCTCTCTATGATGGCTGTTTGAGCTTCTGGATCTGAGCGACGAGGACGGCTGTGTTTCTTCATGACACCCCCATTGTTCTCTATGGTGGTTGTTTGAGGTCATGGATTAGATCTACGATGATGATTGGGTTTCTTTATGATTCTTTTTTCTTTTACCTTGATTGAGAAGTCAATGTGAAGGTTTCCAATAGTGACTGCCTCTATTTGGTTACAATTGTGTTTACAATCTTTGGCAAGGCGATTACTTATTGCAGCCATAGATTCATTTATTTCTTCATTATTATATTTACTTTTCTACAATATACAAATATACAAAGTAGAACATGATGCTCCATTAAAATGAGTTTTAATATTCTTATATTATATTGTACATGATATTTATGCAGCTCAAAGCAATTGTCTCATTTTTTGAGTGGTTGGGGAAAAACTTGTCTATGTGCTTTTATTAATTTTTGTTTCGCCTTTTAAATGCAAGTGGTTCTAATGGTTTATGGTTTCTTGCAGGCCACAATGATGGTAGCATCTGATATGTTCATGGTTCTTTGAAATAAAATGTAAAGATTGCTTATTTTTTGTTCTTTAGTGGATGGTGATTTATATTCCATTTATACCCGTTGTGGTGGTAGTATTACCTGAGCTTATTATTCTGAGCGTATGCTTTATTTTCCGATTTGTGGTTGGATATCCGAATATGACGAATGTAATGCTCCTTTTCTACTTTGATGGCTTCGTATTGAACTCGGATATGGCAATGAAGATTTTTACAATTTCAATATTGAAATGAAGAGAATGTTATGTTTTGGTAAAAGATGTTTAGGCAAAGCAAGTGTGTTTCTCGCAGCCAACTTCTTGACCACCCGAACCTCTCAATGAACTGTTCTCGCGACATTAACTCAAAGATTTTGTTTCTAATCTAAGCCATAAACGTAGCCATAATCAAAATGATATGCTTAATCTGTTATATGTTTAATTTTATGACTTCTTGCACGTATAAAATATTTGAATTGCTGAACAAAATAGATTCGCATTAAAAATAGAAATTATGGATTTGTTATTACTTATATATAACTAGATCATATTCCTCTCTATCTTTGAATTTTTTTCGTTTTTAATATCTTGAATTTTATAGATATATGCTTTAATATCATGTTTATTTCTTTATGAATTTTATTAACATACACTATTTTATAATTTATTTAATTTAAAATTTGTTTGTACATTTAAAATTTACTTATAATAGTTCAATCAGCGAATAATGTATTAAAGTCGATAGTGTTTGATTGTAAACAATGAATGTAATATATTCGTTTAAGGGTGGAGACCAGGATCCATTGCCATCAAAAACGACTATATAAGGGTAAAAGTAATACCCTTCCCGATCTAATCGGGAAGGTGTTTTGGTGGATTCGGGATCACGGGAACTCCGTGATCCGGTGTTCGGGAGAATTCGGGAATTAAACTCTGGAATTCGGGATCGGGATGAGTGTTTTGGGGTGGTGGCACCGATTTTTCAAAGAGAGAGAGAGTGGGGATTGGGAAGGTTTTTATGAGGTGTTTGGGAGAGTGGGGAAACCATTACCCACAAAATGGGGAAAAATGGGAAGCGGTGGGGAATGATGAGGTGACACCAAAAATGGAGTGGGAAAATGGGGGTGTGGGGAAACCATTACTCTTAACCTAACAACCTTTGCAGCAACACGCGGAACGATACATCTAGTTATGTATACATATCATGTCATCATCATTTCCCGTAGCTAAATTACTTTTTCCAACATCACAACCAAAGAATCTAACTTTGTACATGTTGATTCCTTGTATATTCCCAAAGGGGCAAAATTACAAATTAAAATACAAAATAAATTTGGGGAAAAAAAAAGAAAAATAAATAAAAATAACAAGAAAGGCTGCAGTTCTCCCCACCAATTAAATCTCACTCCCTCATGAAAGATGTACCCTTATGTTTCACTTCTTATAATGGCTTATAAACTTTCTTCTCACATCATCTCTTTGTTATGTTTCAAAAACTTCAGTCTGTCAAATCTATTATGTTTGCAGGATCCCTTTACAATTTAACATGGTCTATGTGTTAGCTTTTACCTTTGCGGCTCGAGATGATGACCTTGATGAGGAGGTTGACCTCGGAGAGCATGTTGACTTTGACTTTCTACGCCTTTGTTTTTTGGGTATATTGGGAAGGTCTAATGGTGGTAGATCATCAAGTGTATCATCCGTAGGCCGTCTTCCCAACGCTTCTCCAAAATCTACTCATTTACAACCAAAGCCAGCACAAAATTAATAATATGTATTTTCTTGTTTTGCATGAAAAGGTCCCTCAACCTAATTTTAGTATATTAATGTCCCTAAATTTGTTAAATACACGATTTAGTGAACTTAATTAGTTGTTTTTAACCCTTTAATTACAAATTTATAGCAACTTATATGATAAAAAAAAAAAAGTTACACATAAGCATCTTGAGTTCTTGACACACTTTATATTATCTTATATGTGCGTGTATTCTAAACAGGTCTAGGGATTTTAATACACCAAAGTCGGGTTGAGTGAATCGGGTTGAGTGGCTTTTTCATACAGAATAAGTATGTTAGTGTTCATGATATCAGTGTGTTCAAATTAAGGCGTGTCTTGAATTCGTGTTACAAAACCAACCATTGAAACTAATACACGTAAAAGAGATGAATTTGTTTTCAGCTAAAACATTTGATAATATAAAAGTTCTTATTATACCGTCTTTTAATTGTCGCTTAATCTATTATAGATTTAAGAAAAACATAATTTTGGGCTCAAACATAACAAAAAAGGGGGAAAAATGTTGCTTTCAAGAACTTTTTTGGATTTGAATATATCATGTGTGTTCATGTGTTCTGAAAGCAAAAAAAGGTCTTGTGACATATAAAGCCAAATCTCTTTCAAGCTAAGAATCTTAGGTATACACCCATTTTCGAAAGAGTACAAGTCACCTTTTTTATAGTACAAATCATGTTTTTAATGGTACAAGAAGTTTAAGCTTATTATGGGCAAACTAAGAGACAAAATCTATCTTTACTTCAAGAAACTTTTCCAAACCCGTGAAATGGCCAGAATCTGCCCCTAAATTCGTCAAAAGTGAAATCAATCATGATCTACCCACATGGTATCTTTATTTCTTTTAAGAATATCATTGATCTATCTTTTGATATATTGAAAGTTTTACACTCTATACTTCTTAGCAGAATCAATCCATCCCCTAAACTTGTTCCTAATTTATAGTGTATTGTATTTATAATTTATATCAATAATGTTATATGCTCCAGGCAAAAAGATCATAACATCAGCAGGATCAAAACTAAAATGGTGTATTTTTAAAATTTTTAAAATCGAGTTATTCGCTGGTCGAGTGAAATTCTTGTATTTGGTTATGTTCAGGTTAGTTTTCGCATAATGATAAGATTATTTTGTAAGAAATCAGCTTTATATGATTTAAAGAATCAATTTTTAGTAAAATACCTTGAGAAGACCATGTGGACAGAGCAGAACCAGAATTCCCAATAGAAGATGCAGCAAAATCAGGGCCTGTCTTGAACTCATTCATCTGAAATTTTTTATAAAAGATATTAGTTGGCTTTTTTTTTTTTTTTAATTTCAGATATAAGAAAAGATTGGGTATGAAAAACTAAAATGAAAAAGACATATGATATGACAAAATTACCCAAGATGGAGCACTGCCTGAGGATCCATCCCCACCAATATGAGCAACATGTTTAACATCAGTTGGGTACCCAATCTCCATCTCACGCTCCTTAATAACTACACCAAAAGATCACCATCAAACATTCAAACCCCCACCAAAATTCACAAAGTAGATGAGAAAAAAGAACCCTGATTTTGACTTTAGAAGTAGATACAGAAAGAGGGATTACCAAAGATTTGGGAGATGAATTTGAAGCTTTTCATAACTCCTTTGATTTTGGTTCCCATGGCTATGGAAACTACAAGGGAAACTTCAAAACCCCTTGTAGAAAATGAGGTAACAAATCAAAAAGACGACAAACTCAAGCAAATTCAACTCCTTTGGCTGCAAAAAAGCAAATCAAGCATTTCATCAAACAGTTGGTGTGCATCTTATTCCACTCCACATTCCACTTAATTTCTGCACATCAAAGCCCAATAACAATAAAGATAAGATCATTACCTTTTCTTCACAGGGAATTCAACCAAAAAACAGTTTCTTTTCTTCGCGTTTCATACTCTAAATCCTTCTTCATTTGCTTTCGAATTCCAGGAGTGCGAAGATATCAAGAAACAAGGGAGGGATTATGAGAAAGAAGAGGACTCCTCGACTACAATTAGGGCAAAATGGTTGTGTTTATGTATGAAGAATATATTGTTGAAGAAGAGAAGAGAGAAAGGGAGCAAGATGGAGAACCACAAAGGGAAAGATCTCCTGGTGAGGTGTGGTTTTGGAAGACATGGACAGGTCATAAGTCATAACATTCAACATTTGTACTACTTTTATTAACGGACATAAAAACATTTAGACAATGGGACAAAAAGGAAAACAATTCACCTTGGTTAAATATAACACTAAAAATTAGATACTTAAAGCCAATGGTGTAAAAAACTAAAACTAATAAAATACTATAAAAACGATTTAGAATGAATTAAAAACTGCAAAAACGATATAAAAATAAAGATAATAAAGACTATCACGTAATTAATTTAAAAATGTAATTATGTAATAATGTTTAGGAAGATTGGATTTTATTAATCTCAACTATTGATTTCATGCTTAACTGATAAAAATGGTATATCCTTAAGAAAACCCATATATGTGTAATAAACTGGATATATTTACTATTCCCTAATATAAATGTCTTAAAATTTAAGTATAAGGTTTAAATATAAAGATGTTGATGTAGAAAGAAAAATACACATTTCTTATAATTTCTTTAAAATTAAGGATAAAATGTAATATAAGTTGATATGAATGCTCCAACTGAATTTTAAGAATTATTTTTATTTTATATAGTTATGAACTCTTCATTCAATTTTAAATCTATATGATACTTTTTTTGAACAACAATTTATTGACTTATTGGTTTTTCCCACCATAAAACCTAATCCAAACATTTTTTGAAAACTCTTTATTTTTAAAACATAATTCAATAAACATTTTTGCATAAACCGCTAAAAGCACTTTTGGACTTAAATAAGCAATCTCAAACACCCTCTTAACAAACACCCCCATATTTGTTGGTATGGTGTGGACATGGGCGTAAGCATAGGGTCACCCAAACCCCAGAAAAAGTTTCTTATAGTAGAATATGTACGATCCAATCCGGACTGACCCACAAAAAAAATTGATAACCACACCCATGGAACTTTTAGAACGACCCTTTGAAATTTTGATCAGACTGGCACAAAAAAATAATTTAAAGTATTAAAGTTTTACACATTGAACAGACTCTCGCCTTTAAAATCAAACATCTGTCCATCTCCTCTATCCCACCCGACTCTTGCCAGAGAAAATTGAACATATCACTAACCGGAGTTCTTACTATCAGCGCCGCTTATCTCTCAAATTAGATTATAGAGAGCCCAAGTTTTTTATTTAGGTATTTCTTTTAAGATTTTATTTTATTATTTGTTAATTTGATTAATTGCTAAAAAAAGATTAGTGTTAGATTGCTGATCATTTACCGGAATAACGGATTGTTAATTGAATATTTTATTAATTTTATATTAGCTTATCGGTTAATTACATGATTTGAGTTTGATTTTATTATTATGACTCAACTCAACCCGAATCTGACCGACAAAAAATTAATTAGTGATAAATAAGCGATGCTAAAAAAAATTCGATCACTATAAAAAATTCTTGGATTCACCGGTAGGTGTGGACTCATTAGTTAGCAAATACATATGTAGGGAGGGATCATTTGATAACCAATTGGCTTGAGACTAAAAGAACTAATCTCAACTACTAGTTTATATATATGGAAAATCCCCATCTGAAATTAGTGGTTTAGATTTAGTTCTTAAAGTTCTCAAAATAAAAAGTTCTATTTGAACCTAACCGTATATATGTATGCATATATATATATATTGATGGATAGATATATACATAAATAGATAGAAACTGAATATACTGAATGTTTATTTTAAGGAACAACTGAAAATCAGACCAATGAACACATCTCAATTATTCATTAGTTTTGATAGTTTTAAGTTTTATCCTTTGATAAAAAAACATAATTCAGTAAATTAATGATCTTTACTTTCAAACTAAAATATGTTAAGCGTCGTTTTTCCTTTTCTAAGTAAACAATACACCAACATAATATTTAAAAAAAATAATGATAACAATATTTTTATACGTCAAATTTAAAAAACATATGTACTAAGGTGCATACAAGTAATAAACAAATACAAAAATTAAACAAGGAGTAGCTGCGAGCTATGAAAGTTGAATATTTCAATATGAATAACACATATGGAATATGTAATCTAGTGTATCGGATTAGGATAACTTTTTATATAAACTTATAACAACTTAAAGATACTTTTAAGCTAGTACGATATTGTTATACAAAACTAATATAAATAAAGGAAGTTAATATTTCATAAGCATGATAGATTCAAGCCAACGAGTCTTTATTTCTTGATTCTTTAAGATATGCCTTGACAACGATTCTTTTGTTTTTCATTATTCTAGACCATTGAATACAATGGGTCTTCAATCTAGTTCTTTTCAACATATTCTTATAGTCTTCAATGCTACAAAAATAAAGAAAAAAAAAACAATGTTGACGGTTATGGCTAAGGATTCGTGTTCTATACGGATCCCTTAAAACAGCGTGTCTCCACATGAAAACTCGTCTATCTTACAAGGTATAACAACCAAAAGACTATATAATTTCGGGAATGTCCCACACTTCAGATGTTGCATAAAGATTAAGGTGTTCGATAATATATGCCCATATGGAAAAAGAAGAAGTGAAGTAAAAAATGATAATAGGAGCTTCAAACAAAAGATCACAATCACAATCTCTTCTAAATTAACACCGGTTCTCATCGGTTACTTGACCTTCATAAGTGTTCTATAAGAGTATTATATAGTTTTCATCTCTCAAAAATTAATCAGAAGCTCCGTTTATTCCAAGTAAAAAAGCTTCATATTTAATCTTTAATCTGGTTATTAACATACAATTATGTTCATGAAAAGAAACTTAAGATTCAAAACAAAACCATCATTTTATGTCACATAATATTATGTAGATTCATCAAAATTTAAAAATCTTTATTTCAACCATCCAACCTCGCATATCGATATTTCATTCATCTTAGCTCCGATTTAAATGTGGTTTGGGTCGTCATGAAGTTTTAACCTGCTAGAACACAAATCCGAAAATAATTATGTATATAACTCATACGTAAATACAATTATATATGTCTAAAGTTAGTAAAATCATATTTTTTACTAAAATTTCCAACACACACTATCATGGAAATTTCCTTTTGATTTCCATTATATTTATAAGGGAGGATCATTTGAGAACCAATTTGTTTGAGAACTAAAAAGACTAGTTTGAGCCACATGTTTATTACATGTATCCCCTCCCATGAATTGTATTCCTCCCCTGAAATTTGTGGTGAGATTTAGTTCTCAAAGTTCTCAAATAAAAGTTTATTTGAACCTAACCCATATTTATAAACTATATATATAATTTAATATATTTTCTTAATTTCTTAGTATATTTAGTCACCATTGTTAATTAAAGCCAAATTCATGGAGGATCCATTTGTGTTATCTTATTCGTATGAATTTGTATATTTGGCGTGCTGAAGTGTCACCAATCGCTATCTTTTTAAATTAAAGAAAAATACGTGTTTTCAAATAATTATAAGATTTATCCATTTAGTTGTGGTCACGTCTATTAAATATTTTGATTTTCGAAAACGCAACGTATGCATCATGCAACTTGGCGCATTTTTAATTTATAAATTTAATGTGTTGGGTATCTTGTGGCACATCCATTCTTCTTTTTTTAATTCTCACTCAACATATATCCATCAACTTCAACTATTTATATATATAAATATAGTTCTAGGTTTATTTTAAGTTAGATACAAAGTGTTTAGCTGTAATAAATTATATATGACATGTGTATATTTTCAGATAAATAGATTGTAAGAACTAGGTTTACTTTTATAGAAAAATAAAATAACAATTCTCTCATTATTACATGGAGATTTGATTTAAGTAGTAGCTAATATTGTAATACAAAATTAATATAATATATAAATTAAATGTTACACAAAAGTAATTAGATTCAATCCAACGGGTCTTTTAAGATAGTCCTTCAACAAATCTTTTTATAAGGGTATGGGGTATACCCATGTTAACTTAACATGTTAAACATGTCACGTAGGCGCCACGTCAGCTTTAACACCACTTAACACACCACTTAACACCAGAGGGGGATACTCCATGCCATGTTAAACTATTTTCAATTAATTTTTTTTCTTTTCATTTTCGAATTATTTTAATGACTACAAAATTAGTTTTTTTTTTGTCTTCGAAAAAAAAATAAATAAATAAATAAAATAATTAAATAATTATTTAAAATTAAAAAAAAACACTACAAATACATTTATTAAAAAGATAAAACCTACAAATACTTGATAAAAAAAATAAAACATACAAATACTTGATAAAATATTCAATGTGATCGTGATCGCTCGTAGATATCCTCGATCAAGTCCGCCTTCAATTGGTTATGGATGTCTCGATTTCTTATTTCTTGACGAATTGCCCGTTTGTGATCCTCGTCGATTTCTTCATACGCCGTATCCAACTCCTCCTCGTGAAATTGACAAATTGCGGCACCCTGGTCCTCGAGAATCATGTTGTGTAAAATTATACAACCGCGCATCACGTTAGCGATTTTGTCTCGATGCCACATACGAGCGGGGTGAGCTATGATATGCCATTTATCCTTCAAATCGCCAAATGTACGCTCTATGTCTTTACGAGCCGCACTGTGAGCTTTCGTGTAAACCATGCGCCTTTCTCCGATGGGAGCCGTAAACCCTTTCACAATCGTAGAGTATTCGGGATAAATCCCGTCTCCCAAATAATATCCCCGCTTGTACGTGTTGCCACGTAGCTCAAACGATGAATCGGGCTCACGTCCCTCGATGATATCATCCCAAATGGGTGATCGATCCAACACATTGATATCGTTGTTCGACCCGGCGACACCAAAATATTGATGCCAAATCCACATATCGTACGAAGCAACGGCTTCGAGCATTATGGTTGGATGCCCATGATCACCTCGCATATACTGACCCCGCCAAGCGTTGGGACAATTCTTCCACTCCCAATGTGTGCAGTCGATGCTACCGAGCATCCCACGAAAACCCCATTTCTGCTCGTGAAACTCGTACAACTGTCTAATATCGCTAGCAGTGGGTCGGCGTAAATATTTTCTTCCATACAAGTTGTAAAGACCTAATTTTAAAATTACGTATGAGAATAAAACAAACATGGTATTTAAAAAAAAATAACTAAACAAATGTTGTACGATAAGTATTACCTTTACAAAACTTTTGAATGCACGTCCTAATTGTCCGATCGGACATCCTCAGATACTCGTCGAATGAATCACCCGTAACACCGTAAGCCATAACTCGAATTGCGGCCGTGCACTTTTGCAATGGAGTGAAACCGATCCTTCCTCTTGCGTCGCTTCTTTGTGGGAACCATGAATTCTCTCGTTCTAAATCGTTCACAATTCTTAGAAATAGTGAACGTCGCATACGAAAACGTTGTTCGAACGCTTCTGTCGGGTAGACGCATGGATCGTTGAAATAGTCTCTAAGAAGACTCGTTTGCCCCATTTCACGGTTTCGGTTTAGACGAGCTCTTCGTGTAAGCGTTTGTTGCGCTCGTCTATTTAGCTGACGTTGTTGATAGTTCACCATCATCTGGAAAAACATATCCGCGGCTTCGTCGGAGGACGAGTCGGATGAATCGTTGGACGAGAGGAAATCCATGGTAATTTCTATGAGATGAGAGTTGAGAGAGTTTAGAAGATAAAATGGTTTGTGGTGTGAAGAATGGTTAAAATGTGGTTTAAATAGAGAAAAAAAAAGAAATAAAAAAAAATAGTAGGTAACGGTCGAAAAATTGACCGTTCAAACGGTCACAATTCAAGTTAACGAGCGCCAAAGGTATGGCGCAGCTCCATGGCGCCGGTGCTTAACGGGCGAGGGGGGCGGTGTTGGCGCCACATGGCGCCGTTAAAGTGCTCCATGGCGCCGGTATACCGTGTTAGGTTATATAACAATTATCAATAAATCACGAGTACGCAGCGGAAAGAAACCTATGAATTAATCTAACTAACCGGATAAAAACGTGTACCTTTTTAGCTCGGCAAGACTTGATCTTCTTAGAGGATTTAAAACAAATCCCTCTACGTTCGCACACACGACACACCGATGCGATGTATGCTAGTACTTGATCACGAACACCTTCACTCAATTTGGCCTTGGTCGAACATCACAAGAACCGAAACCCCTTGTGTTTTTCTTGTTGCCGTAAACGAGAGAGAAGAGAGAGAGGATTAGGGTTTTTCTTTTATCAGATAAAAGCAGCAACTAAACCTTAAACCCAGAGAGTCTTTATATAGGTTTAAAAGACTTGATAAACAAGTTAAGGATTGGCATAGGAGCCCTAGATCGTAATCGACTAGAGGCCCTATCCTAAACCATTTTTCCAATTGTAATCCAATTACAACTCTCTCTAATTACAACTAACACCCCTGTTAACAATTAACTCGTCAGTTTTTAACGAAACCTCGTTAAATGTTCGTGATAAACATTAATTAACCATTAATTAATATTAATACATTTGGTGTCGAGACGTGTGACCCCGTAGGCTTAAATAATTTCTGGACATACGCTTACTATTACATGATCATATCCCTACATACCGTGTGCTCTAACCAATGGCATCTAGTGAAGTTGGTTGAGGCTTTGGCTTGTGTTCCTAGGGACTCAAGTTCTATCCTCACTAATGACATTATTTGTTCATTGGCATGGAGGCCAATGATAGGAGATCCGGGGAGACTCGGATTCGATCCTTGAGGCGACCGGGTTTTACTGTTAATTCGCCGTCGTGCCTACGGGCGGGCGGGTTAGCGGGTTTTCCCCCGGAACTGGAGTCACATGGACGCTTAAGGGCTCCGTACGGCTGGGTTGGGCCAGCTGGCGGTGGCCTTTAGCCATTGGGTCACCCCGTACGAAGTACCTGGGTTTATTCTATTCGTTGGCCGTTCAAAAAAAAACAAATCTTTTTATAGTCTTTAATGCTAAATGAACAAATATTGTTGACGGTTATGACTGTCTAGGAATTCGTGACAATTGCAAAATCCAGGTTAACCCTTATCTAATAATTTATACGGTTTATCTATAGTTACGCGTTACTTAGCTGTTTTTTTACGATTAATTTGGATCTTGAACATATCTATCTACATGAACCAAGTACTTTGTCCACTTAGGATTATACCGATATATTTATCGAGGACGTTGGTGATTTAAAACATTGGAATCAAAATAAATATAAAAGAAAATATTTATTATCTATTTACAATTGATCAAATATCTATTTTTTTATCTTGGATGACATTTTCTAAATCCGTTCTTTTTGTATCAAACTTTTTGTCCGTCTTGAACTTGTTTTGTTTATTAAAAACCCTCGAAACGCGGAACTCCCGTTCACACGTTTGTGCAGAGGAAATTTCCGGTGTAGCGGTGATCGCGTAGAGATCGGAAAGAACACCAACGGCGAAAGCACTTCGTTATTCGGTTATCCGTTTATCCTATCACTACCAACCCATCATCTTTGCATGTAACGTGTGTTGAATCTAGGATCGATCAATCACACAAAACTTGAGAGAATTTGACTCCAATTGAAATTTTATTGATGATGATTGTGAATGTCGATGATCTGCATATCATCGATACATACATATATACGTACGACATACAGGAAGTTTCTAACTTCCAGTTTTGACCAAGCAGACCCTGAACTAAATACATATTTGTAAATGACACTAAACCTTGAGTTTTGACATTGACACAACTAACCTTTGGACTTTTATAACTAAATAAATACATAGATGAATATGATTATATTCACCCCCTAATCATATCATCTTCATTCTTGGTTCTTCAAATCTTGAACGCCAAGCAGTTCTCGCATTGTGATAAACTTGACTCTTGCTAGTGCCTTTGTCAGTATGTCTGCTCGTTGAATTTCTCCGCTTACATGTTCAACTTGAATTTGATCATTCTCTACGCATTCTCTGATGAAGTGATACCTTTTATCAATGTGCTTGCGTCTTCCGTGAAACACTGGATTCTTCATTAATGCTATTGCTGAGATGTTATCTACCATTAGTGTTATCTTTTCTTCTTTCCATCCCGTCAAATCTTTGAGTATCTTTGTAACCACAGTGCTTGTTGTGCGGCTGTAGTGGCTGCTATGAATTCTGATTCACACGATGAGAGTGTCACTGTTTGTTGTTTCTGAGTGCACCAAGTAATAGGGGAGTTTCCAAAGTGAAAAACATAACCCGTAGTGCCTCTTCCTTTTTCAGTGTTGACACCATAGCTACTGTCGCTATAACCTGTTATTTTACAACCTCCAGTCTTCTTGTAGGTTATTCCATGATCTTTGGTTCCTTTGATTTAGTGCAGTACTTGTTTGATTCCCTTCAGATGATGTTCTTTTGGTTCTTACATGAAACGACTGAGTAGATTAACTGAGTAACTCAGATCTGGTCTTGTATGTAGTAAGTACCTCAAACATCCTATTAAGCTTTTGTATTCCGTAGGATTAACCGGTTCTCCTTCTTTAGTTCTGGTAAGTTTTGTTCCCGGTTCCATAGGAATCTTTGTTTCGTTACAATCAAGCTTATTTATTTCTTTCGGGATCATATTGATGTATCATGTTTGCTTGATGGATATTTCACCCCCTGCTTGGGTGACTTCTATACCAAGATAGTATGCTAGGAGTCCTAAATCACTCATTTCGAATTCTTTCTCCATTTGTGACTTGAAATGATCTATTTCCTTCTTTGGTGCTCCAGTGACTATGAGATCATCCACATACACTCCAATTATTATACTTGATGTGTTGCTCTTCTTTATATAGACTACATGTTCCAATGAGCTTTTCTGGAAGTTGAGTGTTTTCAGAGTATGATCTAACTTGATATTCCATGCTCGTGGTGCTTGTTTCAATCCATACAGTGCCTTAGAGAGCTTGTACACTTTCTTCTCGGTTCCTGGTTTTACAAACCCTTCTGGTTGTAATACGTAGACTTCTTCCTTTAAGTCTCCATTAAGGAATGCAGATTTTACATCGAGGTGATGTACTTCCCATTCATTGTATGCAACAAGTGCTAGAATAAGACGAACTGTCTCTATTCGGGCTACTGGTGCAAATACTTCATCGAAGTCTATTCCTTGTTCTTACACATAGCCTTTTGCTACTAAACGAGCCTTATGCTTTGTAATCTTCCCATTTGCATCTCGCTTTGTCTTGAATACCCATTTAAGACCTATTGCATTTTGGTTGTCGGGTAAGTTGGTTAGTTTCCATGTATTTTTCCTGTTTATGGATTCTAACTCACTGTTCATTGCTTCGATCCATTTTCTATCTTTAGCAGCTTCTTTATAATTTCTTGGTTCTTCTTCTGCCATCATTAATTCTCCATAGATGCCTCGTGGATCTACACTTGGAGCCTTTTGAGTCATTTCAGCCAAGTCCCTAAATCCTTTTAGCGATGTGTGATTAAAAGGTTTTGTTGAACTTTTCTTTAAGTTATACACCGTAATTTGTGATGAGTTAGGCTCATAGGTATACGTGTGAGGGGTGTTGATCCTTGAGTTATTATGAGGCGTGTGGGAATTCTCTGAGTGATTCAGAGGTGATTGATGCTGATCATTCTCATATGCACCTTCTTCTTCAGATTCTTCTTCTAAGTTGGATGACTCTTCTCTTTAAGTAACTTGAGTAGTCTCTAACTGCTTTTCAGATGTTATAAAGTCAGTCCATTCAACATTCTCATTATCCATATCATCCAAATATTCTTTCCAGTTCCATATCTCATATTCCTTGAACTTTACGTCTCTGCTAACACAAATTTTGTAGTTAACTAGATCAAATAGCCTGTATGCCTTTGATCCCTCTTCAGATCCTAGCTAAACCATTTTAACACTTATGTCATCTAACTTCTTTTGGTTAGGAATGGTTACCTTGGCGTATGCTATACGGCCAAATATCCTCAAATGATCCATTTTGGGTTTTGTACCCTTTAAAGCTTCGTAAGGAGTACTGTTTAATACAGCTTTGGTTGGAACTCGGTTTAGTATGTAAATAGCATTTCTGACTGCTTCAGCCCAAAAATATTGAGGCATTTTTGTAGCTTTTAACATACTACGAGTTGTGGACATTATTGTCTGATTTCTTCGTTCAACCACTCCATTCTGTTGTGGTGAGTATGGGGCGGTAAGTTGTCTTGCAATTCCATTGTCTTTGCAAAACTTAGTGAACTCGTGAGATGTAAACTCTCCACCTCTATCTGTCCTTAGCATCCTTAACCTTGTTTTTACTTCGTTCTCCACCTTAATCTTGAATTCCTTGAAAGTCTCAAAAGCTTCGTATTTGGACTTAAGAAAATACACCCATATGTACCTTGTACAATCGTCTACTAGAAGGAACATGTATCTCTTGCCTGAGGGTGTTGGTGGTGATATAGGACCACATAGATCTCCATAGACTAAGTCTAAAGGTTCTTCTGATTTGAACTTAGCCTTTTGTGGAAATGGAGTCCTAGTGTGTTCTCCTAATTGACAGGCATCACAGATTTGGGTTGTGTGACTGATCTTAGGTATCCCATGTACCAATTCCTTTTGAGTCATCGTCTTGATTGACTCGAAATTGAGATGTCCCAATCTTGCATGCCATAACCATGCCTTATCCTCCAAACTTGACATTAGGCAGGTTGGTGATCCGATCTTCAGATTGATGTTGTAAAGTTGGTTTTTCGCACGTTTCACCTTTAGTAGAAGTTCCCTACTAGGGTCATAGAGAGATAGGGTATCGTTCTCCATAATGACTTTGCAACCGATCTTAGTCACTTGTCCCAGACTTAGAATATTGCTTCTTAGACTAGGAATATAATAGACTTGAGATATGATTCGATGCTCTTGATTTTTGCATTCTATCAATATGGATCCTCTGCCTTTGATAGTTACACGTGACCCATCGCCAAAGCGAACATTTCCCTAGATCTTATCGTCTATCTTAGTAAAATGTGTACGAGTCCCTGTTATATGGTTATTTGCACCGTTGTCTAAGTACCATAGACTCTTATTGGTGGACGTGTAGTTCTTTGGATGAACTTTGTCTTCATTAAGGCAAACTTCCTCATTTTCTGCAACCTTGTCATCGAAAGCCATCAGACAGTCTACTATTAAATAAAAAAGAATGTTATTTAATTAGTGAAATGTTTCAAAGTGTCTCTGGTTGTCGTCTCGATCATTTTTAAGTACTCGTCGTTGATGTCGGTCGTGGTGTCGTACGCCAAAATGTGTAACGCCAAGGTACACTTTTGAATAGAGGTGAATCCTAGTTTTCCTTTTGCATCACATTTATGTTGAAACTAAGGATACCGTTGTTCCAAATCATTAGCTATACATAAAAACATATATGTTTAGTAATCTGAAACCGGCATTTGAACGTTTTAGGATTGCGGTAGATTGAACGATCAACAAATAATCCCTCGTCTACTAGTTGTTTGTTGTATTACAGTCAGGTTCAATTGCCGTTCTTCGGTGACTCGATGGTGGAGGAGGATTCGAAGATTCTTGTAGATATTTAATAGTAGACTCCATAACCTTGTTATATTTTTCATCGTCAAAGCCCTAAAGAAATGATGAGGAGGAAAGGTGTGACATATTTTTAACATAATAGAGAAGAGAACAGTTATATTTTAAAAAAATTGAAGAGAAAGTAAAGATTTGATTTGTGAAAAATAATGTTTGAAAGTGTAAATAATGGACAACTAATTTTTTACCTCATAGCACCACTAGGGTCTAGGGTATTGGGCGCTATAAGAAGCTCTATAGAGCATTTTCACTCGCTACACACAACTTTAAAATTATGTCAAATGAGTTAAAAATTTAACTATATTTTATATCACCTTTTAATAACACAAAGGAGGTTATCTTTCATTCTAATAAAGCAATAAAAAAGTATCCACATGTCACTTTACTAGGGTGTCCACATCATCCTCCACCTCAACAATCCACTTGTCAACACCACACTTAATTTCAAAAATTTTTCATTTAAGAATTCAAAATTTCCAAATTTAATATTTCAACTTTCTAAATCTAAAATTTAACATTACATTTAACTAAAATTAGTTATGAATTTTTATTAATATTTATTACTTATATATTTACATAAATTATTTATTAACTAACTTATGGATCTATAAAAAAATAAGGGAACGTGACTTCAATTTTGGTGAGGGAGAATGACACGTGTTGGTGGTTATAATTCTCATATTCTTTGTAAAAAAAAAATGAAAATCTTAAATTCATGAAGGAACTGAATTGTGAATTTAATTTTGCTTTCTTAGAGTTTTAACAAAACTACCTAGTTTTAAAGGATTTCACATGTAAACAGTAAGCTTAAGTGTGCGACAGTATTATATTCATTTTTTATATATAACTGTTTATATCTACAATTGTATTAAAGATAATTAAATAAATTCACTTTATATCAATATATAATACTGAATTACAGATGCCATGTTTTTCTTCTCTAAAATAAAAGGACAGAAAGGAATATTCAATTTCTTTAGGAAAATTCTACACCAAGAACCAAGAAGAATGAATTTATGTCGTATATTAAATACTACTTGATATTAAAAAACAAAAAATAAATAAATAATGAAATTGTTGGTGCCATGTTTTATGAGCTGTTGCTTGTGAATAGTTGACACAAATTTCTCCCATAAAGTCGACCGTTAAGTTTCAAATACAGTTCTGTATGTTGATAATGTAATTGAATTCCTTACAGTAGTGGTGACAAGTGGGTCACCAGTCAAAGAGTAAAAAGACGGACAACAAGCTGCATCACCAGCCCTTTTTAAATAGCAAAACCTAGACATATAAATACAACTAGATTTGTATATAACGACTTTACTATTTGCGCATTGTCACGGGATAATGTAAATACAAAAAAACAATTGCATTATTATAGCATGACATAAATAAAACGGATTCAACATGTACATTCTAACCAAAATATACATCACCAAAGTAATCATGGATTCGATTAGGTAAAAAAATTCTTTTATATGATTTATAAAACCAAAACATGCAAACTGTTGTTTTGTACAAACTGTGATGGCAAATACACTTTACTAAATACACTAAAGTTGACATTAAAGAATGCTAACTACAATTTCAGAACAAATTGATTCCCCTAAACTTCAAATAAAGATCAAATTGATTGAGAACCCGAAAACTTTGCCTTGAAATAAAACTCAAAACTTATAATTTCCCAATTGGACTTGATCGATCAAGACTCCTAAGAGTTGCGGAGAACATCAAAGTGTGATGAAAGAAACTGAAAACATGTATAATCAATAACATACAAGACCAAAACGATAGTAGGGTGTAGGAGATGGAGTGTTAGGGAACAATTTAATGAATTGGCGTTCTTCATCGTCCTTGGGTGAGCGTTGATGAGTGGATTGATGAGCGGATTTCATTAAGAAGGTCGACTGTGAGGATCTCCATGAAGACTGGTGTCATTACCAATTTTTGTTGTCTGCTCTACTGGTTTCTTATAGCTTTCATTTTCAAAATTTCAACTCAAGGAAGAAAATACTTTGATCAACTTCATTTTGTTGTCTGAAAAACTGTTCTTGACGAGCAGAAAAGAACTTGGAATGGGAAAAGAAATTGGAATGAGAGATAAAAAAAAAATGGTTGTCTGCATATGGTGTCAACAGGGATTGGTATATATACCATTCCACGACCTTCTGTTCAAGTTAGGAACACAATCAGTTAGAGCACCAGCCTCTTTTTGTAAATAGGAATTGTCGCCTCTGGTTTCATTGTCAAGATCAAGGTTCTGCATTTCTACATACAAGGCTTACAAGACGGCAGAAAAAATAGTATATCATTTTAACTTCAAAAACAATACATTTTGTTGTCTGCTCCTTGAGACTTGAATTCTAAATCCCTTGGATTTGGTATTGAATACTAGGCTGGTTTTTTAGCCCATTATCAGCCTTACACTTCAGTAAAGACATGGTTTTGGGCCAGTGTTTTAAGCACAGGGGTTCGATACTCATGAATGCATACGATATATGGGTCCGAAATGGTATCTACAAGTATTAGTGAGTTGCTCAAGACATTATAGGTCTTACTAGTGTGTAACTGAGTTGTTTGTTTACAAAAAATTATGGATCATATTGTCAAAACAATACATTATGGATCAACTGTAACAAAAACCAATATATGTTCAATACATTTTGTTAAGCTACCAGACTGTAAAAAAGAATATAACTTTTGATAATACAAAAGTATTTTGAGGTGCTTACATGAGGCAAGTAATACACCAACACCAATTCTAATCCTTATATCCTAGTGTGTGGCTACAACTTGTCAAAAAGATAGCTTAAACTAATGCAAAGCTTGTGTGATTCTACTGCAGTCATGGAACATATTAATCCAGTAATCCTTACATGCCAATGTAAGTTTCCAGTTTCAAACACTATCTAAGTTGGAAGTATTTTGCTTCCCACATCAAATATCTTAGTGGAATGTTAACATGTAACCAAATTTAAATTGAAATTAACTGTTGCAATATATTAATAACTTGCATCTACAAGTTCATGCTGCAAAATCAGAATTAAAAACCAGTCTTATATTGACACTTAACCACACATGTTTTTAACAAACGACCATAGAGTGACACATTGTTGTTTGAAACTAAACCAACACAACACAACACAAATGGAACTTTCTTTCACCACACACATAGAAAGTAAACACAAACATAACAGAAGCTTTCAGTTACCGCCACGGAGACGAAGGACAAGGTGAAGAGTGGATTCTTTCTGGATATTGTAGTCAGCAAGAGTCCTACCATCCTCCAGCTGCTTACCAGCAAAGATCAACCTCTGCTGGTCCGGAGGGATCCCCTCTTTGTCCTGGATCTTCGCCTTCACATTGTCAATAGTATCCGAGCTTTCAACTTCCAAAGTGATCGTCTTCCCCGTGAGCGTCTTCACGAAGATTTGCATCCCTCCTCTAAGCCTCAGAACCAAATGGAGAGTCGACTCTTTCTGGATGTTGTAGTCGGCTAAGGTACGGCCATCCTCGAGCTGCTTTCCAGCAAAGATCAACCTCTGCTGATCCGGAGGGATACCTTCTTTGTCTTGAATCTTGGCCTTCACATTGTCAATTGTGTCAGAACTTTCAACTTCCAAAGTGATGGTCTTTCCTGTGAGAGTTTTCACAAAAATCTGCATCCCTCCTCGGAGCCTGAGCACGAGATGGAGGGTGGACTCCTTCTGGATGTTGTAGTCAGCTAAAGTACGGCCGTCCTCAAGCTGCTTACCTGCAAAGATCAGCCTCTGCTGGTCCGGAGGGATCCCCTCCTTGTCCTGGATCTTGGCCTTCACATTGTCAATAGTATCCGAGCTTTCAACCTCCAAAGTGATCGTCTTTCCTGTAAGAGTCTTCACGAAGATCTGCATTCCTCCCCTGAGCCTCAGCACCAAATGGAGTGTGGACTCCTTCTGGATGTTGTAGTCAGCCAAGGTTCGCCCATCCTCCAGCTGCTTACCGGCGAAAGATCAGCCTCTGCTGGTCCGGAGGGATCCCCTCCTTGTCCTGGATCTTGGCCTTCACATTGTCGATTGTGTCCGAGCTTTCGACTTCCAAAGTGATGGTCTTTCCAGTGAGAGTCTTCACGAAAATCTGCATTCCTCCCCTGAGCCTGAGCACCAAATGGAGAGTCGACTCCTTCTGGATATTGTAGTCCGCTAAGGTACGGCCATCCTCGAGCTGCTTTCCGGCAAAGATCAGCCTCTGCTGGTCCGGAGGGATCCCTTCCTTGTCCTGGATCTTGGCCTTAACATTGTCAATGGTGTCTGAGCTTTCAACTTCCAAAGTGATGGTCTTTCCAGTTAGGGTTTTGACGAAAATTTGCATCCCTCCCCTGAGCCTGAGCACGAGATGAAGGGTGGACTCCTTCTGGATGTTGTAGTCAGCCAAGGTACGGCCGTCCTCAAGCTGCTTTCCGGCGAAGATCAGCCTCTGCTGATCCGGAGGAATCCCTTCCTTGTCCTGGATTTTTGCCTTGACGTTGTCAATGGTATCAGAACTCTCGACCTCGAGAGTGATGGTCTTTCCGGTTAGGGTTTTCACAAAGATCTGCATCTGTAATAATAATCATAAATCAAACATGTTATTACAGATACGAACATCAAATAAATTATACTATAACGAACACAAATCAGATCGGCTACGATGTGGAACCAAATATATATATATTGATCGCTAACTGAAGTAGCTAAGGAAAATCAAGAACTCCTATCCTTCAAATCTGGGATAATTAACTACGGTAGAGACACATGTACTTCAAAATCACGATGAATTATACCTAAATTGGCGTATCAAACTAAGAAACATGAAAGAAGCGATCATATAGAACTACAATTGGCCAGATCTACAACAGAATACGGTTTTTCTTAATAACGATTACTCGAAGGATCATTTGAAACACAATTATGCATCAAAATTTTATGCATCAAAATCGATCTCGTAATGAACAAATTCATCATCATCATATAGTTATAAGATAAGGAAACGATGAAACGATTTCATATCTGAACAGATCGAGCTAACAATTAACAACTGAAGAATACTAATCTCATATCAGAGAATTCAACGATCGAAGTACACAAAAATCAAACGCAAACTGATAATCAAGAATGAAGAAATTAATTGAGAAAGAATATAATACCTTGAGAGAAATAAGGAAAAGATGATAAGAGAGAAGATTGCTTTTGATTGTTGTGATGGATATGAGAAGGAAAGAGGATATGGAGATGGATTTATAGGATGAGGAAGAAGAGGCGGCCACGGGAGGAATATTAACGTTACGTGGGTGGTACACAACGAGCGAACAACATCGTGCCACGTGTACGGTGGAGAGAAATTTATGGTTATGAAGATTCAAGTAGCTGTGGACCGCACGGCAGGGTATGGAATCTAGAAAGGAAGCGTAGCTTCTGGGTTGCTGTTTGCGGTTGCCGACCCGACTTGACTTTCTTTTGTTTGAAGTTTTGATTATTAAATATGGTTTTATACTTTTATTATAAAACACAATTTTACAATCCGCGTGTAGTTGTGGGATGATACGGTTATCCAAAACAGTTGGATTAGTATAAGGTTATATAAAAAAAAGAGCGGGAGAAAATACGTTACCATCAAAAAGCTTAAAATATCAAGTCTATGACTCAAAACTTGTTATACTACCAACTTTCATACTAAACTTGTTGAGAATGGAAATACAATAAAAATTATGCTACAGGACTGGACTGACACTTATTACGTCATCAACTCAACGCCTATTCTAAACGGAAAGGATAATACCTATTAGACAACCAAAATCATACCAAATCATCTATTAAGGTTATTGATGTAGTCTCATTTTGCTTAGCAACTATGGGCTTAAGAGTAACTATAACTTCTCAGGCCACTTGTTTAGCCAGAGGTGTCACTGTAGCTGACACTTTTTGCGTTTAAGAAAAACATATTAAAAATATATATATATCTTAATCGTGATACATGACGTCACTAGACACTATCACGTGATGGTGGGTTAGTGATCTATTTGTTACTATTTCTATTGATCTTGTCTTTGTTTATATAAGGAACGATTCAATTATTTAATAAGTATAATCATTTATTATCATATTCCGGTTTAAAGTTAGCATTTGTTCTTGAAACCTGATTGTGTTTTTAGGTTAGTTAACATTACTTATGAATGTTGTTAAGGAGCAATAGGTAGACGAGTCAAGTGTGGCAATCCATCAAAAAGGTAAGTATTTAATTATTTTTTAATTTAGTTAATATGGCTTCACGTACGTATATGGAATCAAATTTCGTATCAATATAGGATGCATTCACCGACTCTAAACACTGTTATCATATTAAAAGAATAGAAGTTTACATCGAAATATAAGATAGACGGCAACAAGCTGCGTCGCTAGATCTTTTTGGATAGCAAAACTAAGTTTTTTAAAAACTATGGTCATAGATCTTGAGGTCATAACATTATCATGTATGACTCGTTAAACTCTACTAAGTAGCTCTACGGCCTCGGGAGCAAGTAATTTCAAAAGTATCAAAACTAAATGGCACAAACACGTTTTGATTTTCGAGGCACTATTTCTCGTGTTTGTTCACTTTGTCTGAAGCAGTTTTTAAAGCAGCTTGACCCACCCTGAAAACACCAGCCCCAATCCCACAAGAGGAGAAACTCCTGTTAGATCCACATATGCGTGTTTTCCTCATATCCATAAAAAAACTAAGATGTCAACCAGTTTAAGGGTTGATCGTCCTTCCAACGGTTCAGTCAAGAAATTCATTGGTGCTTCTTTCTTTGCAGAAATCCCTACACGCCTGAATATGTAAAAAAAACATCCCTAACCAAATCGTGTCGATACTTGAATCCCGGGAGCTCTTTAGAATATATAACATGCTCTTCAAACGAATCCAAACACGCCTTGCGACAAAAATGACATATCTCATCAACCGAAAATAAAAGAATCATAAAAATGACAGTTAACTCTTATTTATTTTTTTGATTGTAGTTGTAAGAAACAATATTCTTTTTAATTAAGACCTAAGTTTAAAATTTAAGAGTGTAAAGATCCAAGCCCAAAACTTTAGACTGATATTTTGGTGGTTAAAAAATTATTTTTCTAATCTTTCCGTTTCTAGAATCTAAGGTAACTTCATCATAAGTTTGCCATTTTTGCTCACACGTTGATTTAGCTTCCATATTTTTGGCTAAAATTTACATTATCCTAACTTTGCCATATTTTAGTACTAGTTAACTTACATTTAATTCACTGGTTTGTTTATGACGTGGAATGATCTTGACCACACTCTTCACTTGAACCTCAAGAAGAAGTTCGACAATTATTTGAGACAACACGTGGGGAATTCATGTCCTCAGAAAAGAAAGCAATCAACGAATCTTATCATCCTCTATCACATCTAATTTCTAATTTTGGCAAATACTCTCTCAAATATGGATTTGAAATCAACGATTTCATTCCTGATTCCGATTCTTATTCTTCACACAATCATCATTAATCTCGCCATAGCCCCATCACCAGATTTCGGCGTCTACAAGTGCAGAAACACTGCCAATTTCACTTCCCCCGCATACAAAAAAAACCTTGAAACCGCGCTCGGTTCGCTTCCCGGAAACGTAGCGAACCACGGCGGTTTCTTCCACTCAACCGCGGGAAACCACACGGTTAACGCCATCGCGTTTTGCCGCGGTGATGTTGGCCCGGAACCGTGCGAGGCCTGCGTGAACAACTCGATCCCCTCGCTTCGACGAAACTGTCCCAACCAAAAGGAAGCCGCGGCCTGGTACTCGAACTGTATGGTGCGGTATTCGGATCGGAACATTATCGGAGTGCTCGATAACTGGACTTTCGGCGAGCTGTTTACCACGGCTATGGTTTCGGATATCGGCGAGTTCAATACGGCTTTGAACAATTTGACAAGTAGGCTACGGGCGGAAGCGGCCGGAGGAGATTCGTTTCGAAAAGCGGCGGTGGGAAATGAGACGTTTGGGGCGGATTCGTTGACGATCTTCGCGATGATGCAATGCACGCCTGATTTATCGAGGGGGCAGTGCGGTGAGTGTTTGTCGGGTACGCTTACGGAGCTTCGTAAGTGCTGTAACGGCAGATTATACGCGAGGGTGTTTTATCCGAGTTGCTTCACGAGATACTCGAATGAGCCTTTCTACGACACCCCGAAGCTAACTTCAGGTATAATTACATGTTATCAAAATTTGATTTAAATAATGCTTAGTTGATCGTTGAAAATATATGAATTGTGAAATGATACATGTGGAACTTGTATTCACAATTTGGGGAAAAACTTTCTAGGTGTTTGCAAGGAACATAGACGATACAAAATAGACACATTACAATACTTTCAAAATATCTTCAAGCTGTTGTTTTAGTTTTATCATGTGAATTTTAAAAACTTCAAACCAATGGTGTCCTCTATCGTTTTTTGTGTCCTCAAACCTCGTTTCAAAATGGTAAAGCCGAACAAATGGTCCGCCCACGTGCCTTGCTGACCCAAGTTCATTTACCACTACCTTTTTGGGTGGAAACCCTTCACACCGATGCTTATTTACATAATATTTTACCGATAAAACTGTTGAATTTTTATTTCCCCACATTAATTTGCCTTATTCCTTCGTGACCCAACATTTACTCACTTACGAGTCTTTGGGTGTGCATGTTACCCTAATCTCTCAGCTAACCAACCACATAAACTTCATACTCGCTTCATTTGGCGCATCTTTCGTTGGTACCCCAATAATGGCGTTACCGATGCTACAACTCATCCATGGTTAGGGTCTATCTTTTTTGTCACGTTATTTTCGATGATAATTCATGTCCATTCCAAGAACCATGATCTCCCCAACCCATCACTCACTCTAATCCCATACCTATACCTTTCGAAGCCAATCCTTCATCTGATCCCCCCTCTCCTTCCGGTCCTACATCCTCACTGTCCCGTTCGTGGTCGCTACTCGCTAGTTGTCCAAACCCAAGCTAAAACTATCCCTAACCAACACCCCATGACCACTCGTGCTAAATCTGGGATAACAAAACCGGTTACACTTATGAACCTACATGTTAACCATTCCTCACCAACCTCACTCGTTCCTACCTCCTACACTAAAGTGTTATCGGATCCAAGTTGGCAACAATTCATGCTTAATGAATTTAAAGTTTTGCAGGAAAATAACACTGGCGAGCTTGTGCTGAAACCACTTATTTATATGGTTATTTGTTGCATTTGGTTATTTCAGAACAAGTTTAAGGCCGATTTGGCACTTTAGAGGGCTATAAAGTGCGATTAGTAGCTAATGGCAAGTTACAAACAGTTGAGGTGGATTGCATCGAGACCTTCATCCCGACTGTCAAACCAGCCATTATTCGCACGATACTCACTTTGGTTGTCCCATGTAAGTGGCCTATTCACCATTTGGACGTGAAAAATGTTTTTTTGAATGAGGAATTACAGGATACCGTGTTTATGCATCAACCCTCAAGCTACGTTGATTAGTCGGCACCGAATCCTGTGTGTCGTTTGAAGTGGTCGCTATGTGGTCTTAAGCAAGCCCCCCTCGGGCTTGGTACACTCACTTTACTATATATCGTTAAGGGGTGCATTACGACTTACCTTTTATTATATATTGATGATATTATACTCACGGCTTCCGACTCGGGTTTTCTAACAGTCCATTATAACCATATTGTCATCAAAATTTTCCATGACAGATTTGATTTGGGGGAGTTACATTATTTTCTTGGCATCTCAGTCATTCAGTATAATCCTGACTATTTCTAAGTCATGAATAGGATCCTGCGATATCTCCAAGGCAACATTAATATCATGGTTTATGACGTGGAAGGCTCACTGACCACAAACTTCACTTGAGCTCAAACGTTTGGCTCTTAGGGAGGGGGGAGTGGTAGGATTTTTAGGATTTTGAAGAATGGGTTGTAACCAATAGGAGGGTGCCACGCAGGAAAGAGAAAAAGAAAGAATTTTGAAGAATTTTGAAGGATTTTGGGAGGGAGTGGTGAGGATTATGAAGAATTGTATGTTAATTTATTTTAATGTTTTTAAGTTATATATATTTTGTAATTAGTTTTAAAACACTATATTTATTTTATAAAAACACTACATTTATTTAAAAAAAAAACATTACATTAATATAAAAACATTACATTACTTAAAAAAAAATTACATTAATTAAAAAAAAAACACACACTACATTACTTTTATTTAAAAAAAAAACACACTAAAAGTCACACTCCCACCCATATCTCTCCGCTATCTTTCGTTTTTGGGCGAGTTTGACTTGCAAAGAGGATCCCCTCAAGTGGTCGTGTGGAGTTGTAAAAGTCTCCACGTCGCGGTCGAATGCTTCTTGTTCGAGCATTGCCTTTTGCGCCTCTAGCATCTCCACGTGTCGGTCCATTGCCAACTTAAACGACCTCTCTCGTTCAACTTTAGCCTCGCGTGCAACTGCTTTTTTTTCCAAATCCGTTTGTTTGAGGAGGTTGAAATTCCTAACCTCGTCAACCAAACTTGTGGTGCTCGACGCGGAATCGACTGACTTCTTCCCCTTTCTAGTTGGGGGTGTTGGATTGGAGTTTTCATTTAAGTCGGGCATGTCATGCCTAGGAGAGTCGTTTGAAGTCGAGTATTGGCCCGTCTCGGTATTCTTCCTCCGTTTGGAGGACGACTCGTCAATCTGACCGCAAACCCTTTCAACGGGCGCCCACTTCAAGTGGTCCTTCATTTCGTTCCACGCTTCCATGTTGGTGAAACCTTTCCTCTCGTAAAGCACCTTGTATTGGGATTGAGCTTTATTGATAACATCGGCATCCGACGACCCGCTTGCCCGAGCAAGAACCTGCATTTATATAAGTATATAACGTCAACAAACTATAAAAGTAAAAAAATAAAAACTATAAAAGTAAAAAAATAAAAACTATAAAACTATATATTTACCATTTGTTGGTAGAGACCGTTAAAATTGTTAACCTTCGTTAACATCTTGTTCCATTTTGAGTTCAATTGGTGGACGTTTCTGTTCGTACCACCTCTTTGTTGCTTGAAGTGTTTGAGAACTCGAGCCCAAAAACGTTCGGACTTTTGTTGGTTTCCGATAATCTTGTCTTCGGAAACGAAGAGCCAAGCTTTTGCCAAACATGCCTCTTCGGCAGGGGTCCAGGTGACACGTGCCGCTCGACCCGAAACATTTTGTTGAGTTTCGGGTACGGTTTCATCATCATCATCGTCGTCGGCTTCGTGATGGGGTTGTTGGTATTGTTGTTGGTTGACGAAATGTTGATGCTCCCGAAATTGTTGGACATTATCTTCATCTTCGTCGTCGTCGTCGTCGTCTTCATGATGGGGGTCACGGTATTGGTCACTAAATTGTCGGCTTTGGTATTGTTGTTGGTGGACGAAATTTTGGTATTGGCTCGATTCGGGTAAGACGAATCGTCCGGGTTCGATTTGAATCGGCATACCCGGAGAAGGTGGGTAGGAAGGGTAGTTCATCGGGTTTGAAGATGGTGGTGGCATCGAGTCTCTTTGTTGTTGCGGGTTTAACGAACGAGGTCGTATTTTTTTCTTGGCTTGACCCTTTGAAGAGCTCGGGTTTGATCGATCCATTGTTTGAGTGAAAGAGTTTGATTATGGTAGTGGTAGAAATGGTGTAGAAGAGAGAGTAGAAGAGAGTGTAGAAGAGAAGAGTGAAATGGTGTAGAAGAGAAGAGTGAAAGAGTTTGATTATATAAAAAAAAATTAATTTTTTTTTTTTTTTTAAGTTCCCGACCGTTCAACGGTCGAAATTCTTGAAACCCTCACAAATCAACCAGCGGCGAGAAGTAGATTTCGTTCCATGCTTTCGCCGAAGCCGCTAGACCGGCGGCGGTGTTTGCCGCCGAAGTTTCCGGCGCCGCGGCGTCCATGCCGCCCACTCCGTCCCCCCTTATTTGATGTTTTATAAAAAAAACACGTTGTGAATTCCTCATCTCAATAAATAAAGCAATCAACGAATATCATCATTATCCACATCACTTCTAATTTTGGCAATCAAATAACCGGAAATGAAATCATTGATTTCCTTCCCGATTCCGATTCTTCTTCTTTACTCAATCATCATTAATCTCGCCATAGCTCAGTCACCAGATTTCGGCGTCTACAAGTGCAGAAACACCGCCAATTTCACTACCGCCACGTATAAAAAAAACCTCGAAACCGCGCTCGGTTCGCTTCCCGGAAACGTCACGAACCGAGGTGGTTTCTACCACTCAACCGCGGGAAACAACACCGGTACACCGGTTAACGCCCTCGCGTTTTGCCGCGCGGATATCGGACCCGAACCATGCGAGGCTTGCGTGAATAACTCGATCCCCTCGCTTCGACGAAACTGTCCGAACCAAAAGGAAGCCGCCGCGTGGTACGCGAATTGCATGGTCCGTTATTCGGACCGGAACATGATCGGAGTACTCGATAACTGGACTTTCGGCGAAGAGTTCAACCTGGCTATGTTTCCCGATGTCGACGAGTTCAATACCGCTTTGAACAATTTGACAACCAGGCTACGGGCAGAAGCCGCGGGAGGAGATTCGTTTCGAAAAGTGGCGGTGGGAAACGCGACGTTTGGGGCGGATTCGTTGACGATCTTCGCGATGATGCAATGCACGCCCGATTTATCGAGGGAGCAGTGCGGTGAGTGTTTGTCCGGTACACTAACCGAGCTTCGTGAGTGCTGTAGCGGCAAAGTGTTCGGATGGGTGTTTTATCCGAGTTGCTTCACGAGGTACTCGAATGAACTCTTCTACAACGACACAGCGAAGCTAACTTCAGGTACTCGGTGCCCACTCCGGATCATGATTCAATCATCGAACATCAAAACAAAGAACACGAATTTTGCATGAAACCAGAATTTTTGATCGATCATTTGACAGAGATCGATATGTTCTACAACATGTTCTGCGTATACATCTACGCTTATATACATGGCTAGACAGTTACTAGGTTTCTAAATGACACTTATAACCCCTGAACTAATAGTAAATACATAACGATACTAAACTATACTTTTCTAGTAATTACATAATTTAACCGTAAATTTACGTGTCAAACTTGGTCAATAATTAAGTCCAAGAGTTTACATGTTTGTGAAATTTGATTTCACATGTGAAACTAGAGAGACTTTTAACAGTACAAAAAGAACACAATAAATCACTAGTACAAAAAGATAAACACTCTAACAATACAAGAAAACAAGCAGAACTCTATGGATCAATAACACTTGTATCCATAACAATTACAAGATTACTAAAACCCCATGATCTGTCTTTCTGGTTAAACTGTTAGATAACTTCTGATCGTTTAACGACACGTGTTCTGAAATGAGATTGAATCTTGACAGATATTACTTTCAAATCGCGCAAAAAGAGCAACGATTCAGGAACGATTTATGTGGTCGTTGCAGTGGTAGCCGTCTCTGTGGCGTTGATTGCAATTGGCGTCTGGTTTGTTCTTACAAAAACGCGGCTAAAAGACAGCTTGTCGAAGAACGAATCCACCGGCTTCTCTACTCTAGTTGCGAAACAGAAACAAACTTCAACTAATCATGACACTGGTAACTGATGATTAATTTGCTTTTTGAAACATAGTTCTTGAATTTCATTGCTTTCTATAGTCATTCTTGCAAAAGCAATAAGAAAAACATTACCTTATGTCCAGAATTGACCACTCTTATTGGTTTTCACTATATTTTGGCATGAAAAGTGTATCCCTTTTGCAACAGAAGCTGGAAAAAGACTATTTGAAGAGTATCTTTCATACTTTGTTTTAAAGTGGGTCAAAAGACCATTTGTGTGTCATCTGACCCTCTTTATGACGCGCATTTGTAAATGCCAGTTTTTCTAGCAGTGTTTCAAGTTAACTCTCGAAGTTTGTCTTGTTAATAGCTTCTTGTAATCATATAGTTGGCATGGATGAGAGCGTAAGTGTACAATCTTTGCAATACGATTTGAAGACGATTGAAGTGGCAACAAACAACTTTTCTGGAAAGAACAAGATCGGGAGAGGTGGGTTTGGTCTTGTCTACAAGGTACAAATTAAGCAATTCATTGTTGGCGGCTCGTATATATGGTTGATGAACTGGTTTGGTTTACTGCATGAGTTCATATGAACAAAAAGTACTATTAATACGGTCTTCATTACATTTGCAGGGTGTTCTTGCAAATGGGCAAGAAGTAGCGGTGAAGAGATTATCAGAAACATCTTCCCAAGGTGTAGGAGAGTTCATAAACGAGGCCGTTTTAGTGGCTAAGCTTCAACACCGAAATCTTGTAAGACTTTTAGGATTTTGTCATGAATCAAAAGAGAAGATACTCGTTTACGAATATGTTCCAAACAAGAGTCTAGACTACTTTTTGTTCGGTTAGTCCCGAATGCACAACTCACTTATTTTTGTTAGAATTTGGCACCATTTATGATCATGCATTTGTCATGTCTAACATGTGTTTGATTGGCCAATGTAGACTCTATTAATCATGGACATTTGGATTGGGCAACAAGGTGGAAAATCATAGGAGGGATCACTAGAGGACTGCTTTATCTACATGAAGATTCACGGTTACGAATCATCCATCGAGATCTCAAAGCCAGTAATATTTTACTAGATCAAAACATGAATGCAAAAATCGCAGATTTTGGATTGGCTAGGACTTTTGCGGCGGATCAAACTCTTGGAAACACAATGAAAGTTGCTGGAACCCTGTAAGTTCTTTATCGGCATTGGAACGGATTAAGCTATATCCATGATCGATTATACATCTTGCTTGCTTACAGGGGATATATGTCACCAGAGTATGCTATGCATGGACATTTTTCAGTGAAATCTGATGTATTCAGCTTCGGTGTCATGGTTCTTGAGATTGTTAGTGGGCGAAGAAACTCTAGCTTTTATCAGGATGATATTGAGGATCTCCTACAATTCGTAAGTAACCTTGTGTGCCTTGTTTTCAACTAATGAATCGGTCGATTTACGTTTTTACTATATCTCCAAGGATCAAATGGATCAAGTCAACGAAAGTTTATTTTTAATGCATACAACATCCTAATCCTAATCGTATTTATTCAAAAATTAAGACTATTTTTCTTATCAAAATTAACGCATTAACCGTTTATAAAATGATCTGTCGTTTTTGGCCCGTACTAGAATTAGCCCGTTTCAGTCCTAAACTGTTTTGACCCGTTATCCCAACCATCCTCCCACTTTAACAAGTTCTGTTGGGTTGTTATGTGTTTTACAGGTCTGAAACCATATGTAATTGTATTTTTACACAAAGATGAGGGTCGCTTGATTGCATTGTAGATAGTCATAGTACCTCATCTGGGCCACATCCGTTAGGTGTGAGCCCATTAATGATTGGCCCATTTGGGTTGGGGCCCATATGAGGATCTATGTATCTCTTAGTGTTTTCTTCATTTGTCATATTTATTTTTGTGGTTCAGTCTCATGAACAAACCAGTAAAATGGAAGAGACTGATTCACACTTATTCGTTTATTCACGAGCCTAACTTACAATAACCCAGGCTTGGAAACTATGGACGGATGGAAGAGCGTTGGAGCTATTGGATCCATCGGTTGCCGAAACTTCTTATTCAGAAGATGATGTGATTAGATGCGTCATCATCGGTTTATTATGCGTGCAAGAAGATGCAAATGTAAGGCCTTCCATGGCTAGTATTCTCAACATGCTTAATAACAACTCCATTACTTTACCCGAGCCTCAAAAACCGCCATTTTTTCTTTCAAAGGTCTCTTCTTAGATATCTCAGGTGACCCAATAAGTCTATTCCCACAACTAGTAGTTTTTGTTAGAAATAACTTATTGTATCTATCCTAAGTTTTGCATCATATTTGTATTATCATTATAACCTAAGGTTTGAGTAGTTAGTTACATTAGTTAAAAACCAAAAAGGTGCCAAGGGTGGAAGCACCCTTTTGCAACATGTAAATAGGAGTGTAATCTTTCATTTGAAGCTAGTGAATATAATGTTGTTTAGAAGACAATCTTTGTCTACTTTCTCTCACATATTTGTCTATATAAAGAATCTTGGCGAAGATGATATAAATTTACTATTACAAATTGTTAGAAATGGTGGTTGTTGAAGTGTAACCTTTGGGTAGGGGTTTTCCGGGGTTAGGATTCGTGCCCGTTTGCGTGACGAAAGCAGGCTCCGATGGGACCGCAAGCGTTATAGAGGAGCTCCCGAGCATGAGAACAACGGAAGCCATGGTTGGCCTGTCGGAGGCGTCTTCTTGAACGCATAACAGGCCAATGTGGATACATCGGATCATGTCTCGTATGGAATTTGAACCGTCTTTCAATGTCGGATCGATCAAACTTGCAGCCCTTCCATTCCTCCAACATTTCCATGCCTATCATTCAAGTTATGTCACATGAAACAAGGAAGTAGGAACATCCAAATCTTGTTAAATATAGAAACTTACATGGCTAAGAAGATCCTCGATCACCGCTCCGTTTTGCAAGGTGTGATTATTGCGACCTGTTATAATTTCAAGAAGTAGAACTCCAAAACTATAAACGTCTGATTTAACCGAGAGTTGTCCGTAGAGTGCATACTCGGGTGCCATATATCCACTGGTACATATAACAAGAAAACGTGTTAATTAATTTCATAACACAATGAACTTTCATTGTTAAACTGCCCAAAATCTATCGCTATAAACTACTAGTGATATATTTTGGCAGTTTAACGACTGGTATTTTACACATCATTTAAGGAAACTTACTAGGTTCCGACAATCCGAAAAGTGTTGGCTTGGGATTCTTCAGGCGTGAACAACCGTGCGGTACCAAAATCTGCAATTTTAGGAATCATTTCGGCATCTAGCAACACATTACTAGCTTTCAGATCCCGATGAATTATCTTCAGTCGCGAATCCTCGTGTAGATACAAAACTCCCCTTGCAATACCCGCGATTATTTTGTACCGCCTTTCCCAATTAAGAATCATACGCCTTGCGGGATCTACACGATGCCAATGATCAAAGAATATATTTCTAAAGAAAACATATCGTGTTGCAGGTACGAGAAGATTAAACTTACGGAATATAAACTTGTCTAAACTCGCATTTTGCACAAACTCATACATCAAAAGCCGTTCGGAACCTTCGAGGCTAAACCCTAGGAGCCGAACCAGATTTCGGTGCTGCAGTCTCGCGAGTAACAATACCTCGTTTACGAACTCTTGTTCGCCTTGCCCCGACCCCCTTGACAACCTTTTTACCGCTATTTCTTTTCCATTTTCTAGCTTCCCCTGAATGTTTCATTCAAAGAAAGTTAGTGACCGTTTTGTTAGATAAATTGAATATGTCTAATTTCCTTTATAAACTACAATAAAGTCATAAAGATGCTTAATTTTCTAATAGTGTTGTAGTGTACCTTATAAACCACTCCAAATCCACCATCTCCAAGCTTGTTATTTTCGGAGAAGTTACCTGTTGATGCTTTAATGACATCAAAGCTAATTTGCAACGACTTTGCGGTGCTAATTTCGTCAACTTCTCCTTGCTCGTGAACTAGAATTGTCGTCGCAAAAGGTTAAAAACTCGGAAACAAGGCAAGAGTACCAAGAAATGAAAGAAAAAAAAATGATCAAGAGTTCAAGACCCACCTAAATTTGAATTCATTCCCAGCTTTCTTTTTCTTCTTGTGAAGATGCAAAAGAAAACCAAACACAATATCATGAAGATAATGGTTATAGTGACAACAGTAATTATGATTGTTTTGTTGTTCCTGTTGTCTGCAAATATTTCTAGAAACAGTAAGAAAAATCATACACTTTCATTTTCATTTTATATATTTAATTAGTCTGAAAAGATGAGACCGAACGGTCAACGAACATTTCGGCAACTGTAAGGCTACCCGTAATGGATAAGGCCCCATAAGGCTTCGAATGGGGCATTATCCGCCATGTGGACGGTGACTGGACAATGGGCTTTATGGGGCTTTATGGTGTAGTGGATAATGTCCCCATAACGCCCCACAATCATTTGATTTCTCCCCTCTCTCGGCGTTACCTGACTAACGCCCAAGAAATTTTTTTCGTCCATAACGCCCCATAACGCCTAAGCGTAGTGGGGCGGGGCGTTATAGGGGCGTTATGGGGCGTTATGGAGCCCAAAAACGCCCCATTACGAATAGCCTAAGTGAGAAGTTCGTTTATGTTCGTTCGTTTAACAAATGAACAAGCATGAACACGAAATTTCTTTCATATAGTTAAACAAACGAACATGAACAAATGTCACGTTCATTCATTTGTCTTCGTGAATGTTTAGTAAAATGTTTGTTAAAATTTTACCATTTAAAACTTACATTTTTGAAATACTATTATGGGATAATTATATTTTTGGTTATTATTTCTAACTTGTGTATCAACTATCAAGTGTTTAAATATGTATTTATGTTAGGTGATTATATCTACCGTTTGAAATTAAGAATGTTGATTTTTTTTTTTGAAAATTCATATGTTTTTGTTTTGAAACGGCATATGTCAAGTTCAATTCTTTAACAAATGAACACGAACAAGAATTCCGTTTGTTATGTGTTTGTGAACACACGTTTATCGTTTAACAAACAAACATGAAAAAAACTTCGTTCGATTCAGTTTATTTACAGTTCTACTGAAAAATACTCGTATACATTGAGATTCAAAGAATCAAGCCGGCTGTTAAACTACACCAAACAATTTATTAAAAGCTCGAATCCAACCGAGCTTAATTGAGCTCGAGCCAAAACTTTACATTTAAATATGTAAAAGCACAATTGGCTTTTAAACAACATTTTTGTTTTTATAATTTTGCAAGAGTATTTTATTTGTGATAACTGATAGGTAATGGAACAGAAATTTAAATACCTGGCGGAGGCGGCGAGGGTAGCGGCAGCCGCGGCGGCGGCGCCAGAGCTTCCGTGGGCGGCGGTGAAAGAGCCACGGTGGCGTTGAAGAAACGCGAACTCGAGTACCTAAGGATACAACTAGGATACAGAATTCGTACATCTGAACTACGGTAAATCGGAATCTGATTCACTGCGCTCTCTAAGCAATTATAGCATTCATCCTCCGATAATTCCGGCGTACACTGCATAACTCCATAAACCGTCATAAATCCGGGCCCCGGCGTATCGCCGGAAGCGAATTTCCGACGCGAATCTCCTCCGGCAGCTTCCGTTTTCAACCTATCAATCAACGGCCTCATCGCCTGATATAACTCATCCGCATTCTGTAAATTATCCTGAGTATATATAACCCTACCATTCGTATCAACGCTTCCTAAAATCGTCTCGTTTGAAAATCTCAACATACAATCGTCGTACCAAACCGTCGCTCTTTTCCGGTACGGACAGTACCTTTCCGCCATATCAAACGAATCGTTAACGCACCGGCGACACGTGTCAGGATCGACGTCGCCTCTGCATAAGACGAAGGCGTTGACTGTGTCTGGCGGTTGACCGGCGGATCGGTTGAAGAATCCGTTGGTGGCGGTGGTGGTGGCGGAGGCGAGGGATGATATGACGGAATTGAGGTTGATTTGGTAGTTACTGTTTGCCGTGTAATTGCCGTCGTCACAGCGAGTGTCGAGGAATCGAGATTTGGTTGGGGGAATTAGGGTTAGTAGATGGAAACAGAGGAGCAAAATCGATTTGGGGATGATTTTGAGCATTTTACTGCAATTCGAAGATTCGAAGAAGAGAAACCAATTGGGATGAAAAATCTGGCTTATGATCAATTCTTCATGAGCAGGTTGCTCCGTTGACTTCTGACTTCTGACTTTGACTTTCACTTTAACACGTAAGTTTTCCGTCACACACTGTGTTTTCTACGTCTACAGTTGGTTTAATTCTTGAACAGTATCTTCCCTAAATGTAAATGTTGCTGTAATTTGTTACATAGAACATAAGGAGCTCTCTTAGAGTGAAATTCTTTATTGATTGATTAGTGTTTTGATCGTTTATTGTTGAATTTGTGCTGAAATCTAACTTGGAATGAGTTGAAAATGCTCAAATGTTAATCTCTGTAATGCCTTGGAACCAGCCTAGATAAGCCTAAAACATGTCTCAAATCCCTAAAAATAACTTGTTTATACTGTTCTCCCTGCTTAAGAAGCCACTGCTTAGTACTTAGTTTTTCGAGTGTATGTGCCTAGAACCTTCGGCTACTTAGGTTTGACTTAGCTTTAAATGAGTCGTTGGACCGGAACCTTGATTTTGCCCATTAGGTAAATGAAAGAGAAAGTAGTTCAGCTACAGCAAGGTTATGTTGTTTGCCTAGGCGGCTAGGCGCAGCTCAGCGCACACTTGTCGCCTCGCTTCAAAAGCGACACTTTCAGGCACTTAGCGATTCTCAGGCCAAATTCCAGCCAAAAATCGTTTAAATTACACTACCCATAAACAAGAATGGATTCAACTTAAAACAGTCTGAAGAAAGCAAGAAACCCATGTCTAAACCCCTTAAAATGGCATTTTTATACTATGTACCTAGCTTTAGAAAGCCCTTGTTTTTTAAGCGTCTTGTGCCTGCGACTAAGGCTCACCCTTTGCCTTTTGCGTCTACCACAACTATGCAACATGGATGAATGGAAGTTATCCATATTTTCTTTTGTTCATTCATTTTTACTCGCACTAAAATAAATACATTCCAAACATATATACAGATACAACCCTGAGTTTTAAGGAAAGAAAACATGAATATTTGCCTTAATACCTAATAATAAGTACAACGTCGGTCCCAAAGAATTCAGTACTATAAAATCATAACACCAAAAAAATTCATCTATCAGGAATATAAGTCGAATGTCACTCGCTACAGACTTTTGTGAAGATCTTGATTTACTCTTGACTAGGATGACTCGTACTCGAAGTGTACTCTTCAAGTAAGGCTTTTTCTGGATTCGTGCTTGTGTGCATGAAAAAAGCAGGCTCTGAAGGGACTGGGAGTGTTAGAGATGAGCTACTAAGCATGAGAATGACTGAAGCCATAGTTGGTCTATCGTTTAAGTCTTCTTGAACACATAATAGGCCAATGTGGATGCATCTAATCATATCACGTAGGGAATTAGATCCTTCTCTCAACACGGGATCGATTATACTTGAAGGCGTTCCGTCTCTCCAACTTTTCCATGCCTGGAAGCAACAAGTTGCAACATGGAAATTCAATGTAAACATAAATGTATGTATGTGAAGTTTGAACATAAAAGTAAATTAAAAAAAATAAAAACTTACATGACTAAGAAGATCTTCTATCATCACTCCGTTCTGGAAAGTGTGGTTCTTCTGCCCCGTTACAATTTCGAGTACCAATACACCAAAACTAAACACATCTGATTTTACAGAAAATTGACCGTGCATTGCGTACTCAGGTGCCATGTATCCACTAGTACAAAAAATTACCTGTTAGTTACTACATTTATGGAAGCAGGAAGTTCATAGCAGTATCATTCATTGCCCTTAACCCCTTATAAGACAAGATAATTTGGCATCTATGAGCCGTATTGATCGGTCTTTCTTATGTCAGAAAATGATTTTTAGTGATGTTTTAAGCACATGTGGTAAGATGAATAATGCACACAATTAGGACAAAAGTAATTTCTTTGTAGGGAAACTTACTATGTTCCAACGATTCGACTAGTGTTGGCTTGAGTTTCTTCAGGTGTGAACAGCCTTGCCATCCCAAAATCTGCGATTTTTGGATTCATTTGGGAATCCAGCAAAATGTTACTAGCTTTCAGGTCTCGATGAATTATCTTTAGTCGTGAATCCTCATGTAGGTACAAAAGTCCCCTCGCAACGCCTCCTAGAATCTTGTATCTTCTTTCCCAATCAAGACCCCCACGCTTTGTTGAATCTAAACATTTAAGACCAAGTGTAAGCATACTATCAAAACAATGAATTTCTACAAATTCACCATTATTCTTTCTATAGAACAACTGTAAGAAGAGTCAAGTGTCAACTTACCGAATATAAATTTATCTAGACTTGCATTTTCTACAAACTCATACATTAAAAGTCTTTCTGACCCTTCCAGGCTAAATCCTAGAAGCCGAACCAAGTTTCGGTGCTGCAGCCTTGCAAGTAACAAAACCTCGTTCTTGAATTCCAATTCGCCTTGTCCTGAATCCTTCGACAACCTCTTCACTGCTATTTCTTGTCCGTTTTGTAACTTACCCTAAAAAGTTTAGTTCCAATGACAGTTATTGTTCTGTCTCAGTAATCTTAAAAAAAAAAAGAACTGTTTCACATATAGTAACTTTCTAGTGTATTGTTTACCTTATAAACCAAACCAAATCCACCTTGACCGAGCTTATTGTTCTCGGAGAAGTCATCTGTTGCTGCTCTAATTGTACCAAAGCTATATTGCAACGATTCAGCCGTACTGATTTCGTTGGTATCTCCTTCCTCGTAAACTGGAATTATCGTCACGAATAGTAAGAACCGGAAAACCTCAATTTGTATCAAGAAAGTAAGAAATAAACGAAACAAAGAACACACACCTAAATTCGCCGGTGGACGTTCTCCCTGCTTTCTTTTTCTTCTCATGAAGAAACATGCGAAAACGACCACAAATATCACAAGACCTAAAATTGCAACAACGACGATGACTACAATAATCGCCGTGTTGCTACTCTTGCCTGAAAATATCGTAAAATATGAGTGCACTTATACAGAGTCTTGTAGCATAATACAAGTTAAGTGTATCTAGCGGATAGATACCTGAGGGCGACCGTGGTGGTGGAGATGACTGAGTTGGCGGTGGGGATGGTGGTGCGAGATCCACCGTAGCGTTAAGGAATCTGGAATCTTCATATCTAAGAAGGCAACTTGGATAATAAATTCTTACTCCAACACTACCATTTGGAATAAACCCGAGGGCACTACCCAAGCAATTATCACACTGAATTTCTGATAAATCTGGTGTGCACTGCATGTACGCGTAAATGGTCGAAAACCCAGGCCCATTCGTACTGTTGGCTGCAAATTTCCGAAGAGATCCACCACTTGAAGCTTCAGCTCTAAGTTGAGGCAATAGTCGGTTAAGCCCTTGGTTAAACTCGTCCACATTAGACGCGGTATTACGGTTAGACGCAATCTGTGCAGCCCTAGTATCTGGATCAGCTCCCAAAATGGTCACATTAGAGTACCTGATCATGCAGTTATTATACCAGACAATTGCACCCTTTTGGTTAGGGCAGATCTCTCGTAGTCGGGTACCAGCTTCGTTTATGCAGTTCCGACAGTCGGCTGGCTCAACGTCACCCCTACATAGCCCGATTGCGTTGACTTGATCAGGGGTTTGACCAACGGACCGGTTGTAGAACCCGTACCTGATGCTGGTATCAGATGTCAACGACGACAAAGCATCATCAAGATTACTCTGGTACGTACCGTTTATAGTGAAATTCGCGTTCTCGTCACATGTCAGGGAACTGTATATCTTGAGACGCCGAAAGGGTGATCAAGTTTAACATGATCGCGATGACGAAAAATGAATTCGGTTTTTTGGGTAGCATCAACATGATGTTGCAAAAATGAATCTTGATGAAACTTGGAGTCTAGAAATGAAATGAGGATATGATGGGTGGTTTTACTATTAATTTAACTTCTTGATTGACAAATGAGATGTGCAATGTTAACTTGGTCAAAAATGTTGAAGTCAGTTGGTCAAAATTGTTGGCTGCAGGTGTCTATTTATTTTTTATTTTTTAGGGTGCGACGAAAACGTCGTTACTTAGGGAAAGACTTATCCAATTAAGAAATAATTTTGCCAAATTAGGAAAATAGGAAAGTTTTTAGAAGGGTTGATGACTTAGTCGTACTTCTTTACTTTTCTACAAATAATATTATATATACGTATAAAAAATGAAATGTGGATCAAAAGAATTTACACGTCTAATTTTAAATTTTCTCTCGAAAGCTGACCTTTACAGCTCATATTGTTAGGAATTGAATCGATAACCTCCATTTTAAAAAGCTTACACCTACCACACTCACTAGATCACCAACCTTTTGTCGTCACTAGAGGTGTAGGATGGTGTTGTTCCGACTTTCACGTTGCCATAATGTCACATAGGCGGTAGTGTGTCCGCACTCCTCCACTCTAGGAATGTTAAAAGATGAGATTGGAGAAATCTCATGTGAAAGATCTTGAAAGTTGGATACTCTCTAAGTTCAACTAGAACGGTTCATCTAAAGTTTGAACGACTACAACGGTGTGACTTGCATTACAATTATACGTTTAAATTGTTTAGGTCTTACGTATAAACAAACTGTGTGATTACAATAAATGAGGTTCATTGACGCAGCTTTATGGAGACCCGGGGACGATCGCCCCTTCGGTTTTTTCGTCCCTTAGTACTAATTTTCGTGACATTTTTCTAAAAAGTTACATATATATATATATTGATAATCGCCCATTTGGATTATCACCTGTGCAACATTTTAGGTTAAGCTTCGTCACCGAATGACTTTGAGCCGCTTTTAATGTTTTGTCTAAACTCACTTTTAAATTAAACGAAAACGTTTGTCCTCATCCTAGAAACTTCGTATGATATTTACAAAAATAATCGATCAGTTTATATATCCATAACGTGTTTTTGAAGCTTTCTTTCGTCCCTAATAGCTGGTAGAATGCTATACGTCTTAAATAGTCAATGTGGGTGGAATAGTCTTACGCGTCTTCATTCTTTATATTTGTTAAGATACAAAAAAATTAAAAACAGCTAGCACTATTTCTAACGTCATTTAAAATGCCAAAATCAGTTGATCAAACCTAACCTTTTTTTGACCCTTTCACAAGTTTCATATAAAGTGATGCTATGTCTATTACAAATCCACAATCTAGATTTTGTCTAGTTTATTGAAAATTTAAATGAATAAAAGTAATGTCTAAGCGATTTGTGTAACGAATTAATCAATACAAGTAAAGTCTGATAACAACGTACGGGTAACACGTAAAACGAGTTCAATTCACAAGAAGACAGACTAGTGAAGTTATATCGAGAGACCAAATCAGACATGATTGCCTTTAGAAAGATAGTATTGGCGAACAACTTATTTGTCCAACTCATTAATAGAGTAAAGTGTATGAACCGTCCTTGTGGTTTATAGATATTGGAGTTTTGGTCCCTAGGTTTGAAAAAAAACTATTAATAACATTCACTATTTCGTAAAAGTCGTTATGTTCCCCAACTCTGACGATAGTTATTTTCTCAGGTAAGTATGTGAAAATGACTAAAATGCCCCCTATATTAAAATATAAACAAACATATGTTGAAATAATATTACATAAGAAAATAAGTACAAATCCTACTTAAAAAAAAGCTATTTATGATGGGTAATGCGCGTCATAAAGGGTATACATGGCGCGTATTTGCGCGTCAAGGAAGCCCCGTTATAAAGATAGACGATGTGATGCGTATTTGCGCGTTATTTGTTTATGACGCGCAAAATTACGCGTCATTTGTTTATGACGCGCAAAATTACGCGTCATGTTGTAAGTGACATGCATTTTTGTGTCATCTTTTTCTGACATGCAATTTGCGTGTCATGAATTTAATTTTTAGAAAAAAAAATTAGAATTATAATTTTCATATTAAATGACAATTAACCTCATAATACAAATAAATACACATACACCAAAATAATGCATTTCATATATATGAATTAAAACAATATGTTTCATACTTTCTTACAACATGGTGGTGACCCGTGGCGAGAGTTGAGCAACTCTTTCCGGATTAGAGAGGGAGGGGTGAGAGATGTTACAGACTTGCAGATTAAGTTAACTATATTATGTTTAAACCACGAGAGTTGAGCAACTCTTTCCGGATTAGAGAGGGAGGGGTGAGAGATGTTACAGACTTGCAGATTAAGTTAACTATATTATCTTTACATTAAGTTCATTACAATATAGCCCCGCAGATTAAGTTTAAGATAATTACATAAATAGCTCTTGTACTTTTTTCTGAAGTAAAAGGGCATTTTAGCCATTGTATCCTCTAAATAACCGAAAACTGGGTGTCACATGATGTACCCCAATCGTCACAATGGTTCGGTTAAGAGCCAAGAGGTATACCCTTTTAAGTTTTATCCATATATATTAGACTGTCCCCAATGCTAACATTTATCATTTCCATATGTGAGCGGGTCTAGAACTCTAGATAGCATCTCATATGAGCTTTTACTCGTTATTAATTTCCTACATGTTACATGTACATTTCAGCTGGTTCATCCTCTTGATACGTTTTTAAAAAAAAAAGAAACGTACCATTATTCATGCACACTTTACATACACAAATCCGTTACAACAGGAAATTAAGAAGAAAGGTATATAACTACTTCATTAAGTGAAATAAACCGGACAGTTCTTCCCTTCATCATCTCCTACTAACATCCCATTCGACCCAACCCCTATCTCACAATTCGCATGCATTTTATGGCGCCTACTATCCCATTTCGACACCTTAAACCGGATAGACGACGCTACATCAACCCTAAACTGCACCGCCCCTCGTTTCCGGGCAGCCAAAATCTGCATCCAACGCGCATTCCCGATCTTCAGCGCGGATCCCACCAACGTGCCGTAGATAATCGCCGTGTTCTTGGGCGATTGGTAAAACGGAAACAACACCGGTGTTTCCGCAATAGGTTGGTCACGATAGTACAAAGTTAGATTCACCGTGTCGTAGTAGATCCCTATTTCAAGATTCGGGTTCCGGGCGGTTAGGTTGAAAGTTAGTTGGGCGGTTGAAATGCCGTTTGGCGAAGTGGGAATGGAGAAGGCGTGTATATGGAACCGAGGGCGATGGGGGCGCAAACTTAGCCATAGAATGAAGGTTACAAGCCCAATGGTGAAAAAAATACTAAGAAAAACCGCACATATTATCTTGGTGACCCGAGTGGTTCGACTATCTTGAACCTGGTGCATGTTGTACTTGGTGTTGTGGTGATGATGGGGGCCATTTGGGATGTGAATCTGGTGGGGTGGGGTAGACATGGTGTGATGGAGGAGGAGTTTGTGGGTAAAGTTTGGGTTTTTATTTTGGGACAAAAGTAAGATGGGCAGTGGAGGTGATTTGGAGGTAGAAAGGAAAGAATATTAACCAAGGTGTAGGTAGGTAGGTGATTTTTTAGGTTGCTTGTAAAGCAAGTAAACTGAGGCTAGATAATTAGATTGAAGTTATATATGCATGGGTATTTCTTGTGGTACATGACAAGTTTTGTATGAATACTAATATATGTTAATATATTATATCCTATATAATGTTTTCCTATGCATTATAACAACTTTTAGTTTTCTCATAACCAAATATCAGAACACGTGCTATTGGGTTTGTTTCAATGTCACAATGATGGATGACTATTTGACCGAGAGGTCGGGAGTTTAAGTGTTGAGACACACTAATTTTACCCTATTTGAAGATCTCGATCTTACGAGTGGCTGGGGTGTGGGGTTTTTCAAAGAACGGTTATGAGTTCGACCCGTGTTCTTTAGGGGATGTCAATGCCACTTTGCTAGGGCTTGACTAGAGCTCTGTTGTGTGTGTGTTTATTTGATGTTCTAAAAAAAATATCAGATGTTGACCACCAAGGAATGCTTATATTGACCTAACACCGAATTTACTTGAAGGTGGCAATAGCCTCACAAGATGGATGGTTCTCGCATACGTTTTCCTGTGTAGCGGGTTCTAACAATGATATCAATCTGCTTAATTAATCTCACTTATTTAATGATGAACTAAAAGTAATTGCACCAAATTCGTCATTTGAGGTTAATGATTTAAGTTACAAGCACGGTTATTATCTTTCTGACGGTATTTATTTGGCTATGTTTACTTTGGTTAAGTCATTATATCACCTAGCTTTAAAACGACATAAATAAACCATTCAAGAAAGAAAGGGAATTGTCAAGAAAGATGTGAAACGAGTTTTTGGTATTTTCAAAGGTAAATGAGCTATAGTTAACAACAAGGATTAACCAATGTATGTGCTTTAATTAGGAAAATAATAGATGCTTGCACTATATTGCATAACATGATCATAGCCGACAAATGTTTGGCTTCTTTATTCTTTTTGTGGAAAACGAGCTTCGACCATTAGGACGAAATTTATCGATTAATATAGACACGTTTAAGGAATTGTATAACCAAGAAACATACTACTCACTCAGATTGGATCGCATTGAACATGTTTGGAGAACCAACTAATTACCTGAAGTTGAGGATTGAAATGTTGCTTTTATAACATATGTATTATATTTTTAATGTATTGCTGCTAGTTTTTATTTAAATTGTATTAATAATAAAAATGCATTTTAGTTGTATGAATGAGGAGAATGAGAGGTATTTTCAATTTTAAAAAAGAGTTACTGAGAATTAGTAAGTAAATGATCAAATAGGATGCGAGCTGATTTTTATTCGAGAGAAAATAAAAAGGAAAAAAAGAGTTAAAATATATTGCATATAATCGTCTCGTTTGAAAATCTCATAATATATTGGTTCATAATAATTTCAAGTTTCAAAAAAAATAATTTAAGTTTTATCAATGGATCGACAGTAATCTCAAACTTCATATAAATAATCTCAAGTTTCATCCATTGGCCGACAATAATATCAAATTTCATCTAAAAACTAACATCGGTAAGTTTTCGTTAGTCAGTTATCGTTGTATGATAACACGTTAAAAGTTGAACTCGATAATAACATTTCATATCTTATATGTTGCAATTATTATCGACCATCAATTAAACTTGAGGTTATTTAAATGTAATTTATTAAATTTGTCAAAATAATATAAAATAAAAGAAATATAATTTCCATATCATTGCTGGTCAATCTATCGTTGACCTTTGACACATCATCCTCATCATCACGTAACCCATCACCACCCACCATTCGAGTTCTTCAATCCAGAACCAAACCCTAGATTTCTCCCACCAAAATTCACCTCTCTCCCCACCCTCCATGGCCGGATCGGAGCACGAACCCGCCAATTCTTCTTCCGCCGAAGAAGAAGAAGACGAACTTTCCTCCGACGAATCCGAATCCCCTCCTCCCCCCTCTTCCCACAAAACTCCACCCTCCGACGACGAATCCGCCTCCGACTCCGACGACACTCCGGACAAGCCTCAATTACCCGACCCGAGTACCAAACCCCCCATGGATCAGTCGAAAAAACCTAGATCCAAACACCTTCTTGTTACGGCCAAACGCCCTGCGGCGGAGACGGCGGAGGCCGCCGCCGCCGCCGCCGGAGATGTGAAAAGGATTAAGAAGGCTGCGACGGTGGTGGCGGCGGTGGCGGCACCGGATGCGGAGGAGAACTGCGGTGGAGAAAAGAAGCAGCTTTTCCAGAGGCTATGGAGTGAGGAAAACGAAATTGAGCTGATTGAAGGTATGATTAATTACGTTGAGGAAAAGGGGAAAGATCCTCTCACAGATGTGAATGGTTTTTATGAGTTTGTGAAGAGATCACTTCATGTGGATGTTAATGACAGACAAGTGTTAACTAAAGCCAGACGGTTAAAGAAGAAGTTTCAAGATAATGCAGCTAGAGTCGAAAGCAAGGGCAAAGTCCGGTCCTTTTCGAAGCCCCACGAGAAGAAAATGTACGATTTGTCGAAAAGTCTGTGGGGCGATGATAATAATGGGAATAAAAGCGCGGTTATGAGTGCTTGTTCCAAGAACGTTAAGGTTAAGGTCAATGTGACTCCAAAGACAAACAACAGTCATAATAAATCGTCGGTGGGTTTGGGCAATGGGAACGTGGCAAATCCGAAGATGGTGCAGGCGGGTTTCGGGTTAATGGGGCTGCCGATTACAGACGAGGTGATAATAAACAAGGGATTAGAGTTGGTGTTAGGGCCGAAGAAGGTTGAGATGGAGGAGAAGTGGAGGAATCTTAAGGTGCTGGAACTTGAGCATTTCTTGAAGAAGGTGGAGGTTTTGAAAGAGCAGGCAGAGGTTGTGTTGAATGCTATGGCAAAATCTGGTGCCAAATAAGGTACATTCTGATTATGGGTTGTTGTGTTTAGTAGTTATGCAAGTGCAAAAATGTTTAGATTATGTTATTTATGTGGGATATGCTTGTTTGGTATGTTTATGACCTAGTTTGGTAAAGTTTGTTATTATTAATGTTTTCATATATGTTTTTGTCGATGAATATGTATCTTTAAGAGACCGAATCAATTGAGCTCGTATTGTAGCCTTGCTTGTTTGTAATAGAGCTTGATAGTTTTCCATCTACAAGATCGTGTATGTGATGCCGCCTTCTTTGCATTTATATCTGCTCTAGTTATTTTTTAAAAACTATTACGATGAATTTTGTTTCATTTTATTGCTTTCGTAAAGTGGAAAAAGTTAAATGGAATTATGATCATTGCTTCATTGTGTTTTCTTTCTCTCTACCGGATGTTATAGTTTTTCCTAATATAGGCTAGGCAAGTTGATTCTCAACTATATGCTTGTTCTTTAGAATTTAATCAGATTTCGATTTATATTTGTAGAGTTAATGAGGTTTAGTTTATAAATATCCATTGAGATAACAAGGTTTAGATTTCAATGTAACTACATAGTATTCTTTGTTTGTGTGGCTTTAAAAAAGGGAATGCAGAATACATTTATAAGGTCTATGGTTACAATATAGGACTAAGTAGATATTTATGCTAAGCAGTAAGATAGATAGATTTGTAGTCTTTCAGAAACAAGGTTTGTTGTTAAACATGATATTTGGCTAGTTGCATGGAAAGTTATACTGGTTGGTGAAATGGTGATTAGGTTTATGGATTGGTAAAACATGTACAATTACTTGGATGTCAGAACTCCCAAAGTTTATTGATTGATGGCCTTTGCACCTGGCGTTTATCCTCACCTCAAGTGATGCAGGTTTAAGTCCCCATGAGTGGCCAATAAGTGGATTTAAAGAGTGTGCATTTGCTTGCCATTTAAAAAAAAACACAAAGATCATTGAATGTATTAAAGTTAGTCAATCATTAAAACCACCCTTGATTGAGGTCTAATGAGTTTTTAGAAGTTAAGTACTTTTAAGTCAACCTAAATTAATGTAACTGAATAAAGTGAAGAGAGCTTTCAAAGTAGTGTCTACTACATATGTCTCCACCTAGAAGTGATAATTAACTGTCAAGATTTGAGATCGATTTGAGATCGTTACAGATTTAAGTTGTGAATTTATTCGCAATACTTTAGAAACATTGACTACTTATGGAATCTAGAAAGTTGCCTAAAATTGCAATGTACAGCAGGATTGATAACCGTTACACAATAATAGTTTCAAGAAATGGAAAAATAATGTATGTGGGTTCATCATTTTGCTAGCATCCTGTCATTGCTAGCATGCTTGTAATGTTCATTGAAAAAAAAAATGAAATGACATCCAAGACTCCAGAATAATCATATAAAAGGTTCTGAACAAGCTGATAATAAAAACACGAAAAAGAAAAACTGGAGATAGAAAACTGAAATACCTGTATCAGGTTACAGTTTTGTTTCAAGCAGGTGCTGCTGATGGTGAAAGCTGGTGCACTAGTCATTTGGGTTCATCCTGTCATTGCTAGCATGCTTGTAATGTTCATTGAAAAAAAAAATGAAATGACATCCAAGACTCCAGAATAATCATATAAAAGGTTCTGAACAAGCTGATAATAAAAACACGAAAAAGAAAAACTGGAGATAGAAAACTGAAATACCTGTATCAGGTTACAGTTTTGTTTCAAGCAGGTGCTGCTGATGGTGAAAGCTGGTGCACTAGTCATTTGGGTTCATCTTTTCAATTCCAGTGGACAGGATATTACAGGTAATAATCATTTGGAACACCACATGGTTTTCTTGAACTTGAGTTTTAACCATGGCTAATTGCTTGTTGGAGGTAGCCCATTCTTCTAGCAGTCTTTTGAGCTGTCTCATCATGCATACATCATTTTATTTGCTTTTATTATAGCTTTTCGATCGAAATCCCATATTTTTTTATGATGAGATGAAGAAATCACGATGTTCTTATATCGTGTGAAAAAATCTTGTTTCAACTACATAAGAACATCTTGTATAACTTATCCACCGCTAATCTTTGATCTGTTTATCGTTTCTACTAACATTTTCAATCAATAAGCATCTTCTTTTATTTGCTTCTTGCATAATGAGTGAAAATCACACGTTAAACCTCGGATTTTCCTGAATAAAAGTCGCTTAACGTCAAGATTTTGAAATTGAAACACGGCATGTTAACTGGTACTCGTTGAGAAAGAATACCAATTGAATCATACGCGAGTCAAACATGGTTGGACCGGGTTTTTATCTACAGTATGATATTCTAGGATATATAAAAAGATACAAGAGATCTTAATTAATATCAAACGAGTTTTTATTTACCCGTCACGCGATGCAGCGACAATGGTTTGTAAAGATTCTGGATAAAAGAATGTAGTGAATCTGCAATTAAAAAGTTTGTAATTTATGATAAAAAGGTATATTATATGACCTTAATTATGGTTTTATGGTCACCTCTTGACCAATAGTAATATATTTACAAAATATTGATGTTGCTTCAAAATGAGAGTTTTTGTTTGATTTCATGTTGCTTTCACTTTTCCTCTGTTGATCATCTTCACTATGTGATCTCTTGTTTGGTATTTGATCGTTTGTTGCGATAGAAACAGTTATTGTTAGATCAAAATCAAAGTCTCCTAATTATATGCTAATAAACATATCTTTATAAAGACCTCTATCTATTATTTGATATCAAATAAGAAGCCTGTATTTACAATTTAATATCAAATTCACCTGTTCTTGTTTACACAATAAACTTAACTAATATTCTCAGGTCTTATTTACCAACATAAAATCAAATTCACAGTTTTTATTTCTAGCAATTCATAAATTACAAAACAATATCAAATCAAGGTAAGTAAAAGAGTATTAGGAGATGAATATAGTACTAACTTGTATAGTTTAAATTTCAAATTAAATGAATATAGTAAAAAGAGTATTGTGACCTAAATGTAAGTAGCTATCGCAAAACCTCTTTGATTTTGATAGAGACGAATTCAAACCTTAAACAATGATTAAATTTAATAGGATAATAAAAAACTACTTATAAAAAAATGGACCTAGATATAAAGGTGTTTGTAGAGGATGAGCTATACTTCGCAAGGTTCTCGAGGTGGACCTTGATCACCTACGACTACACCATGTCTATGAAGATACACCATACCTTTTTCAGATGGCGGGTGGTGCGGTTCCCGACCCCCGCACGCATATCTTCCTGTTTTCTCTCTTTTTTTTCCTCTTTCTTCTCCTCTCTTACCTTTTCAATATAATAATATTTAAACAAAGTGATAAATACTTTTAGAAGAAGGTAAGAAATGAAAGTGTGGTCTCTGACATTTAGTTTAGTTGGCATTCGTGTGGAGAGATAGAGCTTGTGATCGAAAGAGCACCACTTTGAATCTCTCAGGAGTATTCTGACAATGACAGGTTTTCATATAAACTGATAACCCGGTTAAATACATGTCTGATGTATAATGTATTAGCTTGTACCTAAAAAGAGACGTGTCAGTAAACTCACTGTCATCTTGGATTGAAGTTAGAGATGATCCGATAAGAGGTTATTCATCTCCCATCACTAATTTAAAAATTCATCGTTAAAAAAATAAAAATAAAAGTATGAGATGATAATGTAACGATAAATTAATTAAAAAACAAAAGTATGAGGTTTAAACTTTAAACCATAGCTTCGCAAGTATTTAGCCGTGGCTCAAACGCAAACATCTCTCTCTCTCTCTCTTCTCTCTCTGAATCCCTAGAGAGAGAAACCTGTGTTTCAGACCGATTTGCATACATTCCTTCATAAACACACCACCATAATCAATAATCACCATAACAATGGCGAAGAAGAAAGCTACCATGACTCTCAAAGACTTCCATGGCGGTTCAATCCCTTCTGATCTCTCCCTCCCCTCCGCTCCCGGCGTGTGAGTACCTCCGATTCATTTTCTCAACCATTCGATTTCAGCTTCTCGTTTTTTCTGATTCGAAACCAAATCCGTTCCTTCTCGTTTACTGATTTCGATAAACGTCAATCGGATTCATATCTCATATCTGCCCGCCATGACCTGTGTGATTTGTCGATTTGATTGCGTTTGTGAAAGATCTGCTAGTGGAAACTCGAAACCCTAGGATAAAAGTTACGAATATGATATCTGTTTTTTGAAAAATGATGCTGTTTATTTTAGCTTTTTTTTACTTTATTACAGTCACTACAACTGGACAAACGAACGTTAGATTAGGAAGAAATCAGCAATTTTGCATTAACTTCTGATTTATAGAATATCAGATTTGATCTCTGATATCAGTTCAGGTTTACTTTTTCGGAACTGATAGATGATTATTTGGTTAATCATATAACAAGGTTTTAATTTGTTCCTTATAGTAATTGGTTTATATTCTTTGGCTGTTATAGAACTGTAAGGCCTTTAAATCATGCTGGATTTGATCTCTAATATCAGTTCAGGCTTACTTTTTCGGAACTGATAGATGAATATTTGTTTAACAAGGTTTTAATATGTTCCTTATAGTAATTGGTTTATATTTTTTGGCTGTTATAGAACTGTGAGGCCTTTAAATCATGCTGGATTTGATCGTCAATCTTCATGGACGAATTCTATGGGAAGACAAGATCACAGACTGCGACCAGGTTCAGCTGGTGCGGTGAGAACTTATGATGATAAGACCCCATTTCTCACCCACAATGTGCAAATTGGGCGTAACTTTGATGAAGATGAACGGACGCCATTGGATGGGGGGTCAGCCCCTCGCCGAACTGTAAGTGATGAAGATATTCGTGGTGGCATGCCTGTTCGCCCGGAGTCAAAATCGGATTACTCATTAGCCGGGAATGTAGCTTCTCGACCTGCGACCACCCCACTTTCTCAGTTTCAAGGTGGTTCTTATGCAGCCAGGTTTAGTGAATCGGCTAATGTTAGTAGCGGGACTGGTAGGCCTTATGTTAAAAGTGAAGTGGGATCTTTGGGGCTAAGTAACTCAAATGTGGGTGTTGAAAGTGGAATTAGGGGGCCATCTCCAAATGCATGGGGTCATAGGAAAGTGGCGGTTGGGTTTTCAGAACCTGTTGCTGCTTCTTGGTCTGCTCCTGATGCCGCAACCAAGTTAGCCCATGCAAGCGCACTTGAGAAGGTTTCTTCAGGTCGTTGGCTTTCGAACCAACATAAGCAGATAGACGTAGAGGTCATTAGACATCCTGAGCCTGAAGCTAAAATAGAATCTAAAGGAAATACACACACAACATTTTCATATGATTCAGCCGATGTTCCTGTTGGGAGGAATTTGAGCGTAAATGATAGGACAATGACTAGAACTTTTACGTACTCTGATGGTGTTCAAGTTCAGCCCTCTATTGGTAATGGAACACTTGGAGGATCAGAGTCGACTGAGCGACCCAAGTTGAAGTTACTTCCGAGATCTAAACCTGTTGATAATATTGAACCACTTGTAGCTTATAAGCAGGTATCTTTAGTGGTTATGTTTTGGTAATACGTCTTTTGAGATTTTGATGTATTGATGTTAATGGTCTTGTGCCTGTAGATTATACCACAGCCAGGAGAGCCAGTTATTAGAAATGACACTTATGGAAATGTGAGTTCCTCGGTACATAACTTGGCTGGACCAGAGGATGCCCATGTGAATTTAAAGCCACGGTTACAGTCCCTTGAACAAACAGAAAGAAGTACTGAAAGAGAAAGGTATCGTCTTATTCACCCAAAGTTTACATTTTTAGAGAAAGATCGTCTTATTCACCCAAAGTATACATTTTTCACACATGTCGCCTTCCTTTACTGTGGAAGGGTTCAACTTTAGCTGGAAAATACTGATGACTTTGTGAGTTTGTGTAAGAATTGTCAAATATCAAAGACATACCTAGTAAAAATATTATTTTGCAACACAGAGGAGTGGGACTTTTTTTTTCTTTCAAAATTGTTAATATTTTTTTAAGTAGGAGCAAGTATGTGGTTCCAGGTTTTGAGATATTATCTATATCTTCTAGTGTTGTAGTGTTTTGTGGTTTTTGTCTTTTTGATCATTTCTGTGGTCTTGTGTTTTAAACAATTGACTCTATAGTCTATATGGTGAAAATGTTTTAACTTCTAAGTATCAAGAACTAAGTGGACGATTTTATTACATGGTTGTTTTTTCATTTGGGCCCTCGGATCTTTTATTGATTATTGGATTAGCATTTGCCTAAAGAAACATTTCTTAACAAATGACGACTTTGTTTGCTTTTATCTCACAGTTAGCCTCTGCTCACTAGATTAAATTCCATCCTTCCCTCAAATGTGTCAACTTCAACCTCTTATCACGACTCATGAGAAATGCTCACAACTTAGAACTTAAATGTAAGACGATTATGACAGAATTTTAGGAAATGAACGGTCACAAAGGAGAAAGCCTGATTGTAATTAGAGAAATGTTGACCATTGATGAAGACCATAGGGTTCTTATTATGATGATGGTTGATGATGAAGATGAGAGAACTACAGGTTGTGAGTGAAGACATGCTATATATTACTCATTAAACCCCGTTTAAGAAGTACCTTTATGAAAACATGTAAAAAGTTGAAACAAATACAGCCTCATCTCTAGAGGGTCTATATCCTTAGATCAAAATTCTAGGGACTCCGGTGGACTTTCAGTTGTTGTTTGTCCTTATCATTTTTTAAACAGAACATGCAAAATGTAAGTAAAAGAAAAGTCATTATGCTTGGATGGTAAGAAGGGATTCTACGAAAAGAGTGATTTTTTGTTTGAATATCATCATAATTAAAGAAAGATACGATGATCTTGAAAATATGTTATGTGTGTAGCCATCATTGATTTTATTGGACAGAAGCTGTATTTACAACTAATAGTTATGTTTTCTACAGGAATGCCTTATTTGGTGGTGCTCGCCCACGGGAATTCGTAAGGACTTCACTAGCCATTGTTTAAATTGTCAATTCATGAGCTTTTTGTTTTTTATAAACTAGTGGTTTGTCAAACCGGCTCATGAAGTGGTTTTGTTGACTAAGAACAAATAGCAACTTTATATTTTAAAATTCAAGATAAATAACTGATTTGCTTGCTATTTGTGTGGTGATTTTGCTGGTCATGCCATCAGGTTCTGAAAGAACGGGGAGTTGACGAGGTTGCTGATAATCATGAAATGATCCAGTCTCCTAATAGGTACATATATACCTTTAACAATTATCTGCTTCAAAAGATAAAATAACAACCTTGTAATGTTTTAGCTTTTAGCCTAGAGTCTTGAAACATGTATCTGTTCCTTTCCATCTTATTTACTTCCTTCTTGGCTTCATTAGAGAAGTCGATTATATTGATTTTGGGTTTTCATAGATATGGCAACTCCGACCCATTTACTTACTTGGGGGTCAATTTGGATTACATTTATCTCTTAGCATGTCAAAACGGTAAAATTTGAAAGAAAAGCTCACTTAGAAAGAGGATCAAATGGGTTGAAAGTCACTTGAAATGTATTTGTAATGCATAGAATTCCTAAATTGTTTTTAGTTAAAAAGTATTATAATTATTATGGATATAATATATTTGACGTAGTATTTATATTTAATACAAGTTAGAAGTGAAGGGGTCAAATCTGAACATGAATTCTGTTTTTCTTTTTAGGTTGAAAAAGGACACTATGAGGGCTGAGAATCCGCCCATGCAGGTTACCTCACGTCAAAACGGGAACGTGAAATCTGAATCATCTGACCATCATAGAACTGGCAAGACCATTGACAGGCGAGATGCCGAAAAATCAGATGCTCAAAGAAGAAGCAACTGGAGAAACGAGAACCGCAAGAGCAGCAGGGACCTTGAACAGCAACAGGAAAGACCACCTTCACCAGAAACCTGGCGCAAACCTGTGGACCCTGAACCCTCATCGGCCGGACCTCGTCATGGTAAAGCCGCTTCAGCAGTTGAGCTGGCCCAGGCCTTCTCAAAATCGGTCTCTGACCCAAAGTTAGTAGCCGCTGATCGTTTCTCTAGCCAGAGAGGGCTTCCCGGCCAGGCACAAATACCATTTTCTCGGCTAACCAGCCAGCCCACGACTAGATCTCAGATCAACGGACACTGATTGTCTTGCAATGTTTGAGTCTTGAGTCTACAGTTGTACACCATTGCCGCTCAGACACAACCAACTCCAACGGAACACTACTAAACCCAAGTGGGCTCTCCCTTGATGCGGGATCCCAATGAAAGTAGAAAAGCTGAATGGGAGAAACCAGTAATCTTCTCAAGCTGAATCTTCTTTCTGGACAGTTTCTTTTTATCAGGAAAATTGATGTTTGCTCGATGAGGTTAAAGCCTTTTTATGCTACGTCATGTGTTTTAAGAGTGTTCACTTGTCATCCGTTTTATTTTGGTTTCAACTAAACTATAGTGCGCGTTGACATAACATACTATCGTATGGTCTCTGTCTTACTCACATCTTTTGCCGTTTCAATCACATCTTTTGCCGTTTCAGTATAGTTTGACATCTCACATAAATCATATTTAACTCAAACTTGGTAACATCTCTTTTTTGTTTTGATCCTCACTGGCTCACTGTGGTTTCATTCTCATAATTTGTCATTTGAGCGTCTTAAGGCAAGTATATATAAAAAAAATGTTCTATTTGACCCAATGGTGAAACTAACGTATATATAACGGCTAGTTTTTTTTAAACGGTATAAACCGGCTTGAGAAACCAGATAACGCATGAACCAGTTTGTACACTCGGGGAGGGGAACCCGCTAGGAATCAGTTATCTGTTAAGGAGAGCAGGACCACAGAACTGGAAGAAGAGATCATGGCAAAAGATGATGTAATCTGCAAATCTCTATAGAAGGATAGTACAAAGACACAAATATAAATGATAAACTCAACTAAAAAGTAACTTGCATTCCTCTAACTTCTTTGGTTCAATGCTGATCATAATCTTGAAAACAACTGATAAAAACATAATAATAAAAGTTCACAAATCACTCATCTGCAGGGATGATCAAATTGTAGCGCCGAAACTTGCTCGAGTTTCCAATCTCGACAAGCTTCTTAGCTTCTTCAGTTTTCGACTCCTTAACCAGTCCATCAATCACGAGTTGCATGACCGTTCGGATCCACAAGACACTTCTGTTCAATAGATTGCGTGAAAAGCTCAACCGCCCAATCAAGATCAGACATTTTACAGGCGAACCGGATCAGAGTTGCAAATGTTGCTTTATTAGGAGCAGAATCACTTTCCATTAGTTCACTGTACCACTTCTTTGCTTCTTCTAAATCACCATTGTTGCAGAAACCATTGATTATGGCATTGTAACCAAACTCATCAGGCTTGAGACTTTTAGACCCCAATTTGCCGAATAGTTCGACAGCTTCGGTTATTTTCTTCTCGGACACCAATCCAACCAACTTCGCGTTATAAGTTCGGATATCAGGTGAAATACTAGTGTTCATCAACTTATCCCAAAACTTCTCCCCATCAAGAAACCTACCATTTCCATAGAACCCAATGAGCAAAGTATTGAAAGTAATCAAATCAGGCTCCAATCCACTCTTTTCAATCTCATCAAACACAGAAGCCGCCATTTCGAACGAACCCATCTCACAAAAAGCCTTGATCACCGTGTTATACGAAACTATATCCGGTTTCACCGATATCTTTTCAGGCAACCCTCTGAAAAACTCATCAACCTTATCAAACTTCTTGGCATTGACACAGGCACCAAGAAGAGCGTTAAACGATTTAACAGTCTGCGGGCAGTTTCTCTCAGGCATTTCGTCGAACACCTTGGAGGCATGATCAAACATCCCAGATTTCCCATACAAAGAAATCAATCGGACTGCAAACCCTTCTTTTGACATTTCATGGTATTGTTTCTGGTCCTCGAGGATTTCCTCCACCCATTTGAGTTTCTTGGCGGAGGCGAGACGGCGGACTGTGGAACCGTAAACGTTGGCTTGTTTTCGAAACAAATGCGATTCGGAGAGTTTCTTGAATTTCTCAACCACCCTTTTGAGACTCCGTTCTTTGTAGAGGTCTTCGTAGATGGATTTGTTAGCCGGTGATTTGGAGACGGAGGTGGAGAAGGTGCGGATGATTCGAGAAATGGTAGCCATATTTTTCAGGGTTTAAGCCGCCTTCTCACACAAAACCCTATTTTGTTATAAGAGTGACATATTGTAGAAAAAGATATACAATTTCGGGTTTGGAATTTGGATTTTGATTTTCTTATTTTTGAATCATAAAACTTAAAAGATGTATATATAATATATGAATAAAATATTTTGAATATTTGAAGATTTGAGTTATTCGAATTTTTTAATAATCACTATGTGAACCCGAATTCAAAATTTTGGATATTTGAATTTCGGATAGTTTGGGTTCGGAATTCAGATATTCCGTTCGCGTATTCAAATTAGGATATTCTTGCATACCCTAGATTTTATCCAACATATATCCTTGGATGTTCTCGACATCTAGAGCTAAAGATATGTATATATTTCACATATTTTTTTTGTACGGGTGAGAATTCCTGACCATGATACGAACCTAAACATAAAATTGAGGGATTTCACTTTAGTCTAAAAGTGCTTGGGTTAGTTTATTTGAAACCTAAAAACATATTTTAGCTACATGATTTTTGTTTACTGCATTTGAAACGTGTCAACTGTCAATGATTGTACACGTTATTTAATATTAATTGTTAAATAAAATACATTGATTTTACCTAAAATATAGGCCCAAAATATATTACTTTTATATGTTACTATAATTTATGAGGGAAACAAGTTAATTGATGCAATTCGGCTTAAGTTTGACGGAACTAGAAAAGACTTTACAATTTTGTTGGGTGAGGAACTAGAGAAGACCCTTGCAATATATTACTTCTATATTTTATAATAACTTATAGCTTGTTGGGCTGAAACTAAAATATCCCATGGGCCTGGTTGCAATGAATTATAGATGCTTGGGCTGTCTAATGGAAAGAAGTTCGAGGGTTGGATACTTGGATAGTTGGATGACAGCAGTTTTGGGGAAGGTTGGATTTAACATATACCGACTTCTTAAGAGGAGTTACTTAGTAGTTTATAATGACGAATGGTGTAGTAACAGTATTAGATTTCATTGTCAGGGGCGGATCTTTGTGTGTGCCAGTAGTGACCTCGGTCACTACTGTTTTTCGTTTAGAAGTCCCGAGTGTACGTATAATTAGTTGAAAATTTTTATATGCATTCAGCCGGTCACTACTAGAAAATATGTAAAGGAAATAATACATATGTTTAATCCAGATCAGGTGGTAGAGTGCTGGTCTCCAATCTTGAGGTCAACATTTCTAATCTTGTTATCCACGTTTTTTATCTTTATTTTTTTAAACCCTGTAAAATTGGAGGGACTTGATTTATAATTTATAAAACTAGAGGGACTTGACATGTAGTAAACACCTCTTTTAAACTTAAACCTTAAAAAGAAAGTTAAAACTAGGGCTCGGAAGAAAGAACGGGGCCTTGAGCAGGTATCAAAATTCGAACAGGGAGCAGCGAGGATAGCGATTTCAGCGAGGAAGACTAGAGTTGGTAGCAGCCGAGCACAGCCCCTTCTGATTTTGATTTCTCCATGGTGATGGGAGAATCGGCGAGGAAGACTAGAGCAGGTAGCAGCCGAGCAGCGAGGATAGCGAAGCGATTTTTGAACAGGAGGACTGCTCGAGTCGAAGTGTGAACTAAGTGTGCCCCCAAATCAAATTCTCGAACAGGTTTTGTGCTTTGTATTTCTTGAGACTTGAATGTTGATGTATTTCTTGAATAAATGTTGATGTATTAGACTACAAGTATAAATGTATTTCTTGAAGAGTTGAATCAGTAGATGTATGTCACTATTTCTTGTCTTCAAGATTTAAGAATCAAGTTTGTTGTTGAAGGAATTGAAACTTTAGATAAATCATACTTTATGATTTGGGAGAAGCTTGAATATGATTTATGATTTCGAACAGTTCATCGATCTTTATGCCTAGATATATGGTGTATAATTGTTAATGTTGCTTGAACATGTGCATTTGGGCCTTTGGGGTATAAATTATTGCTTAAGTATGTTATATGTTGATTTGGGAGTAGCTTGAAATCTTGAATATGGTTTGTTTATAATTAGTTTTTTGGATCAATAATTCAATATGATTTATTTCACTGTTAGTTTATTGCTTAGATATGGATTGAGATGTTTTAGCTTCGATATGGCGTATGCTTAGATATATGGTATATGCTTCTTTTCTTTATCAGGTATGGGAAAAACAAAACTTTGGATTTTTTTCCAAAAAAGAACAAGATAGTAAACGTCACAAGGCTTCAATAAGTGAGCCACAAGAGCATATAAATCCATCACAGTCAAATCAAGTAGAAAGCCAAATCTTTGGTAATTTTGAAGCTCCACAACCGTTGTCAAATTCAAATTCAAATCTATTAAAGGGCGTCGAGCTGAGTTATAAATTATAATTCTTCTTTCAGGTACTCATCATTTCTAGCTTTTTATAGTTTTTATTGTTTGACCCGACCTGAATTCGATATTTATAATTTTTATTGTGGCGATATATAGTTTTTATTGTTTAACCCGACCCGAACCGGACCGACAATCCGAACATATAGCTCGAAACATAGCGATAATTTTTTTTTTGGCTCACATGATTTTCGGTCACCATTAGAAAAATTCTCAAGATCCGCCACTGTTCATTGTAGTTATGTTTGGGTGATTATTACTTTCTCGTGATTACGATTAGGTGTAAGTTTCGGGTTAGTAAATGCATTCAATCTCATTTTCACTTTTACTAGACATGAATTATGCTTTCGTTGTTTCAACATGTTACCAATTAGGGTTTGATTTCACGTAGTTGATATATTTGAATGTGTTTGAAAGACATAGGCTAAATGAGACTTATCCCATATTATTTGTATGGGCAACAAATGTGGGTTTATAGGCTAAATGTGCCCCTTCATCCAATAGACTAGTCTTTTGTGTGTGATGAATAATGATTCTCGAGAGTTCTTGATTTAAGATGATAGATTTAAGATGACAGATTAGCGATAAAAGAGTGTATCCTTTGGGTGTCAAAAATCTGACAAGATGGTACAGTTGTCTCCCTAGAAAAATTAGTATATGTTCTTCGAGAATGGTTGTTAAATAGATTACATACCTGCCTACCTAGGGAAATTTGGATGTCAAAGGGGTTCGAGTTCTGAGTGTTTTATGTCCATTGTGTGATATTGGTGTGGAGTCTTCGGATCATCCTTTTTCTCTATCCTGGTCGTCGGTCATATTTGGAAAGAGACGACATGTGACTGGGGTGTAATTCTCCGTTGATTATCGTTCAGTTATGCTTATGGAGTGGGTCAATGATTCTACATGGAAGTTTAGGGAAAACACTGATTATGGTAGCAGTTTTTCTTTGTCACTTTCTGGGTTGTTTGGCGGATGAGGAATGATTCGATCACGATATAAGTGGCTAAACAACTGTTTTTTGTTTGATGATGTTGTCCACTTTTCTTTCCGCACATATTGTACGAGGAGACGACGATGCAGTATAAATTGGACAAAGCGGTTACAAGACCCACTTATAACAGTATTAGATTTCTTTGCTTAGCTACTTGCTATTCCGTATTTTAAATATAAGTTTTCTATAAAAAATAGTCGTATCAGAGCCAACTCAGAGTGCTGGCTCACAGATTGATGGCCTGAAGGAAACATCCGTAATCAACTTAAAAGGCTAGGGTGATGGGTAAGGGAGTCCATTTGTGCTAAAAATGCATTTTTAGTTCTTTTAACATTTTTTACAAAGATTTTTTAATTTATTATAGAAAAACATTTTTAAAAGTATTGATTTTGTATGATGAAATATGACAAGTTTTAATTATATTTTTTAAGGAGAGAGTAGGGCAACGTAGTATCAATAGCATACCCCCTAAAAAACTATATATAAGAAAACAAAGATACGATCGAGATATTTTTATTATTTATTATATATATGAGTGAAATATCTTTCTAGAACATAATAATCAATTTATAATCCAAATGTTTATTTATTATTATATTATGTTGACAAATTGTATTTAGTTAAGCTAATTTTATTCTCCTTATGTTGACAAATTTTGTATACTATTTATTAGGTTCGAGTAATTACAAGATTAGGTTATTAGTTTTATGCCTAATAAATCCATGAAAATTACAAATTGCTCTTTACTAAATACAATAAAAATTCCTCTATGCTGGTTATATAACTGTTTGTTATAAAAAGGGTCCTCATAATTTCTTAATATTCTAGCATCTTTAGGGTGGGGTATGGGTTAGAGTAGTTTTGGGTATTAGTTTTTTTAGCCAATAGAAGGATGATACGTTAGAGAGAAAAAAATATAAATTTTATTGTGATTTTAAGAGTGTATGACTTAGGGTAGTTTTGATCGAAGAGGGTGGGCCACCACACATTCACATAAATGACGCTCAGGTAGCATCAGCAAGAACTCGTCGAAAATGGATGCCAAACTACTCAATTGGGTAGTTGCCGAAGAAGGGGGATGGTAGCCAAAGGCTACCCGATTTTTTGTCGTTGTTGCCGAGTCTTGTTGCCAAGATCATACCGGGCAACCTTACGCATCCCAAATTCTTCTTTTTTCAATAGTGTATGCTAAGAAAAAAAGTTTGGTCCTTATTAATCATAGTTATCACATATTGGTAGATAATAATCCTAGTTATGATTTTTTTTCCACAATAATTCTAGTTATAAACATATTGACCTATATTAATCTCCCATTAACTAAACACTAATGGCGTTAGTTTTTAGCTTACTGAGCATCCACATAAAATCATTAATAGGGATGAGCAAAAAACCGAACCGGAACCGGAAAAACTAAATCGAAAAAACCGAACCGAAGTAAATACCGAACCGAAGGAAACCGAACCGAAACTTATGGTTCAGTTTCGGTTCTGGATTAAGAAAAAACCGAAAAAAACCGAAACGAACCAAATGAAAATTTTATGTAAGTTTTTTAGTTTATATAGATATATAACTGTGTTTTAATTAACTTAATTATAGTTACTTACAATTTCTGTATAAATCAGTTGATACTTACCTTTGCAAACCACCAAGATGTCTCAAGTTCGGGTGTCCTCTCAATTTGTTATTTCATTTTAAGCATCGACTCTTCTTCTTTCCTATTCTTACCATCGAAGACGATAAAGATTGGGGTCAAGATCTTTATTGGTAAAAACCTTTGAATTTAAAATCAATTTTTATTTTTATGTTACACGTGTTTTATTTTTATTTTTAGTTTGATGGTTATAACGATACTTGTTTGAGACTATTAATAATTTATCTTCTAAGCCTAAACATTTAAAGTTTAAAACTATTTTAACCACATCTTAAAAACAAAAACGAATCCGAACCTAAAAAAACCGAAACCGAACGGTTTTTTCTTTCTAGGAACCGAACCATTTAGTTTTCGGTTCGGTTTGAGCCAAAAACCGAACCTAACCGAACCATGCTCACCTAGTATCATAGGTGTCATCTTTTATAAAACCTTTTAATAAAATAAAATAACAAAGGAACAATTTCAGTGTAAGGAAATGGTGAAATCGTTTTTTTTTTGACAAATTTTTCAAAAAATCGATTACTGCTCAAGGACTTTGCTCAAAGATTTCACCATTTCCTCTTTTTTTATTTTTTTAAAAGGTTATAAAAAATGACATATAGGATCCTATGTGAATGTCCAGTCAGCTAAGAACTAACGCCGTTAGTGTTTAATTAACGCCGGATCAATATAGGTCAATATGTTTATAACTGAGATTACTGTGGGAAAAAATCATAACTGAGATTATTATCAGCCAATATATATATAATAACTGAGATTAATATGGGCCAATTTCCTATTATGAACTATAAAAACGGTCTTCTCTTCCGTAATTTTTATTTTAATAATTACCTAAAATTCATGTAGAGTTTGATGTATTTAAAATTTATTTTTATAGTTTTCTTTTATCTTTTAAATATCATTTTAATTATGGTTATATTTTATCTAAAATATAAGTGATAAAAGACTAGAAATATATTTAAAAAAACCATCTTTATATATTAGGGTAGTTTGAACCTCTCTTGAGGCGTTGATTTTGGCATAGTGTTTCTTGGAGGTTTGCAACATTGACCCAATTATGTTAGGATAATGATATTACATCATAGTTTTCTTAAGAGTCAAAAAACGACATATATATTTAATACATATTATTCTGTCTTACATACTGAAAATGAGGTTAGTAGGTGCTCATTCATTATATAAAATATACGTAGATATAAACAAATTATTCATGTGTTAATTCTTAATGTAAATATAGGAAAAAGTTGCTTGTTCTTTTATATAATGTTTAACAATAGTTTAATTTTTTAACTACTTAGTGATTTAGTTATTTAGTTTTACTAGTAATTCGGCTAATTTTTATTGACAAATCACAAATATCACAAATAAATAAATAAATAAATATATATATGCATTTTTTTTTCAAAACATATAATATATTTGGAAACACAAGAACAACATAAGACGTGTAATTTTTTTTTTTTTGTACGGCAGAGAGATATAATAAAAATAAGAGGCGGCTAGAAAAACCTAACCAACCACACGGAACAACAGTTACACAAATAAGAGCGGGTTTTGTAACCAATTAGCCCAAGACATACAGAGTTTCTTATCTCTAAAAGTGATCCAATTATAGGAGAAATGAACGATCGAATCAAACATGAATCGAACCTTCAAGTAATCTTTCTTATGGACAATCTCATTCCGTTCCTTCCAAATAACCCACCAAGCGCAAAACATAATCCCTTCCACCAACTTTTTACGTTTCGTTGAAAGCCTACACTCGTCGAACCAATCATAAACATCATGGAGGTGAACCAGAACCGGTTCAGGTAAAGAGAGCCACACACCTATCGAACGCTAGACTTGTTTAGCCACATTGTTGATGCATGAACCTTGTGTGGCCGTTACTGTTCGAATTGTCAAACAGACCGATTTATCGGAGACATGAACTGAGGTCCGAAACCCAGCCGAACTCTAGGTTCGGAGTTGGCCGAACCTAGATGGCCGAACTCCAGGTTCGGAGGGAGTTCGGACAGAGTTCGGAGGTGCCGAGTTCGGACCTTATGAAGAAGTATAAATAGATTCGTCTTTGTATTTCTTTGTAAGTTTCTGTCTTGTTTCTGTGTGTTGAGAGGGGAGGTTCTGTCCGACCTCCCCCAGAGCTTAATCGTTGTATACTCCTTCGTTATGTAATCATTCAACATGATTCAATGACAAAACTTCCGTCTCATCCATAGAAACGATCTGTATACGGTTTTTTAGTTGGTATCAGAGCTGTTGGCTCTTTCTATGGTGGAAATCTATCATTTTTCTTCATTTCGAGACGTTAAACCTTTGGTTAGGGGTGATTGAAAGTGTTTCTGATTGATTTTTGATCAATCAAGTCTTTCTGAGTCATGTTTTTACCTAACAGAAGCCTCTAGATGTCAAAATTCGATCAAATTCTGAATCTGGTTCGAGTTCAAAAATTTCCAGTTCGAGTTCGGACAACGTTCGGGCGAAGAACAGATCTGAAAAATAACCGCTCCGAACTCCAGGTTCGGAGGTCCGATGGTCAGGTTCGGAGATGGCTCCGAAGGTCAGGTTCGGACTAGGTCCGAAGGTCAGATTCGGAGAGGTTCGGAGGATCAAGTTCGGAGGGAGTTCGGACAAGGTTCGGACGAGCTCGGATGCTCGATCCCAGCCAGGGGCTCTGCCCCTTGGACCCCGCCAGGGGCTGCCGCCCCTTGGACCCCGCTTCTCAGGGGCGCTGCCCCCGAACCCCCGTTAGGTGGGAATTTCAAAGAAGCGGATCAGTTATCGAGTTTACCCTTGATTCGGTAGCTGTGGGGTGTTATGTTTGAAGAAAATCCAGATCACGATATTTGTTATGAGTTAGTGATCGAATTTCAAGAAATGTGTTTGTGGGTAGTCATGGTTCTTGATGATGGACAGAGATTCAAGAATACGTGTTTCTGATGATGGACAGAGATTCGGAGACATGGTTATGATTACTTGGGAACGTTTATCGGAGATTATCATTCCACACAAACTGAAGATTAAATGAGATTAAACATTCCGTTGCGGGCCACTTGAGTTTATCATTCCACTACAAGAATGCGGGGTTTGGAATCATAAGAAATTGAAGATTTGAATATGTCACTTATTTAGGGGGGAATTTGGGGACCCTAAAACTTTCAAAACTTTCAAAGTTTTATAATTGAAAAAGTGAATATTCAAAAGCAATCAGTTCAGGGATGATGGTGGTTTTTGATCTTCATGGAAATGTGGTATATTCTGATGTTCGTGCGAACCGATATGTCAAAGTTTTCAATTATGGTTTGGAACTTTCTGTCATATGCCCGATACTTTTTTGAGTTGTCGAAAGACTTGGTCAAATTCCAGTCTGCAACGAGATATACGTTTACCGGAGTAATATATTGGGATGGATTTGATGCTGAGGGGGAATTTCCGTGATTGAAGATGCTGATCGTGTCTGTTTTCATAAAGATCAGAATGTGTTACAATTCGGTGAAGATTGAAGATTATTATTAAGATGCAGTGATGTTCGTGTGTCTTTATAATTTCCGGATACAACTTATGAAGTAAACCATTATCATACATGCCGGTTCCAATTGGATGGTTGTGCTTGAAGCTAGGGGGAATTTTATTGGTTGTGGAGATTGTACAAGATTCGAATTGTGTCCTGCATACCTGATGATTCAGTCAAGGGGAGTTTGCTAAAGATAGAGATGTCTGCAGCAAGCTGACTGAAGATTGCTAGAAGATCAATGTCTGGATTCGACAGTAACGTCCAAGGGGGAATTTGTTGATGCATGAACCTTGTGTGGCCGTTACTGTTCGAATTGTCAAACAGACCGATTTATCGGAGACATGAACTGAGGTCCGAAACCCAGCCGAACTCTAGGTTCGGAGTTGGCCGAACCTAGATGGCCGAACTCCAGGTTCGGAGGGAGTTCAGACAGAGTTCGGAGGTGCCGAGTTCGGACCTTATGAAGAAGTATAAATAGATTCGTCTTTGTATTTCTTTGTAAGTTTCTGTCTTGTTTCTGTGTGTTGAGAGGGGAGGTTCTGTCCGACCTCCCCCAGAGCTTAATCGTTGTATACTCCTTCGTTATGTAATCATTCAACATGATTCAATGACAAAACTTCCGTCTCATCCATAGAAACGATCTGTATACGGTTTTTCACACATGACACGAACCGAGCAAATGTTTAACCGTCTCAATCTCCAAATAACAAAAAGGACACATGATATTCAGAATCTCCACCCTCTTACTACATAAATTACTCCGTGAAGGAAGATGATACAAGAAAACCCGCCACATAAAAATGTTAACTTTTTTCTGGACAACAACATTCCACTTGGTCTTACAATCAATGCTTGGAAGACTCTTCCTTTCAATTGCCTTCCTAATCCATTTTACCACAAAATCATCTTGACCCTCAGAATTCTATTTCCAAGAATCCAACTCGTTCCCCCAACTTAACGAATTAAGAAGCATCACGAGTCTATGTAATTGGAGCTCCTCAATCCTACCTCTAATGTTTCGTCTTCAATCCCAACACCAACTGTCCCCCTCTCTCCGATCTAACACCCGACAACTTTTACTATTTTCAAGCGCAAAAAGTCTCGAGAATTGGCAAGCAAACGAGGCGTCCCCCACCCAAGTGTCATTCCAAAAACTGATATTATCATATCTACCGACAACCTTCTTCATAGCATTAAAAGAAATAATATTATCATTGGAAGAGTTTGTATGAATAAATAATACAATTATATGATATTCTTCTATTATAGTACAGAAATGGAACCAAAGTAGTAAATTAAAAGTACCAGCACACCCAATAGATATATATCGTTCGTTTTGCAGTGTACAACAGTGTGTTAACATGACTTTTCACCTCCCCTTCACCCCGTTCGGGATTATGATCCATGACTTTTCACCCCGCGACTTTTTCGGTCAAGCTTCGTTAATGATGTAGTTCCCATCTTAATGTGCGGATTTACTTATAACTAGTTATTAACACTTATTTCCGTTTATGGTATTTTTAGTTTGTTAACATTTTTAATATGGTCCTAATCTTTTAACCCAATACTATTCTAATCTCAATAATATTAGCTCTTATAAAACTATACCCCACGCTTATAAAATCTTGTTATCAATACAATGAACATCAAGACAAAATAAATAGAAAGTTGGTGTAACCCATCTCTCAACTCCATCATTCATGCCTTCTTAAAACCTAAACCAGACTACGATCGTTTCTATATTTTATTGCCTTTTAGACCAATTGCAGTTTAAAAAAGCTAAATATATAAATGGCTTATGAATTAGAAAAGAATTTTTAGCCTAATAATATTTTAACCGGTGTTGTTTAAGATATTTATCTTTTAAATATTATGGTTCAAGTCTCACTGTGGACAAATTTATAAAATAGAAAAGGCATTAAAAAGGCTTATGAATTCGTAAATTTTACAACTTTTTAATCTTATTTAAACTCTTAAACATAAAGTTTAAAATTTTAATTAAAGTTTATAAATATTTTAAAATAAAGATAATCTCGTTTTTTAAACAATGAAAATTACAAAAAAAATGTAACAAGGAAAAGATAATTTAAATATAAATATAAAAAACAAGGAAAAAAGAGAGCCCATACGACCATTTAAAATATCAGGACTGGTTATTTTGTACCTACGCATTATTCCGAGTCCGAACCTCATAGCGAGGGAACCCGGGAACGCCCTCGCCCCCCCCCCCCCCCCCCTAATTTGAAGATTTAGTAAGTTAGCAATGTGGAGATTATAACTACTAGGACTTGTCCTAGTGGTTATTGGCGATGAGAGGAGACTTGAGACTGGGATGTCACAAGTTCGATCCCTGAGTTCTCAGGTTTTACCATCCGGCCGTTTGTGGAGGTGGATTTTTCCTAGAATGAGTTCAACTGATGTAAATACTCCCCCAGTTTTCCGGGGGATTCGTTGGGCGTTTAAAAAAAAGAGTTTGATTATTTTTATTTAACTCGTACTCTGGATAAGCTAAAGAGGAATGTGCAAGACTAACACCGGGAACTTCTTTCACGGTTTCAAAATATATACCATTGACGCATGGTGTTGTTGGAAGGTTCGGACTACGGCGAGCTTAATGAAAATGTTATTGTGAAATTTGTAATCAATAATGAACGGTTATACAAAATGTCGTTTAGTAAGTTAGCAATGTGAAGGTTTTTAATGACATAATTTAACGAATGTAATTTCTTAGTAATTTTATAAACGTATTTAGTTGGGTTTCACCTAATTTTAATTTATTTTTAAAAATATGTGTTTTGGTTATTTATATTAATTAAAGATCTTTAAAAAAAATTGTGGAAACGGTTTGGAAACCGAATCGGTTCCATCCTACCCTAACCGGTTCTTACCAATTCTTCATTTTAATCTTCCACACCGATTCGGATCTAGTTTCGGTTCTTCAGTGGATCCAGTTTGATCACCTGAGGAACCGATTTTTACACCTATAACTACCACCCCTCCACCCTAATGTTATTCCTTAATCTACACTTTATTAATTTGTCTTTAAATAAATTCAACCTTCAACTACTTTGAAAAATGACATATTTTTTCAAATGTTAAACTATAAAGCCTAGCTTTCATATCTTATAATTAGTTTACCAATTACCATACAATCTATAAATATGTGATAAAATCTTTTTCTTCATAGTTAATAGTAGCTTCTGATAGAGTTCAATTCAAAAATCAGAATCGGCCATGCATTCTCAAGCTTCCATCATTAGTGACGTAATGATGATGCCATGTTATATGATCAACATGTGTTGTGTGTGCCATGGACGGTGCAAAAACTAAAAATCATTATAGTTTAGAAACGATATAAGATACGTCCTTTTTTAAAGCCACATGCACTGCTATTTTTACCTTTAAATCATAGGACCACACGTTAAACGACGATCCAAACATCCATCTCTAATCTGTGAAAGACACTTGATTTTAAATTTATATAGCTTTACTGTATGCATCTTTATCTAACTTTGTGTAAATTTATATTTTATGGTTGAAATTTGTTTTATATAATCATAAAATGTGGGGGCATGACATGACTCAATGAGTCTTTAATCAACTAAAGTCAATTTTTCTATAGCAACCCTACCATGGGAAACTTTAACTTTTAGTGAGTATTTTCCAAGTCCATGAGACTAATGATGAATGCTTTCGTATTCTATGGAATGTAGAGAAATCTTGTTGTTGTAGTAGTGGAACCATTTCACAATTCACACCTGCTACAAGTCAACTCCTTAAATAGTATTTGAGTTAGTTTTGTTTAAATAACTAATCTTATCTAAAATTAGAAGTTTAAAACTCACCTAACAACTTTACAATCGCCCTTAAGACGATGAGGATGACAAAAAGTTAACCTAGAGCGAGAGATGAGACGAGAAACATTAACCATTGATAGTAAATGGGGTGAATCAAACATTGATAAAAAAACAAAAGATTACAAGAACAAATTAATTTATCTAATAATATTAAATAAATCGTGAGACATGATATCTTTTCCAAGATGTATATTTGTTTGTGTATTAAAATATGATTTATTATAAATATATATTTTGGTAACTATTTTCTTAAAAAACGATCATATTCATTTCCATCAGTGGTGGAAGCTTTACCTATAATTAAGCGGGGCGATAATCTAATGGGCGATTCTCAATATATATAAAAAAAAGTTTGAAAAAAAATCGTGAGAATTAGTACCACTGGACGAAAAACCGGACTGAAATCTGAATATTCGTGCAAATTGAATTTCGGTTTAATGATTACCGGAAGATATTTTCTAAATTATAAACTTATGTGATGTTTAAGATATGCCATAATCATTTTCAAAACAAAAATAATAAATTGGTAATTTTTTAGGTTAAATGATTTGCTTAAAACAAAAATAAACAATTTTTAGTTTTTACGTGATTTCTGTATTCGATTTATCATTTAGTAGGAATCTCAATGTTTTATTTCAAAATCATATTTTGAAATATTCTATAATCCATTTTTATAAAATTAAAAAATGTAATTGGTTAATTTATAGAGAAATTCATTTCATTAAAACGCAAATAAGAAAAGTTTGGTTTTTCGCGGAATTCAGTATTTCACCGAGAGTCTCGGGAATTTTTAAAATATCCCGAAACTTAAAAGTTCTTGATAAATATATCTTAACACTTTTTGGACATAAAATAATAAAAATATCAAAGTTTAGGGGGGTGTTTGTGAACAAAACCGAACTGCAGGGACCTAAAGTGTAAAATGTTAAAAATCTGTCAAACATGGCGGCTCACGGACTGTGAGCCTAGCCTCTTACAACCTTCTCGGTCCGCAAAGGTACATTTGGTTGTGACAGCACATGCTCTTTGACTTGTACTCCACGATTTGGTCTCCATACGTGTCGATTTCGATCAAGCGTTTGCATATGTGTTGTCATACATAATTCCGCACTCAATGAGTATAAATAGGGCCTAAGATCGATTGAATCAACTCGCCAATTTCGTGAATTATCATTATAAAACCCTAAAACCTCATCCGAACGTTCCTCCTCAAAATTCGATCGATCTAGAAGGTCTTTGGAGCTAATATCCTGCAGTTCATCATTATTTGGTATGCTCTACAAAACCCCTCAATCAATTTCTGTTAATATGCTCGTTTAATTTGAATTCTATAAATGTATAAAAATTAGGATGCTTGATCATGTTTTGCTAAAATTTGGTAATCGAGAAAGAATTAGGGCCTGAAATTTTTAGGTATGTCATATTATAACATATATTAAGAAACCTCTAAATAAATTTTATGTTCCCTAAAGGTTTTGTATTGACTTAAGAACCGGGTCAAAGTTACGGTTTTCTTAAACGTATTTTGTTAAAATTGAGCAATTGGTGTTGAATTAGGGCTTGATATTTTAAGATATGTTATAATACGATATTCTAAAAAAAGCCATAAGTTTATTTCATTTTATAAAAGGTTTTGATAATAATTTGATAATTACGTCAAATTAGGGTTTTGAAATATGATTATTCAATATTGAACAATCCGGGAGGTATTGGGATTTGAGTTTTAGTATTAAAAACATGTTTACATATATTATGTATATATGAGTTCAATTTTGATAAATAATAAAATATTCATATACCGAGTTATTCGGGTACTTAGAAGTTCGTGCGGACTGGAAGGGTAAGTGCCTGTACACCGGGTTTTCTTGCTAGGTGAGGGTGTCGCATAAATCCTCGCTGGGACCTGGTACACTTACCTGGGCGAGCCTGGAGTGAGTGTTTGCTTATAGAAAAACGCGTCTTCATATTATCATTAATCATTATTTTACTAAGAAGGGTAAAATGGTCATATTAAACAAGTAGAACCGAACTCTCCTTAAGTTCCTTGTGTCCTTAGAACTATAGTCATTATGATTCCACGTATTCACTTAACTTAGCCTACTCGTTTCATTAGGATAATCTCCAGGTTTATTATCTTTCGTTGTTGGTCCAATCTCTCGTTCCCGATCTACTCATTAGGTGAGTATTCATAACCCCTACCATGGGATGTGATTCAATATTTAATTCATGTTATCATTCTGATGGTGATTCATTCGAATGATGATTCGAGTTATGAGTATTCACAACTCCTTCTTTTTACTATTTGGGGTGTAACATGTATCTCTATTCAAAATCATTTCTCTAAAAAATGTTTACGCGATTCTATGTTGATTGGATAAATTCTCTACATGTTAAACTTGTGTGGATTATTGTTGTTGTTGTTGTGCTCATACTCATACTCTACGTGTAATTATTAACGCACCGAGCCAAGGTTAGAGTAATAGATCTATTGGTTTGACAACCCACCTGACTTGCCTGGTAATTGGGTCGGGTGATTGGACGCCTAATTGTCAAGGGTTTGATTTACGCTCTTATTTGCTCTAATTCTTACTTGTTTTATCATCTCATATGCATGTATCACTTGTCACACAAATCACATGTGTTAAAAATATATATTATCTAAACGTGTGTTTACTCACCAACTACTTTCGTACTTGATCCTTTATCTTATACATGTTGCAGGAACCCATACTTGAGCTATGTTGTGATCACGCTAGGATTGCTAAACCTAGATTAAAGAATTTAAATCAGCTTTGATGTGTATTGTGTTATATATTTAACTTTTTTGTATGATATCTTTAATTAAATGAATAAAAAAGAATGTTTAAGTATATTGCAACCCTAATTAGTTGCCATGATCATCTGGACAATCATTGTGTCCCGACATATTCCACCATCGGGTGGGGTGTGACAGATTGGTATCAGAGCCTTGGTAATAAGGATTTAGATTATTAGAACTGGATAACCTAGATCGACCTTATACCTTAGGTATCCCACATGATTAACTCATGTTTGTATGCCTATTATTTTATTATGTCCTCAATTGCTACTTAAACTTGCCTCCCTAGAATCTCATCTTTGCCTTAACACTTGACAGACACGTACACTAATCTCTTCTGGCTTCCTAGCCTCTTTCCTTAGTAATGATGCCTTACGTGTTATTTTAGGATTTCGAATTCTGATTCTTAAAGATTTCGTCGAAGTTAGGTTCATGGCAGTAGACATGTAGTAACTAAAATGAGGGAAAACGCCGGTAGCCGAGGGTTCTATTCAGGCAAGCATTGCTTATAAATCCTCATCAGCCGTTGGACCTGGATGCCTACCTGGAAGCCTTTGGTGAGAGTGTTGGAACCTATTAAGCAAAAGCATGACAAATATGCTAACGAACCCCAAATAACTTTGATTAGCCACGACCGTAGTTTCTCAATCGGGAAATGAGGACCATTCCATTATGTTTTTACCAAATCAACACGATTTTTTCTCTATCCCAGCCTTATTTGGTTCAGAAATCTCATGATTCCTGAATTCCCCTCCATAATCCTCTTCATGTAAAATATAATCCCTTTTCATAATCCCCTTAATGTAAAATATACACCCCCTTTGGGATTATGAAGGAAACCTTTTCTAAAATATACAAATTTAGGAATCATGAGATTTCAAAACCATATAAGCTTTATATATTTGAAGAGACCATTTATAAGAGAACTATAATGCATTTACAAGGCGATTTGATGAACTTGAGAGGTGAAAAGCTCAAATAAGGAGCCGTTCTATTTATAGATGCTAACCGAGTTTTCTAGCAAGTTCTAGAATATTTTATCTAGACTTTTCCAAACTAAATATCTACATCATATACAAGATTATTCTAGATATTTTTATTTTTACAAATCTAGACTATTCTATAAAAATATCCATGGAAGAACGGTGCATGAAGTATCTATCTAATTTCAGAATTTTTTATGACAATGATGTTCCATGAATTCCCTAGAAAATTTTGAAAATTTAGAGTAGTGATTTTAGATTTAGACGTGTAGTGACATTTAGTGATTTAAATGTGTTATATTTTTCACTTAATATTTGTTTTTATGTCGCACGTTTCATTACAAAAAAATTATTGGGTTATTTTTCTTTTTCTAAATATTTAAATTGGTTTTTTTTGCTAAAAGAGATATATGTCAAAAATAGAAGGAAAAAAAGGGAAAAATAAACAATAATATGATCCAAGTAATACTCATTATTAAATAGCCAAATATGGTAAAGTAACGACATTGCAGAAAGAAAATGTCTCTTTCATCATTTGTTCTAATCATCCCTCCTAACCGTGCTATCCACAAGTTTTAAATACTAATATTTATAAAATAATAAATCATATAGTATTGTTAATTAAAATAAACATGATTACAAATCTACGCAAACTACCCATTAAAATTTGTGAAAAATCGTGCTAGAATTTAAAACGGTCATTCAACCACTACAATTAATTAAGAATTATACAAAAGACTAGCCAATTGATAGATTTTTTGTATTGTTAGTTGAAAGTCCTAAGTTCAAATCTAGACAATGGTGTAATTGCTTGAACTTAGGTAATAGTGTAATTGTGATAATTTAGTATTTTTTAGAACAACGGTAATTTAGTTTGTGTAGTAGTTTAAAAGTAAGAGTAAAAAAGATTCCCCGTTAAAAAATCTTCCTACTCTAATAAACAATTACAATTA
>JBCNJP010000017.1:691989-791331 GCA_039602395.1 Deinandra increscens subsp. villosa
GTGACACATGTCAACACTAGATTAATTCTCACAAAAATTTTCCCTCCCAAATCTATTCCCTAATTAATTCTTTTTTATTGGAAATTATATCCTATTTTATAATCATGATATATTTTATCTATTATATTTATGGAATTATGACAATCATATATTATTGGGTTGGGTTCTATAGAAAACCAATATTTTATAAAAAACCAAAAAACCAAGGAAAAAAATTAGTTTTTTTTAAACTTTTTTTATATGTTTCTTTCATGATTTTAAGAATATTGGAAAAAGAAAAAACTTTAAAAACGTTTTCGAGTTTTTTTTAAAAATAAAATAAAATTCGAATTTTAGCTTGAAATTAATATTGCACTATGCAACAATAATATAAAATTGGTTTATGAATGTCAATTCTTTGTTTTTTACATTATTCGCATAAACCACATTCATATTTAAGTTAAGTCTCTTGTTTTTAAGTAGTTTTAATTATAATGCATTATGCAATACTATTGGTACTATTGCATGATGCAATAATAAAAAATCACTAGACTTTTTATTTTTTAAATTTTTTTTTCCCATAAATAAAGCTAATAAAATTATAGAATTTTTGGTGAAATTATTTTTAAAAAATATTAATATATGAAGAAGTTATAGAGAAAAAAAGGTTGGTTTTTTGGTTTTCTGGATAATTATTGGTTTTCTATAGATCTTTCCTTAATTTACATCTTATTTTTATATAAAAATAATTTAAATTGTTATTTTCATTTTAAAAAATATTTAGAAACTTATAAAATACCAATAAACATGTATTTAGTGTGTTTTCAAATATAATTGAGCAAATCATATTTAATATTTTAATTAACGAATACCTAATACTATTTTACAAATTCAATCAGCGTTGCGTTGTGGGTGATACTATTTATAGAGAAATTCATAAGCGATAAAAATCATGTTTATAATATCCAATATTAAATAGTTTTTCCTACCATATCAAATGAGCCATGTTCATCCAATTTGGAAATTTTAGACATCGCGCTTAATACAATTGTAAGTTTTCTAATATATATCAACATAACATTTTTTATTGATAACAACATTATAATCTTTTGATTATAATTTAAATTTTATACTCAACACTTAGAATGTGCTCATTATAATTTTGATAAAACTTTATACTCATCTAACTTTTTATACAGACCTAAAGTCTCAAGTTTGCCAATTCATAATTCAAGTTAGTCGCTATTGAGGGTTTGATTGTTTTTTAAACATGATCAAGTTTATCTTGCATTTTCCTAATATACAAGTACAGACATGTCCTAAATATATGTTCAAAGCGAGAACCTGACTCATATTTTTATTCGGGTCAAAATCTTCAACCCTAACTTAAACACACATAAATCCGTGTAACCCGAATATGATCCGTTTGACCCGTTAATCTAAATGGTTAAAGTGTAAAATGACATTTATCAATAATTCCTTTCTTGACTACTCCATTAAACTAGTTATTATTATCCATTGTATTTTGTTGTATAAGTCACACACTTATCTAAATGATGCTTTAAATTGCGGGTTTCATCTATTAATGGCAAATACATAAGTAGATAAGCAAGACTTAATAGCGGATCAATTTATTAACGGCAAAGAGATAAACGGTTGAAATTTTGTTTTTGAATGACTAACTCTAATCTAATTCTAACCTAACCTTTTAAGTCACCAAAGAATTGTCAATGTTTGGGATAGAACCTAAGACCTTCAGGTAAGGCAAAGTCTTACCACCTCCAGGGGCGGACCCACATAGAGCCCAGGGGTAGCGCCCGCTACCCCTGAACTTTTACCCCGACGTGCAAATTTTTTTTTTTTATAGGTTTTCGGTTTTTCGCGACCCCTGAAACGAATTTTTCGCGACCCCTGGAAGAAATTTTATGGCTTTTACTTAAAATTATGATCAAAAGTCTCTTAAAAATATGATTAAAAGCCCGTTAACTACCTAAAAAAATTTTTCGGGGGCGCTGCCCCCGAACCCCCGTTAGTCCCCGCTACCCCTGATATTCTTTCCTGGATCCGCCACTGACCACCTCCCCCTTAACCACTAGCCCAAGAGCTAATTAGCAACAAATGAAAATTGAAGAGCCTTTTTGAAAAAGGATAACAAATTAAATCTTATTTAAGATAAACGAAACAAATGAGACTTAGTAAATATTATATGAGGGATGATTAGAACAAAATTTATATCGAAAGTCAAAGTTATATAAAAAACTAATTTTTGTACCGATTCAACTTTAGACAAAATTTATATCCAATCGTAGATAATTTTATGTAGAATTTAGTACTAGAGACTTCTACTTTTTTCTAATTTTGCTCATCTTACGAGTCAACAACAACAACAACAATAATAATAATAATAATAATAATAATAATAATAATAATAATAATAATAATAATAATAATAATAATAATAATAATAATTGTAATAGTAAAAATAAAGCAAATTAGTAACAATAATTAAATTTAATAGAAAAAGAAAACTAAAGCAAAAACAAACATCGCAAGTAGTGTTTGATGATGGTAACATTCATCATCTTGTATCTATTATAAGTTATACAATTATACAATATCATCATATTATTTAACAACAATAATAATACATTTGATTATTTTTAATTGCACTAATACAATTTAGTCGTTCTTTATAATGTTGTTCTCATGCAACACATTTTCCATTTAGGAATTAAATAGAACCGAGTGGTGTGAAACAATGTAACATGGGCGGCCATTCGTGGACCGCAATGAGTATTGTATTGACAACTAAAAAGAATATGTAAAATAGCAATATTTTTGGACCCTCACTCAGACTCCCACTCACCATTGCTTCTCATATTTCTTTTGTTTACATAAACTCCATCTTATATGTGTAGTAGGTGACCGAGAATGACGGTGATGGCGAAGGAAAAGACAGTAAAATGTGTTAGAAATTCTGTGTAATACGTGTCCAAAATGGAATATAGGTTAATGAGATATCGAATCTTAAGTTATCTGTGTTTTACTCCAATGCCTACGTGCGCGCCGAGGGGTGGAGTGTAGAAAACGAGTTGATGAGCTACAATGCATACCCGCACGACATATGGACACGGATGTAGCTCTAGAAAACCAGGCCCTATGTGGCCGACAAGCAATTAAACTCGTCGATTTGCTCTATTAATCTGGTTCATTGTGGAATACAATGCAAGTAAAAAGGAAAAATAGAAGGAAGAAATGACTGAAGCTCGTGTTTAATACAATTCCCTTAAAACAGATTTCTCGGTCTGTTTTCCAGGACAACAGCCTGTGTGGTATCCTACCCATTTTCTAACAAAATGTTATGTATGTGGTTCTATTATTTGTGTCGAATGTGGTTTGTGTACTCGTGATAGAATGCAGGGTTGTCGTTGGTTTGCTAGATTAGGTCTAGCAGGGTCATAACCAAGTGACGATATATATGACATATGAATGCGAATTTAAAATAAATAGATAGATTATTATAAAGTAATGCATGTGTTTTGGAACAAAACGATGTTGACAGCCCTAGATAGATTAGGTCGAGCAGGGTCACGACCAAGTGACGATATATATGACATATGAACGCGAATTTAGAGAAAATAGATAGATTAGGTCGAGCAGGGTCACGACCAAGTGACGATATATATGACATATGAACGCGAATTTAGAAAAAATAGATAGATTAGTGTAAAGTAATGCATATGTTTTGGATCAAAACGATATTGTCAGCCCTAGAAATACCAAGTATTTGGTACTTGTACATAGTGGGACAAACTATTGGTTATGACTTGTGACATTTGCATTGTCAGGGGTAAACTAGTAATTTCAGCACCATAACAAGCCACTGGGTTAGGACATTTGCACTGTCTAGGGGCCAATTTGGAATTTTACACATTTAAGACCCATTAACATTCTCCCATGCCATAAGAAGACAACCAGAAACACACAAAGAGAGGATGCTATCAACATAAAAGAGAAAGGAACCCTTGTGTCCTTTACCCTTAAAAAGAGGTCAACTCTTCATCAACCTTTTCTATGTTTACTTTCCTTCCCTTCGTTACATAGATGGTTGACCACGCACCGCCCTAATTTGACTTCTCCGGTGGCGGCGACTCACGTCAACCACCCTTCCGAGTAATTTCCAAAAGTCGTAAATGACATACGTCTCACATACATATTGTTAAATTGTTATATCGTCTCCTTGATGGTTTAAGGGCAAGTGATATCTATCGGAACAAGTATCCATGGAAGTCTGTTATAAATCAATTTGTCTAAAACCTATCCCATATTGGTCACGAATTATTTTAATTCTTTGTTTAAAAGATTAATTTACCTCCTTAAAAACTTATAATTTTTTATGTAATTGATAACTTTCTATAATAGTATGTCTAATATAATATAGTATAGATTTAGTTTAAGACATAATATTAAAAAATAAAAAGTTGTAAAACCACGATTAGATCAGGGTAATTAGAACCTCCGAGCCAAGGCTTGGATATCGTGAGGACCACTGAGTTAACACTCCAATGTCGATTAGAGGAACTTTTTAATTTATCCATTAGCATTAGTATCACACGTGTTAAGAGTTTGAAGGAAAGTGTTACTATTTATTAATTCTCTTAGTTAAAATATATAACTAGATTATACTATTTGTGCGTTACTGTGACGATAATATGGGTACATAAAATAATTTTATTTTCTAAAGCGTAATGTAAAGAATAGACAAATATAAAAAGATTGCGTAACAACGTTAAAATAAACCCAAATTGAACCTAAGACTTAAAAATTATGCATGATATGATAATGTCGCAATAGCTAAATGTAGCACTACATAATATTACAACAACATATACCCAGTGAAATCTCACCCAAAGGACAGGGTTTGGGGATGACAGAAAGAGGACAAACATTGCCTTTAACCCCGAGGCATAAAGATGCTGTACCCAAAGAGACCCCTGACTCGAACATCACCCAAACTAGAAAAAAAAATGCCGCAAAAAGTTGGTAGTTACCACATAGATAAGGCCAAGTACGACTCAAAGGTAAGACCCATAAGTGGACCCGAACGGCAAACCCGTGATGCAGTAGAAAAATCTATATATGGTTGGAGTGAAACATAAACAGAAACACACTCACACATGACATCTAGCTAGGCATGCAACCAAACATGCAGGAAACGGGTAGACCCTAAAACAATCAAACCTGAAAGTCCCTAATCTTAATTCTACATCGCCGTCATCCTCTATCACTAATCATGTTCTCAAAAATAAGCAAGTCAACAAATCATATATAATATGCTCCTTCCACTTTAAATACCTATAATCAATTATGTGAAACTAAAACTAAAACCATGTGTCATGCCATAAATAATACATGTTACTATTCATAACAATCGCAACTTTATATCTACATAATTGTAGAATTGGTTTTGGCTTTGTGCCACCTTTCTCAAAGAAGACAAGATACACAAAATTAATCTCTTATTAATTTAATTGGTTCTTCTAATAATCCGTTTATGGTTGGTATTTAATTTCAAAAACGTTTTTGACCGGCAGTTACTTTCATGTTATATTAACTCATTTATCATCATTTCTTGGTTCGTTCTGTATTAGAGGTCCTACATTGCCTTGGACCAAGGTTCACGACGCTAATCTTAAACTATAGTTTGATTAGATTATTTTTGTTTTCTTTTAGATCTACAGATCTTATTTCTTTATCTACAGTCGGCTGACTAAGGTCATGATGTTGGACAACTCCTTTAACATAATAACGTAAATATAATCATGACATAAATCTAATGATTACCTCGTAGTCGAGCAACCACAGTCATATTTGTAGAAGGTATCTTGATCCCGATCTACCGTCGTGATGCTGAAGGATTCATGGAGATACTAATCGAGTTACCTTTTAGGGTGTATGTTAAGGATGGTGAATGTGGGATGGTAGCCAACAAATTTAGAGAGGGCCGGGAGAGAGAGAGCATCACGATTAGGTGATGTGTGTTATGAGGGTGTTAATTCTCTCCGTAATACCTCTATATATATACATCTAAGGGGAAACCCTAATTATTTCTAGTAAGGGCAATTACGTCCATCGAATAAATACCAATTAGAAAACATAGGGAGTTATTTAGGTCAATGATCACATAAGATAAATGACGATTTGGGCCACAAGTTAAGACGAGTCTAACACATCATCCTCACATTCTTTTTTTCTTTTTAGATCTATAGGTCCAAAAGACCACCGCTTGACGATGATCATCGTCCTTCCTTTCTTTTTAGATCTACGAATCCAAGAGATTGTCGATTGCTAGCCTCGTCACACTTCCACACGACTATGGTCGTTGTTGTCAACTTACCTCTACCATGCGGTGATTAAAGTTCCATGAACCAATGAAGTACAATTGTGTAATGTTAAGTAAATTGGTGATGTTTTATGAAGATTAATGGCTTTACAAATTCAGTATGGCAAATTCAACCCCACAACCATATGCTTTTGAAGACCAAAGCTAAAGTCCAATGCTTTAAAATATTTTAAAGAATATGAATAGCACAATATGTATTAATATTTTGAAGAATATGGATAGCACAATAACTATTTGTTGACAAAGATTTCAAATCTCGAGTCAAGAACCGAGATCAAAGTTGATTAATTTTAGTATTCTTGTTTATGTTTTTATTTCAAGTCTGATCTCTCGCTTTCCTCTTGCTCTGACTACGAAGAAGTATTGGAATGTATTTATGTATTAAATTAGGATTTCTAGTATGAGCCACAAGCCATTAGATTAATTAGGTTTCCTTATATTCTCTATAAGTTATAAGACAACCTATTCAATAACTCAATTAAGTTATTCAGGTTATTTACCATTATATATATATACATTAATAATTGGTTGTCATAGAGTATAAGTTCACTATTCATATACCACCTATAGGAACATGACACGTGTCATGTTCCACCACTAATAACATGACACGTGTCATGTTCAACACATAAGTCACTATTCATTTTTAGGCTACTAATTTTATGACACGTGGCCTGACACGCGGCCACGTGTTAGGCCATGTGGGGACACGTAGACATGTGTTAGGCCACGTGTCATATGTAGACTAATGCTTTTGCGACACGTGGTTATGTGTTAGGCCACGTATGGTGACATGTGGCCACGTGTTAAGCCATGTGTCATATCTAGGCCAATGTTTTTGCGACACGTGGTCACATGTTAGGCCAAGTGTTTTGCGACACGTGGTCACATGTTAGTACATGTGATATTTTTTTTCAGACTCAAGCGCAAGTGGTCAACTTTTAGACGACTTTTAGAGTTTTTGACTTTGGTCACGGCGTTTTGAAAAATGGTTGTCAGGTCACGTGTCATGTACATGTGGTATTTTTTTCAGGCTTAAGCGCAGGTGATCGACTTTGGTCACGGCATTTCGGAAATGGGTGGCCCGCCCGCGAAGCGCGGGCGGGTCACCATCTTGTTATCTTACAAAAACCATTGAATCACAATACCAACACAATTGATTCAACTCATATATGCTTTGAACTTTTCCTTTTTGGGCGATTTAAGTAAATAAAAACCTATTTTATAGAACGATAAATACATACATGTATTTGATTTTTACTATTAAACTCTCCAACTCATGGGAAGAACCACTATGTACAGGGGCGGAACTAGAAAAGTTTTTGAGGGGGTCCATAAATTTTTTACGGAGTCGCTAGTTTTAGATGGTTGGTTACAGACGCGCGTTACGGCACGACATTGCGAGTAAAGAAAAATAACCGATTAAAAAATCTCTACATGATTGGATGAAAAATTATGTACCGTAACATTGACAACGATATAATATCAAAAAAATAATAGTAAATGGCTAAAAGTAAGAGAAGATAGAAAGTAATTCGTGAAAAAATAATAATAATGACAAAATGTTTTCCTATTAAAAAAAATCTATATTTTTATATATTGTAATATTTCATTATAAAAAAGGTTTAGGATGAATGTATTTTAAAAGAAGGGGTTTATTATGAAAGTAAATAAAAAAAGGAGGAAAATAAAGTATCTCCATTAGTATCCTCATTTATAACACTAAAATTAATAAAGAAAGCTGGAAAATAAAAAAATGATGAGAAGAAGATTTGAACTTGCACCCTTTTCAAAGCCCAACAAAGGATCTTACCACTAGGCTACTTGTTTGCTTCGTTTTATTTTCACATAGTAAGTATTTATTAACTCCTCTTCACAATTTTTTTTTTATAAAAACCGCTCACATAATTTTCACTTTTTGTACGAGGTTGAGGGGGTCCACGGGGACCTCCTGGGCCTACATTAGGTCCGCCCCTGACTATGCATGTATACCACATATACCATAGAAATTGAACCCTTGCTCACAAATTAGGAAAAAAAGCCTTATCAAACATTAAGATACCGTTATATGAAAGACTCTTTAATCTATATGTGTGTGTTTTATGCTTTAGTTAAGAGTTAGCTTAGCTTCCTAGGCTTTCGCGAATTGAAAGAATGTTTGATTTCCTCCCACGTTTAAAATGCTACACTCTGATCATTTCTTTCTTCTTCAATGACCCCTCGACTCGCCATTACCCTTCTAACCCTACACACCCCGATCTTTTTGTCTCAATTCCGACTCTCCATCGATCATTGATTGCTTTTTGTTGATGGCTAGCTTTTGGTCACTAATTAACTAGCTCCCGTAACATTGGTCCCCTATCTTTTGAATTTTCTTTCTTTGTCTGTATTTTGATTTGGGCTATATTCTCGTTTCAGGTACGTGAATGATACCGATAGATGTTATTAGTTTAGTTTTTTTCTTGAGTTAGTCATCCACTCTATATGTTTGGTGAAATTGCTTTAAAATCACCATAATACAATTTACAAATGAAATGATAGATCTTAAAATCAATATAAGTGAATGAAATCATCTTTAAGTGAGTTTTCAGATAACCCGAAATGACGAGAACCTAACCATTGTAATGAGCTAACCCTGGTAAAAGTACCTCCAAACATAGACCGAAATATGTAATCTCGACGAATATTTTTCTACACTCCGTCACTCCTTGTAAGGCTATTTGTAGTCATATGGGGGGGGGGGGGGGTGGGTGTTATAATCATATTAAAATAATAATTCTGTGTAGTGGGTTTTGAGCGTTATGGGGGCATTATGGAACCCCTAACGTCCCATTATACATAGTCTAATGTTTTACGAGTCTGTTTTGTGTAAATTATGGACATGCATAATTGGACGATGGTAAAAGTAAAAAAAAATATAAATGTTATATATGGTACAATATAATCATATTAAAATCATTATTCTGTGATAACAATGAGTTATGTATGACAACCACTGAATATTGCTTGATATATCTATATGGGAAGATGAACTATTTCATGAATTTAAAATATATGTGTGAAACTATTGACATGTCACATGTGAATAATAAAAATGAAAATTAAAGAGTTCCTAGATATACTTTTGCAACCGATTAAAAATCATTACAGGCTTATCATGTTAGATAACGTTATCTAAACACTTGTGTGTGGTTATTAAAATTTCGTCCTTAGCCATGTGATTAGAGTTTTGAAAGAAACTAATTGTTTTCAAGTAACTCAAACATGTGAAAAAAACTTTAAACCAATATATAACAAGGTGCCTATAGATAGAGCTAGTAAAACTTTGTAAAAGATATCACCAAAGATCGATTTAAGAATATATAAAGTTTATAAATTTTAAAGAAAATAAGAACGAAAAGGAAAGTATACTATCAAAGTAGTAATCTAGTTAAGTTAAGGAAAAGATATAGGTGAAAAGAATCATTTAAGTGATGTCATATTTGATTATATAAAATAAAAAAAATGTATAGATTAAAATCATCCGTAGGATTTAACAAGGGTAGAAATATATTATTCTTCCAAAATATATGATTACGTGGCACCTCATATCAGACATATCCCTTTGTTTATAAGCAAGACGAATTTTTCAACTTTTTATAATAAAAAGAAATAAAAAGGTGACGATAAAAGAATTATTTTATCTTCACCTATTAAAGCAGGTTTATATTTGAATAAAACTAATACAACCAAATTCTATCCAAAATTCCCCTACTTTATTTTAATTAATTATGCCAATAATACCAATCTTTATTTATTTTATTAGGAAATACTTGTGCACAACTGCACATTAGTTATGTTTTAATTTCACAAAACTTGAACGTCTTATATTATATGAAAAATAGAAAAAAAAAATAAAAAATTAGTTTTTAAGAGAAAATAAGTGCAATAATTTACAAAACTCATTAGCAAATTTATTGATCACAAAGCAACTTGTAAAAATAAAAACTATTATTTATTATTAGTTTAAATCACAAAGTAAAAGTCCTAAATTTAATACCGATCCTACCATCGGTCATTTGACCGAATAGTATTGATGATGAGAGGAAGACTCAGGATTAAAGGTCATGAGTTCGATCTCTGGGCCTGACATATTTTTTATCTAACCGTTTACGGAAATCATTTTCTCTAAAAATACGTTCAACTAACTGGTGTAAATAGTCTTTATTTGAACATTCTAAAAAATAATAATAAAAAAATAGAAATTCTGAACCTAATTATTTAAATAGTAATTTGTAAGATACCAATCTTAGAAATTCAAATTAAAAATCAATTTATTTTTGACTCACTTTATTTCAATATAAATGTCAACCAAATTCCAGTAGTTTAGTCTCCGTACATTCCCTGATGTTTCATATATTGTTTTGATTGTATAAATAGAAGAACAAATCAACAAGAAAGAAACACCGATCATGGCGGAAGAATTTCAGGCGGAGGTTTGCGGCGGAACATGGTGGAGCTCACCACGAGCCACCTTCAACGGCTCATCGTTTGGTTATAACAGCTGCTGGCAAAATGATTACATGAACATGAAATCACGGTCAACGGACGAGTCTATCTCGCCGGATTCCGGCTTCCAGATGATGGGTTCATGTTCATCACCATCTTCTACAACCACCAATTGGAATCAAGCTTTATTGGTGTAAGTCTACAACTATACAATATCTTTTGTGTTTTCTTTTTGCTTTGTTTTTTCAATTATTGATACATAACTTTTAATTCCACTAACAAATGGTCCAGAGATATCTTTTGTAATTATTTGATGCAAAAAAGAATCTGATCATCACTCATTTGAAATTTTTCAATAGTAATGGAACAAATGATCAAGAGACTTACAATCAAACCCTATCCGAAATCTTGAACAACAATAACAACAGCAACAACACATCTAGTAATTTTGGTATGAACCACCAAGATCAACAGACTTCAAACTTCATCGAAACCTCCGGTGGGGGCGATTGCACCGGGAACATGGTTAGCACTTCATCATATGGTTACCCTTCAAGTCTGCTACAAAATTTATTCGAGTGTTCCTCACCACCACCGCCGCCGCCACAACAACCGCCACCCCTTTATGATTTTCAACCCAATTTAGATGATATGGATCCGGTTACAAGCATGCCCGGATTTTCTAATTTAGTAAAGCCTAAACAAGGTTTGCACTTGGCCAACAAGACACCTTTCTGGAACGCGTCCCCGTCGGGGTTAAACGATATTCGAGCGAGTTTTTTCGCTTCAACTCAGTCTAGATCGTTCCTCTCATCGATGTATGAGAAACCCAATTGCCAAAACATCAAGGTAACAATAAAGATCAAATTTTTATTCAATTCATGTTCATCAAGATTAGATTAGGGTTTCATCAAGAACTTTGTTTAATTTAATTTTAATAAATTGTTTTATTAATTCAGTCTCAAAATAAAGAAATCCTTGATTTGGGATCATCAGTGAAGAAAGGCTCCAGTGAACCTACATTCAAACGGCCACGTCTAGAAACACCATCACCATTACCAACATTTAAGGTATATACACCTCCACTTTCAAGGTTTTCTGCTTAATTTTATCAAGAAAATCAATGGAATGTGTGGGAGAAAATACAAACCCTAATGAAATCAGTCTTGTAATTGGTTTTTCAGGTTCGAAAAGAGAAACTTGGGGATCGAGTCACCGCACTCCAGCAATTAGTTTCGCCTTTCGGAAAGGTATATATTCGCTTAACTAACCTCCATTATTGATCTATATGTTCTTGCAAAATTGGATTATATATCTTATAGGGGGGTTTTGATGAAAATTTGAATATTTACAGACTGATACAGCATCTGTTCTTCATGAAGCCATTGAATACATTAAGCTTCTTCATGATCAAGTCAATGTAAGTTTTAAGTTTTAATTTATTCATACATTTTCATGCAATCTAGCTAGTAGTCTAATGATCCATTAATATATATACATCAAATTTAGTCACTTCCTTATATATGTATATGATCATATTCCAGGTTCTAAGCACCCCGTATATGAAAAATGGAGCTACTATGCAAGTGCAACAAGTGAGATACTTAGATTCATTCATATGATATTTACTTCACTAAATCTTGAATTCTTTTCATAAACATTTCCAATATATATTGACATAAAACATTATCGATAGATAAACGACAAAATGAAAGACAACGGGGAAGGAGCTAAACAACAAGACTTAAGGAGTCGAGGGCTTTGCCTCGTGCCAGTATCAAGTACTTTTCCGGTTGCTACCGAGACCACACCTGACTACTGGACATCAAGCTTCGGGAGCACATTTAAATACGCGCAACAATGAAGTCAATAACTCAAAATCCTAAATCTTCATAAACACTTAACATAATCAGCTCATGCCCGGCCCATTGGTTGTTTTCCTTCAAAGATCTGATCGTTCTTAAGCTTTTCCGTTATTTTGAATTAAACAGATTATTCAAAATAGCGGAAAAACTTGAAGAATTCAAAATACAATATAATTTAGTGTGGAATGTGAGCCACATATTGGAGTAGTGTAGTAGAAGTACAATGAACAAAAGTTGGAAAAGGAATGGGAAAAAGGAGGATATGAGAAAGAAAGAAAGAAAGAAAAAAAGCTACAAAGTGACCCTTGAAGGAAGGACAACCAATGCCAGTTTGATGTAGGGCTAGCAAATTATTAGGGTTCTATTTTAAAGAAAGAAAAATGTTTTTTTTTTCCTTGTAATTAGTTGTATTTATAGTTTATCTTAGAAAGCTGTTTTGTGTTAGTTTGATGATTGCAGCTTTAAGATGTTAAATTTGTGGGAATTTTGTTGTTTTGGAAACATTGTTTTGTTTTGTTTTATGTTCGTGTAACTAAGATTGGGTTAATCAAGAAAGGAAAACCAATAATTTATCTCAAAAGTCAATGATTTATCATTTGTTGGTTGACATATTTAGTGCAACATGTAGGATAATATGCAGCTAGTTAATTAACTACAAAGATTAGGAAAATATACCTAAGTTGAAGAAATGTCTTTTGCCTTCATTTTTATACTACAACAGTTAATTGATGGTGTCTTATAATATCATAGTTGTAAAAATCTTGTCAAGCCCTCGATTAATCGTTTAGCGGATTTTAACCTATTACCGATCAATCGCCGATTAATCCTGTCAAGGACGATTAATTGCTAATTAATCACCAATTAATCATCCCTTAACCCCAGTCGACCGCCTAATTACTATCAAACGTTTTTACAACCGTGGTTACGATGATTAAGTAGATTATTTTGATGTAACATATATGCACCCACTTATGCTTACAATTAATATAATTTTGGGTACTTTTGTTTGCAAAATTGTTGTATGCATATATCGGTTTTCTGTTTGGATTTATTATGAAAATGTACTAGTTTTACATTTTTATCAATACATCATATTTTTTTCTTTAATTCTTCCTTTTGTTAATCCATGGTTTAAAATTGTTATTAACTTCATACGCACATGTACTATCGCAAAAATATTATTATTTTTGAACATTTCATAAGAAAATAAGTATTTTTTTCGCTAAATTAGGGTTTTTTGTCGCTAAGTTATTGTAACTTCTTATGATTTTTTTTATTTTTTTTTAAAATCGAGTTTTATGAATTTGATGGCCGGAGTTTGAGGAAATATTGTCAGGACTCTGAGAGAAAGAAATGAAACTTATTCCACTTGTGTCCTTTTTTACTTATTTAATATTCATTACTTGAAAAAAACCATACATTATCGAACATTTACATAAAAACGTACACGTACTTATTCGGTTTTTGTTATTCGATTAAATTTATAAGAAAAGAAATGAAAGAATCTTGGTTGAACAGGGCTACATATAGTAACAGAACAATTCTATGAACAAAAGATTTCATTTTGACACTTCTATTCAAGTAAGCTTTTGGAGAAGACCAATGGTTCTTCAAATATTGTTATCTAATAATGGTTTTTTTAAGGTTTACTAGTTCCTCATATTTTTAGTTATGTAAAAAATTTTAGCTGAAAATTTTTACTTTTACATATGTATTTTTCCGAGAACGGACTAATCGGAAATTTAAAGAAAAAAAACTAACCCTTTGTTCTTAACTATTTTTCAGATCCTATGCCGGAAATACATTTAAAACAATCTAATAATTTTTTAGTATTTTTTTTAATATGGGTTTTCAAGGGTTTTCTCAACTCGATTAGGTTTTCATTTTAGTTTTTTCATATATGTGTGTGTGTGCGATATCATGTTTTTTCGAAACGTATGTTATAAAGGACGCAAAAGCTCCGTAAGACGTGCACATATTGTTTCAATAAAAAGAGTTAAAGTAAAAAAAAATCTAGGGGGAAACTTTTAAGGGGCCAGATCGGGCCCTGGCCCGGTCCATTTTTTCGATTCGTAGTATAAATTTATATTCGTTCGGTCAAAAAAAAAATTATGTCTTTAATCCGACCCTATCCCCATTTTAGCTCAAGCTTCGCCCCTTAAAAAAATAATGATTTATTTACATCTTTCCACTATTTTTTTATTTCATCTTCTCTCTTGATTTTTTTAGATGAAATATAAAAATATACAACTACACCACATATAGTGTATGTGCATATACTCGTTTAGAAAGAAAGAAAAAAATCATATACCATATTTTTAAAACAACCCTAAATGGCTAAATATGTTAAAATTCATAGGCACTTTCTTAATTTACATAATAAAAAATACGTTATAGAACAATTCATAGTTCTTTAATTACATATTGTTGTTTCTAAATTAAGTGAAGGTCCATTAATATATGATGTATATGTAGAATCTTTGTATATATTGTGGAATTTGCAAATTAATTAAATAACATGAGTGACTAATCAAATAAAGACAAATAATTCGACGTCATCGATTTTATTTGATTGATACTCATGAGTCCCATGGAGTTTATATTCTTTTATATATTTTTCGAAATTTGACTTAATCGATGAGTTGTTTCTTTAAGCATCAGGATCAGTACCTCTTGTCCTTGAAATACAAAACTTCACCATCACTTTTTAGGGTAAATCTAAGACACTGGAAGATTGAACACAAAGTAACACTTTACTAAAAGCATAATATTAGACATCATTAATAATCATCATGGTGTGCACGTTTGTTTATATATAGCGCCACGTTATAATAAAATTCATAAAAAGATTTGTAACGAGTTTTCGAGAAGAAGCTAGCTATAGCTATAAAACGTCACGTGTTATAAAATTGCGCATGACAAAGAAACAATACCTAACTAATCCTTACATAGGTTAAACACGGTGCATATCACATTGGAGCTAAAACTACACGTGGCAAAATAGTACCCCCCCCCCCCCCCCACATTTTTCTATCACAGATTGAACTTGAACTCAATTAGCTGAGGATCAATGATGTATCATAGTTGAATTAAAGAAAAAAACCTACTTCATCAGACTCCCGCCCTATGCAAAAGCATAGTGGCTGGAGAGGGAGTAATCCTCAACGCGTTAGAAATTAAGAAAGATGGAAAAAATAGGTTTTATGGCATTGATGTTATAAGCATTTGAACACATTCCCAATGGTTACAATCAATATTTGTTTTTATGTAAACATGACCCGTCTTCACAAGGAGACTGGTCGTTAAAGGTATCAGCAAGGTGACGAGATTTTCTAGCATGATACACTCGTCATTTTGTTTATCCTTCGCATAATAGTCTCTCCCGTAGTATCTTTACTCCCATGTACCTGCGTACAATAACCAAAAGGTTCAAAAAATTAGCATTGCAACTATAAGTAAAATTATTCTTGACCCATTCATAGACTTTTTCCTTTTGAACATTTTTTTTAAATGCCACCAAACTTTACACTTGCAAGGATTTGAACACTTATTATTTTTACGGCTGACATTCACTATGTCACTAGACTACAAGGCCATAAACGGCCATTTATAGATAACCTATAACACATTTCTAAGAAACGTCCTGCTATTCAAATGCTGAGCCAATCGGAATCGGCTCGCTAAAAGCTCGAATCGAGCTTAAACAAGCATGATTGAGGCTCATTTAATAAATAAGCTCGAATTTGAGCTTGTATAAACTCACAAACTTAAACAAGGTTGTTATGTATATATATGGCATAATATTATTAGTATATGATAAAATAAATAAATAATATAAATGTAACATATATAAAATCATAGATTGATTAATATTAAACAAGGTTGATATGTATATATATGACATAATATTATTAGTATATGATAAAATAAATAAATAATATAAATGTAACATATATAAAATCATAAAATGATTAATACGTGATAATCAAGCCGAGCATGAAAATTAACTCAGAAGCTGAGCCCGAGCTTGGTACATAAAGCCCAAAACATAGCCAAGCTCGAGCTTAGGCTAGCTCGGGCATGGCTCGGCTCTTTTACACCACCTTAAGTTCCAACTAAAATTATACCTTCCGAGCATCATAACTCGGCTCTTTTACATCTTAACAACCAAACCCAGTAAATTCCAACCAAAAACACAAAAAAGTACTATTAGTAGAGTCGGTTCCAGCTAAAATTATACCTTCCGAGCATCATAACTGTCGCTTGAGGATTAGTCCCTGGAGAGGTATGAAAAGTCGACCCGTCTATAACCCGAAGATGATCAACACCAACGACTCTATAATCACGATCAACAACTTCATCAACCAGACAACCACCGTGATAATGCCACATTGTGCTGACCGTGTCCTTGCAGAACTGTTCCAGAGATGAGGTCGTGTTGCTATTCACCGGATGGTTTTGTGGCAAACTAGCGGTAATGTCAAGAAGGTCTTTCGTGTCAAGAAAATGAAATCTAAAATTAGAAAACGATTTTGTTTTAATCGCTTTTAGAATTGTCGTTAGCCCTTCGACACATCTTTGTAAGTCAACGGGTTCTTTGAAGTAGTTGAATGTAACCAACGGGTTGTCATTAGGGTTTCGACTTTTTAGCTCTAAGTGGCCTTTCGATAGGGGCCCGATTATCTTCTCAAAGATGAAACCCCCTGACTGAAAACCGCGATGCAACAAATAAACAGAAATACAGAATAAACAACTTCGAAAGTAAACGAATTTACTAACATTTGATACCTTGAGTGAAATGTTTTTGTATTGTCCGCTGACGATATTGGAACCGCTGCGGCCCTCAATAAAGTTCCCGGAGTGAGTAATTCCAACAACCTCAACGATACTAAACTCGACCGGAACTGGTGAAGGGACAAAAATAGCAGCTTTCGGGTTATCAGCCATGCCTTTGCCGATACAGGGCTGGGCCAAAACAACATCGATGCCGTGGGACTGGAGCTGATCCTTTGGGCCAAGCCCACTTAGCATAAGAAGCTGTGGGCTTCCTAATGATCCAGCAGACACTATTATTTCATTCTTTGATCCCTCTTTTAAGTATGCTATATGCTTCATTCCTAATGAGTCTCTAAATACCACCCCATGAGCCATCGGTTTCGCTTTTCCTGAATAAGTTACATGCAGCAAATAAACAATGCATATCAAGACTTGCTTTAATGTATATATAGCAGATGAGAAAAGTTATACCATTAATCTGGAACAAGATTTTGTGAACTGAAGCATGAAGATACAACATGAGCCGTTGATAACTTGCATACCGAAGCAAATTAGCAGTCGAATGTCTCCGCCCGTTTTTGTCAAAAATCGTGCCACCAACTTTTGTCCCGTATAAATGATCATAAACAAACCCATTATCCGGGCAAACCCCAGCCTCCAACAACCCAGCCTTCATAGCAGATTGCCATGGTCCCACAACGGGCTTGAAAACAATCGCCTTTTCAACCCACCGATAAGACTCATTGACCAACTTTTCATCCCATCCGGATTCTTTTACATAAGCCGTTGAGGCCCGTGAGTAAAAACCAGCATTAATCGAACTCCCACCACCAAGCACACGCCCACGCGCGTTTCTAACACCATCTTTGGATATAAAAAGTTGGGAAGGTGAAGTGGATGAGGTGTCCATCAGGGCGGCACCGAAGGCAGTGATGTTGGTTATGTTGGCATTGTTGAAAGGACTCCCGCCACGCTCGAGGAGGAGGACGGAGGAGTTCCGTGACAAAGTGGCGGCTAATGGGCAGCCAGCGGTCCCACCACCGATAATGATGTAGTCGAAATATGAAACTCGTGGTGCCATTGTTGCTTCGTGCATGAAGGTGTAGCTCGAATCTGTGACAGAAAGTTAAAATCTTAATAACCCATACTCTTTCCACTATAAGTAAACAAATACATACATAAAAAGTTATACCTTCCTTGGAGAAGCAAACTCCATGGAAGAAGAGAAAAGCGACAAGAAACGCACTGATTAGTTTCCACAATCCTGAAACCATGGTGAAGCAGATATAGTTAGTAACTACTTCTAGACAGTATAACAATTCTTCATGATCATGTATGCTGTGTTTTAGGTTTTGTACTTTTGTTTTAGCTTCCTGTTTCTTCTTTTAGGAGAGATATTGTAACATCCCAAAACCGAACGAATATTTTGTTCGTAAATAAATAGGACGGGACGTTAGTTCATGACTTGTCCCGTTCTGAACATGAGGGGGTTTAAAGGATAAGTAGATAAAATGAGATTTATTCTAAATAAATCTCAAAGTTATGAGTGGAATTATAACATCCCGGTTTTCTTTTAAATCGGATATATCTGTTAAATAACATGGAACATTAAAACCCCTAACTTTGTTATGATTATGTGTTATATGAAACCACATGGGCTTATTTTACAAAAATAAGACACTGTTGTTTAAAAATTGAATATTTGAAAGGTGGGGGGGCCAGAATTGTAATTACACTAAAGTGTAATAAACAAAAGAGGAGGAGAGGAGGCTGGAGATCGATGTCTCCTCCCCCTGGTGCGACTTCACCCTCTCAAACCCTCTCACCCACTCGAAAATTCTGCACAAGGATGTGGGGGGGGCTGCGATTTTTTATGTACAAACTTGGAATTGGAAGTGCTTTCATCTTCCCAAACTCAATTTCTCATCAAGTAAGTAAAACCCCATCATGATGCATGCTAGGTCTCGAAAATTAGGGGCTTGCAATCTGAAATTGGTTGATGTTTTAAGCATCTTAGGATGTTAGAAACTTTATATGTTGTATAAATTTCTATCTTGAGTGGAAAATTGGTGAAGTAGTCACCAAATTCTCATACTTGAACCTCCATGCAAAATGACCACTTAAGAGAGTGGTGAAATTGCTTGCATTAGTTGAATTCTTGCTTGAATATGGTACTATATGAAGAATTGATGATGGGTTGGGGATGGATTTCATCAACGTTATGTTAAATGGTTAATTGGAGATTCAAGGGATGGGGTTATGTGTGTGCATATATGTATGCACACCAAGTGTTTGATAAAATGCCTAAATGGGTTTTTAGTTAGTATATTGTTGCAAACGAATGCCAAATGTGAAGCCTTGATATATCTTGATGTTTCAAGTGCTAAAATTTATAATCGTCACATATGGAAATCATGTTAAATGCCTTAGAAACCTCATGGACATAAGGCTTATTAGCATGTGAAAGAGTTGAGCCATATTGTATGGTTAATGTGTAGATGATATAAATGTTAGATGTAAAGTGTACTTAATTGAATCAAGTACTAAAACATGACAAATGTGATATAGAGAATCATGGTTGACGGTGCCATGTGTATCTAGCAAGAATTAAGTCCAAGTCAAGCAATCAAGCCGAAGGACACACGGTAAACCCGGTAAAGATGGTTAAAGCTCACGAGGTAACATTTATGTTATGTTACACATTTAGTTTATTGCCCACTATGGTTATAATGTTATGTAATGCAATTTGACGAGTAAAGTGTTAAACTTGCTCAAATCGGAAAGGTATGAATATGTCAAGAAGAGTCATAATCTAGCTAATTGATGATGTGCCTAAACAAGGTTACATTATGACATCTTAGATGTATAATGTTGAATATTGTACGGTATGGATACATGGGGGCTAAATAGCATGTAGAGAACCACAATCATGGTATATCTTGTTATTTGGAGGTTAAGCTGATTTAGAAACCTCTATGATACGCTAATGGTATGAAACATGAATATTAGGATTCATGTTAACGGGTCAGGCGGGTTAATGTGTAAAAACTCAAATGAATCAAGGTGTTGAACCAAGTTTTAGTTGTCAACTAAATGAATTATGTGAACCACATTAATTGTGAAATTTAGAGAATGGTCTTGTAACGTTTTCCTACATGTTATATTCATATGAAATATGTTGGACAAGTGGTCGTTGAATTGATTAGGTACTCGCTATTAAGTGCATACTTGAGATGGTAAAATGACTTGTAGTAGTCATGCCTAGAAGAGGGATTGCATATGGTAAAACATTGATGCACCTAAAGGATAATGGTTTAACAAGTTGGTCCATAAGGACGATTGTTAAACCCATAGTTGCCTAATTAGAACACCAAGCGATGTTGAGGCCTTAAGGATAATTGAATCCTCATGCGTTGGCCCAAATCATCGATGGTGACCAATGGGTCGATAAAAGAATTTTGGTAACTAAATCGTATGTAGAAATATGTATATAATGTAGTTGAGTTAGACCCGTTGGGTGGTTTAATGAGTTATATGTTTTGACATTGGTAATTGCCGTAAAAGTCGTGTTATTAGACTCGCGTTACATTGCAGGTTCGAAAGGAATGCTTGGGGGTTACCCCGGATAGATTTCAGATGCAAAAGGGCAAGGAAAAGGGAGGGTTCCACCAGGTGCCACCGTAGCTTACGGTGCCACCGTAGCTTACGGTGGCCCCTGATGAGAAAACCCATCGTACTACAGCACTGGGCCACCGTAGCCTAGCCAGGACCACCGTAGCTTACGGTGGCTGGCGTAAGCTACGGTGGAGGTGGTTCAAAATGTTGAAAAATCGTCCTCTTTTGTTAGTTCGATGTCGTTTCTTGCATCCATTATGTTTATTACTAATGGGTTCAAGCTGAATGCAGGTAGGGGATGTGCGGGACTGGATTCCACAAGCAAGTCCAAGGACCGAACACTCGAAGACGGTTGACATCGGCATTGTTTTGTAAATTGTAATGGTGCTAAAACACTAGTTACTTGTATTAAGAACAAATTATCATGTCTTTTGGGTGAATCGAACGTTTTAACGACGTTAATTAACGAAAATTTTCTGGGACCTAAATTCTAAGCTAACGTTTTAACGTTATTTTCCTAAATTGAAACTCGGGTGTAACAGATATTCAGCCGATTCATTCTTTAATTTTCTAATATTTATATTGTTTTTGTGTGTTGTACTTTAGCTATATTGTCTCTTGCTAGTGACATGCTATTACATCAGATGAGACAATATACATAAGACTAATCAAGATCTATGAAAAAACCTAAGTTAGCCCAGATCATACTTGCAGGCATTTCAACAACCAGTACGGTTTTTAAGTACTTCTTATTTGTAATGAAAAACCGGTCACAAGCATCAAAGGGTCGAAGATGGTCAATGCTAAATCAACAAATAGAAAATCAAACGTAATCTGATAGACGATACTCTCTTCTAAGCTAAGAAAAATCATCACATATTCATATAAATAAATATAATATTGCTTAAGTCATCAATCATGCGATGGTATTAGTCAAATTAGTCGCTTTCACAAGCCGGCAAGCCTGATAGATTTATTAAAAATTTACTAAATCAATCAAGAAATCGTTTACAATCCTTTTCGTTTTCATTTTCTATGGATTTAATCTCGGAAAAAACTTTTTAAGAAGCATACCTCGAGTTTTTGACTTCAAAATATGTGACCATCTTCGGTCATTGCTTTATCTGAGGACACCAGGATACTCAGAAGTTGTTCAACCAATTTGATCTGCAATTAATTTTATATTGTATTGGAAGCCGACAGATGAACTAAAATTGAAAAGTCAAAGAGTTGACTTACAGAAACTGATGATCTTCACCTGCATTACTTGAATGAGAATTCAAGTTCAGGCATTGTACAACCAGCTACTACTTGCCAAACAAGAGCATGCTGCATGCTTACCGACATCATATCTTGCAAGATTGACTGATACTAAATATCAGAAGTAGATGTATCTTGAAGCACATTTAAAAAAGCATGGAAAAAGGAAAGCAAAAAAGTTTCCATTTTTTGGTCAACAGATTGCTCCACGGGCTCAATTTTCATAAATAAAACATGTGTGAGACGATTTTAGGAACAAGTACTCACTCGATAGTCGATAAGAAGTTGCAAGAATGAAATGCTGATGACAACTTTTACATTGTTCAACAATTAGCCTACATTCAGGGTTGTTGCTTTCCATATGAAGTTAACTGGTGACATGGTGTATAGTTAAACTGTATAAGGAGTCAAGATTGGCTTCTTTTATGAAAAGAAAGTAGACATAAAATGGATAAGAAAGTTGTCTTCTTTTTCTTACAATGAAGCTCAGGATGTCATAAAGTCCCGACTCAAATTCTTCATTTGGTTATAAGGTAGGATGTATATTTCAGACGTGACATGAAAATTTGCAGGTTTGGGTTTAGTCTAATTGGATTCGGGTTAGTTTGAGTAATAACCGTGAATACATTTAACTAAACGGTCGGTTTAGGTCAACCATGTACGGTTCAGGCCAATCTCGCGGGTTTGTGGGTTGATCCATTTAACCCACTTTTAGCTTTTTTTTATTTTTTTATGTCATTTGGTAGTTTTCACCAAAATTCAAAAGTTAAAAAGAGAAACTGATATCAGATTGTTTTATACACACTTGTATTATTTGTTGTAAATTTATAATATTGGAATATTAAATGCAAAAAAAAAAAAACAAAAAAACAAAAAAAATTGGGCAAAAGGGCCGGTGTTAGTGTCAACCCACAGATATTCGTGTCATGTTAGGGTTCATGTGATGATTTTCAAGTGCATGGTCGAATTCATGTATGGATGGATCTGCCAACCGTGAAAACGACCCATTTAGCACCCTTATAAAATGTTCGTAGTAGAAGCCAAACAATGCCTTAATACCATCAATATCGCGTTAGTACAGATCAACAAACCAATCTCAAAACCATGCTTTGATACCATCAATATTGCCTAAGAAAAAAATACCCGAAGAGCCACAAACCTTGTTCATTGCAAAGCTTAGTCAATTCACTTTAGATCCTGATTTCCTGATCTTTTAGGGCCAATATAATCATATTGTGAGAAGTAAGGAACTTTATCGCAACAAAAGTATTCTTAGATGCTAAACGTAAAGTTACCTATCTATCGGTATCATTAATCACTTTGTTGTGGTTAATTATCTTATTCTTGAGTGTCAATAACTTTCAAAAGAAGTGAAAGAAACCATCTAAGGTTAATACCATCTATAAAGCACCACGGCAAAGCAACGACATGATCCAAATAACCTCCAAACAATAAAACACCAATATGGATGATTAATATGTGTGTTTTGATGATTAATACTTTAGTTTTTGGTGTGTGTTTTGATGATTAATATGTGCAAAGAAATGGATTAAAAGATACACCAAAGAACAAAACTTGAGCTTTCTATTGACACATTACAACATGGTACTTCCTATTTTTGGCAAGATTTATTGCAAATGTACAACATACCAATAGGGAACATGACTTTAACCAAAATCTAAACTTTTCTTTTTTTTAACAAATCTTTGAAACATAAAGATTAGAACCCAACTGACCTCCCGCGATCCGCCCTACATGCAGCCTGCACCGCCGAAAACCTTGATCAAACTAGAAGCATTTCTTCTAACTTTTTCACTATCATCCTCCAAAAACTTCAAACACAATTCAAACACACCTTCCTTCAATGCCTCCATACAAACAACTTCACTACTCAAACAAAGTGAATTCAGTGTCAAAAGTGCATATTGAACACCTCTTGAGCTTCCATTTCTCAACACATGAATCAAAACCTTCACACAACCATCAAACCTCACCATTTCCTCTCTCCCTCTTCTACATTTTGCCAACAAACCCAATACCTCAACCGCCCGTTCAAGCCCCGAATCCAACAAACTCAACAAAATCCCAACCGCCCCACATTCCACAGCTCGTCTCCGGTTATCCGGAAACGAACAAAGTGCATAAAGTGCAGTAGCAGCTTCTTTCCTCTCCCTCCCACCCCCTTCTCTCAAAAGCCCAATCAACCCCTGAATCGCAAACGGGTACGCCCCGATTGTCGCTTTATTCACTTCCACCACCGCAAGACTCGTCAAAACCGTGGCCGCCATAGCCCTGCACTCTCCAAACTCACCACCGTTTAACACATCAATAATTTTACAAATTGCACCCTCAGCCACCAAACCCACCTTATTATCATCATCCAAACTCAAATTCAGCAGCAAGTTCAAAGCTTTTTCTTGCAAATCAACAAAATCTTTCCTCAAAACACAACCCAAAACCGCCGCCACCGCCCCGGATTCCGTCAATCTTTTCCGAACCTCAAAATCCCGCTTCGAAAGCTCACAAAGCTGTTCGATTGAAGCAAGCTTAGCTTCCGGGGACGAAGATTTCGAAATCAGCTTCGAAATTAGGGTTTCGGTTTCTGGGTGTTGTCGAATTTGAAAGGGTTTGGAGAAATTGAGGGGATTGTAACTGGAAATAAGGCTGCGAAGGGTGTGATTAGGGATTAAAGAAGGGGAATCGGAGAGGGGTAATTTGGTAATAGGGCAGGTACGGTGGCCGGAGTCGAGCCACCGTTGGATTGAGGGGCGGTCGAAGGTGTGGCCGGAGGAGAGGATGACGGGGTCCGACATTATCTCGAGAGAAATGGGGCATTTGAAGTGGTCTGGATAGATGGGTGTTGTCGCCATTGGAGGATTTTGATTTTCTCTCTCTAAAATCAATGTTTCTATGTCTAGAAAACTTCTTTAGATTTGCATAAATCTTTGGAGCTCAGAAAAACAGGTTTATGACGTTTAGCTTCATCTAGTTTGTCTATGGCTCTATGGGGAACTGAAAAAAGTTGTGCTTAACAGCATCTATAATGGAATCTTTAATATCTCACTCATTCAGTTAAATATTATATTTTTTATAACTTTTGTTTAAATTTTATTTAATCTATCGCATCACATTTTTCCGTCCTATCTTTATCTCATTCATAATAAAACTTCATAATAAAACCAAATTGGTTCAACGTGACACGAGTTTCTTGTTTTAATCTTGTCTTGATCACGCTTTTCCATAATTTTATTGTGTGACTTAAAAGTTTAATCCATCTGTAGTTACCACAAAACTAGGCATCATCTTTGTTGTTATAGAGTGGTATTAACACATTACTTCTCCACTGGTCTAGCATCTTACGGGTTTTGAGTATAATGTTGAACAAGGTTGTCAACCACCTAACTCATTCACCAGCTAGACATATCCACACCTCAATGGGAATGTTGTTCAGACCAACTGCTTTAGCCCTGCACATCTTTCTAAGTGTCATTCCTACCTTTTGTGCGGTGATCTTTCTTCAGTAGCAATTAATCTTTTGTTCTCCCATGCTGATAGTGTACACGTAGGTTTCCCGCCTCCTGTCATTATAGAGATCGTGAAAGTAAGTTTGCCACCTCGCCTTAATGTCCCTTTCCTTCTGTTGAAATTATTGTTAATATCTCCAATTCAATTAAATACTTATATTGTATTAAATGTTTGTTTTTACTTAATGTTTATTTTGTTTTGTTTTCTTATATGTTAAATGGTGCTAATGGGTTGCTGGATGAATCAAATGCTATTGGGCTTAACTGGGCTTCAAGATGATGCTGTTGGGCTTGATTTCTGCATATGGGTCAAAAGATCCGGATGATTTTTCTCTTGAGTTTATAAATCCCTTTAGTTCTTATTTAGAGAGAGAGGAGAGTTTCTGAATACACAACACATTTTCATATCTTTCTCTCTGAAGTTCCTTCGTTCATTGCATCGCTGATTTAGGGTTTTGATCAAGTTGTCATGTTGAAGAACTTGTAACTCGTTAGATCGTAGTGATTATCTTTAGGCCGTTCTCGTCTAGTGTTCGAAGTGTTGTTTTTATTGAGTTGTAAGGATTTGTTTGTGGAGTGAAATCATAATCTGGGTTGGGTAGATTGTTTATGTTACTTCTTTCACCTGATTGTCTAAATTTGACATGGTATCAGAGCATTAGGCTCTTGATTCGTATCAATTTAGATTGATTGCTTGATTTCTAGGGTTTATCGATTTGAGGTCGGCTGATTCGATGAGTTCTTTGCGAGAAAGTTCTTGGGATATCCGCTGCAATACTGATTGTTAAGGCTCTTCATTTTGTTCGGGATTTTCACTCCATTTTGGTGTTATTTGAAGTTCGCAACGAAATTAACCGTTGTTGAAGATTGAAGCCGTTCTTGAAGAGACTTGTATTTCATACATTGTTTCCGTGGTTTTTTCGCATGGTAAATCCAAAGTGTATCGGTTAGAGCTACTGCGTGGCGGCTAATCATCTGGACCAGTGGTGTACTCTTTGAGTTGTTCTTCCGCTGTTGTAATCAGGGTTTAAAAACCCTAACTCGAATATGCTCTATTCAAATTGGTGGTACCGGACGAATCTGAAATTGAATATCAAGACCAGTCATAATTTGTGTTCAGCCATTGAAGCGTTGCTTGAAGAAATTCCCAAATCGGAACCCTAATACATTGCGTCCTCACCAAAATTGCCTCCGATTGAAACTCTGTTGATTCTCCATATCAGAAATCTAAAGGAACCATCAATCAGAGTTGTCGCTTGAAGAAAAGTCTTACCCGAATAATCCCCAGAACAGTTAGAAGCGGTGGAGATCTGATGTGATTCTTTGGTGTGTAATTCTCGACAACCAACGAGACGTGTAAGCTCACGTCTGCATCAATTCAATACTGGAATTTATTTTAAAGTTCTCGATTAGAACAATCAGGTACATCTTCTTTTTTCTTTTCTACGATTCCGGTGTTTTTAGTTATTGCTATGTGTGTTCAAGAGCCTGAATCTTGAAGATGTGGCCTGTTGTGTGGTTTCTTTGATGTGTATCTTGTGAATTGATATTTTTCAAGTTTAACACCGAAAATATCAATTCTAAAAATCCATGTTTTTTAATATTAAAATGAAAGCATTTCGAGTTTATCAGATTGTGGAACAATTATCATCTTGGAATATATCAAATTTTATAGATTTTAAGCTGTTGCTTTAGCTTAATTTTGTTTTGATAAATTGATGTTAGTCCAATTTGTCGTTATTATTGTGTTTAATTTGTTATATTTAATTATAATAATGATTGGATTATGTCGCATTTTCACGGGTTTTTGTGTTGTGAGGTACCGTAAGCTAAATGAGCTAAAAGTGGAGTTTTTATGAAGAACTGGAAGCTGCTGGTACAAGGATCGAGAATTGAGCGGGAACGAGTGAAGAGGTAGAAGAAAATTAAGAAAAGTTCCTGAAATGAAGACCTGGGCGGTACGCCCAGGGTTGCAGAGATTAGGGCGGTACGCCCTGAAAGATAGAGAAGCAGCCGGTAGAATTGATCCGGGCGGTACGCCCAGGATTGCATAACCTGGGGCGGTACGCCCCAAATTGGCCGACAGAAGAAAAATTAGGGTTTAGTTATTTAAACTTGTTCTTTAAGTTTTTATTCATTCATGCATTGTTTGAGACGACCAGAGGCTTAGGGTTTGCGAATTCCACCATTGTTTTGGAGATTTTGAAGGATTCTAATCATTCGGTACGTTTATATAATGCAATCTTTCAATAAAATCATGTTTGTTTCATTAGCCATGTCCGGCTAATCCACCACTAACCGCTTTTGGTGATTGGTTGGTGGATTCGTTCTATGACTAACCTATTATTAAACTAGTTACCCGCATGCTAAACTGTTTAACCTAACTAGTAATCTAGGGTTTTAGTGGTCCCCTGTTTATCGATCCAGCACTTTCTTGCGGCAGGACTAATCAGCCCATTAGGAATTTAGGTTATTAGGTCAGGGAGGCAATTGGGGGGCATGTCTATGTGTCGCTAGGAAGTAATTAGGTTTGTTTAGATCGGTAGCCAACCAGGATCCAGAAGTGGTTAGATTTGTCTCATTTGATAGTTCAATCAATTTTTAGGTTAAAGTTAGTTATTTGGTAGTTAATTCACCTCAATCAAATTAAAACAGCTAAGTGGCAACCCTAGGTAATTTTAGGTTAATTAGTCAATTTAATTAAGTACTTAGTCAACTAGTTAAGATCCACATATTCCCTAGGTTCGATAACCCTTGCTTCGCTACTACATAATCATTCTAAGTTGGGGATTTGAAACGGCCTGACAAACCGTTATCAAATTGGCGCCGTTGCCGGGGAATTAGTGCGCTTTTTGATTAGTTGATTTTTGCTTAATTTGCATTTTTATTTAAATTTTTCAAAAAAAAATTCAAAAAACCCAAAAATAGTGTTTTTATTCCATTAATTATTTTCTGCATCTAAAAAAAAAAAAAAAAATAATTTTTGCCGAATTTCAGTTTTGGGCGGTACGCCTGAGAATCATCGATCCTGGGCGGTACGCCTTGGGCACTTTTTCACAGAAAGTTTTGAGATTTTTGACCGTCCAAGTTTCGATTTTTTCTGTTTTATTGCATTATTTACACCCCCTGGAACAGTGCTACGTAATTGGTTTGCTCTTTTGTGACCAATTTTGCAGGTTTTAGGTAATTGTGCATGCATACGCGGCATTCCCGCAAGACCTCTCCGTTGATATACAATCCAGAGATTGAGAGGACAGCTCGGCAGAACCGAGCAGAACAGAGAAACAGAAGAGGAATGGAGGGCTAGAATCCCAATCCCAACCCACCACAAAACCAAAACCAAGACCAACACCCAAATCACAACCAAAACCCGAACCCAAATGAGAACCTCAATCAAAATCTCAACCAACCACCGAACCAAGGCCAAAATGAACCAGTGGACCCTGCCATGCCACAAAATATCCCTCCGGGCCATATTCCACCATTTCGGGTGCACGGGCACAACTCTTTACCATCCCTTTCCCCTAAATCTTCATTTCATGAAGAGGAAGGTTACCACTACCATGCTAGACAGCCAAGTCCACCTCGCCAACAACAACCACCTTTATTCCGCCGAGCCCCACCACAACAACCTCCACCACCACAAAACCCACCCCGCTTCCGACAAAATCCCGTGTACGAAGGCCAAGATTGGCAAGGACAAGAGGGTCCGTGGGGGCAAGACTGGTATGACCCAAATGAAGACGACGAAGGATATGGGTATAGAGAGGAACCACCGGTTGATATTCCAAGGAACAGAGCACGAGCTCCACAGGCAAATGTTGCCCCACAAGGAAGAAGAGCTTCCCCCCAAGAGGAGTTCCACAATTCAACCATGGGGGAGCTCGTCTTCAAATGGAAGGAGGAGTCCCACGATTGGTAGAAAACCCACCGGTTCAGGGAGTGGCTAGCCATTTCAAGCCAATAGTGGTCCCAAGTGCATCACCAGTCGTCACACCAATCGGGGACAATAGAAGAGCATTTGAAGTCCGTCCGCAATATTTAAGCCATTTGCCGGAGTTTTATGGGAAAAGATCCGAAGAGCCATATCATCATATTCATAGCTTTGAGTCCGCTTGCATACCGATTGGAGCCACGGGGTTCACACAGAACGATGTTAAGCTCATGCTTTTCTCATACACCCTCAAAGACCGAGCACGAAGATGGTTCGAGAGTCTCACACCCAATAGCATCTATACTTGGGTGCAATTGCAAGAAGCTTTCCTTGAAGAATACTATCCGATGAGCAAAACCAGTGAGGTCAAGGAAGAGATCCGATCCTTCCAACAACATAGCGGAGAACCATTTCACGAGGCCTTCACTCGATTCAAGGAAATGTTGCGTAAGTGCCCACATCATCGAATTGACACTTGGGATCTCATCAAAGCATTCTATGATGGCCTCCTACCTGAGGATATTCGAGATTTGAACTCCATCAGCAATGGCACCTTTTTGACCAACACGGAAGAGGTAGATTGGGGGCACATGGAAAGACTTAGTGCCACCTCCAAGCGACTAGCTCAAAATGGAAGACGATCGAGATCCACCTCGGTCAAATCGGTCGACTATGAGGCGGAGGAAAGGATAGAGAAGCTACGTCAACAGAACCTCCTTTTGGAGAAGCAGGTAGCGAGCATGAAATTGGGGGGAGCAACCGACGAGGTGAAGGTAAGTGCACAAATTCCGGTGTGCACTATTTGTGGCGAGTTGGGACATGCAGCTGGTTCTTGTTCGAGTGGGATGCAGCAGAGTGAGGATGTCAACTATGTGCAAGGGGCCATGAACTCCAACACCTACCATCCTAACCTTCGCAATCATCCAAATTTCAGGTATGGTGATGCTAACAACCAGTTAAATCCTAACTTTCAAAGTTCTAATGTACAGGGTGGAGCTCAGACGCAGTATCAAAGCCGGCCATCAGGGTACAACCAAGGGGGCTACCAACGGAACACCTACACTCAAGGTGGAAATCCGCCCCAAAGGAGCTACCAACAAGCTCAACCGGCACCAGATGATGGGATGCAAGCTCAGTTTGCCGCCATGATGGCGAAAATGGATTTAATTGCGGATAAAGTTAATGGGTTTGAACGGAGGTTCGAGGTCAATGAGAAAACCATGGCAGCTGTTCAGAAACAGTTGGGGCAGTTGGCTGCTGAGAATTCAAGACGAGAGCCAGGTAAGTTGCCTAGTGATACTAACGTTAATCCAGCTCACCAAGCTTCTACTTCAGGTGTCAAGAATGTCCGAGGAGTTCCTATTAGCGCAATCAACATATTGGTAGACAGTGCCGAAAGTGAGGAGGAGGAAGAATTCGAAGAGTTGAAGACACCATTGATCCCGGTTAAGATTGGAGAGTTCTCAACCAACAAGGCTTTGTTGGATTTTGGTGCATCGGTGAGTGTTCTTCCAAGTAGCAAATGTGAGAAATTTCATTTGGGTGACGTGCAAGAGGTCAGGACAAAGGTGGTATTTGCGGATGGATCATCAAAGAAGCCACGAGGTATGTTGAGGGGTGTAGTTGTTCAAGTTGGTGAATTTTACTACCCCGAGGACTTCTTGGTAGTGGATTATGATGATACGGGGCACCCACCAAGGATCATACTTGGAAGACCATTTTTGTCCACCGCAAACACACAAATTGATTGCAGAGCGAACACATGTACAATGCAGTTTGGTAGCCGGGTATTATCTTTAAACTTATTTAATCATGTTTTTAAATATTCGGTTATTAATACTATTCCAAAATTGTTTGCTACTGACAAGTGTCCTCCTAGTAAAATAGAGGAGGATACAATGGAAGGTGATATTGTGGTTGACAGGTTTGCAGGATTAGAGATAGATGATCCCAAGTGTGGGGATACGGGAGACCCGGTTGGTATGGTGGCATCTCTCGGTCATAAGGAAGTCGAAAGTAGTTGTAAGAAGAATACGAAGGGCCCGAAGGCTACGAAGAGAGTCAAGGGTAATTCCAAGCATGATCGAGGTGATGATAATGGTCGAGGAGTTGGGAAGATGAAGGAGGAAGGTCACTTTGAGGAATGGGGATGGAGCAATGATGATAACGGGGAATGCACTCATCGTTCCCCTACTAAGTCAAAGTTGGGTGACAAGTACATATTTGAGCCTCCGTGAAAGGGAAGTACGGTCTGGCTGAAGACCTTAAAAACTTAGCGCTAACTGGGAGGCAACCCAGCGGTTTGTTTCATTTTGATTTCTTTGTGTTTTCGTAGTTTTGTTAGATTTTACGTTTTTTTTGTGTTTTTCAGGAAATCGGGAAGCTAGGGAGTGATTCTGTGCCATATACTGTGTTCCAGGTAAGTTTTAATAGGATTTTTGCAGTACACATGCTCGGTGGTGCAAAAGTGGTGTTGTTCCCAGAGATAGAAAAATTTTCAGGCTCTAAAATTTATAAACTTTCTGCCAAAATAGGGAACGGGCGGTACGCCCAAGACAATCCTAGTCTGGGCGGTACGCTCCAAAATTTTCTAAGAATTTTCCAGATTTTAAATCCGGGCGGTACGCCCTATTTGCATTTACTTTGGGCGGTACGCCCGGAATTTGAACGAAGAAAAAAATATAAAACAGTCGGCGGGTCGGTTCTCACCTAAACCCACCGCCGACGATCTCTCTCTCTCACGACCGGAAACCACCACCGCCAAGCCAAAACACCACCACCGCAGGCCCGAATTCGCACCACCGAGCACCGCAGATCCAGTCCGAGCTTCTACAGGTTCCGTTCTCAATTTTTTTTTGTAATTTTTAGTATTTAGTTGGTTTTCCTTTTAGGTTAGTTTTTTTTTTCTTAGTTTTCGAGTGAATTAACCGGTATTGAACCGATAAATGTGAGCTATTGAGGTTGTCGGAGTGTGGATGGATAGTCAAGCGTTCGGTTTTAACCGATTTCAATTTTTCTGCGCATCGATTTGGGCGGCGTACCGCCTAGGGCTCCAATACTGGGGGCGGTACGCCCAATTTTGAAATTAGGGCTTCCTGTTACGCAGAATTGGGCGGCGTACCGCCCCAACTGCACCAATTCTGGGCGGTACGCCCAGGACTGATTTTCACAGAATTTTTCACATTTTTCAAAAAATCCCAATTTTTGTCGTTTTTGATTTTTAGTTTTAAATTTTGTTTTCTTTTTCATTTAATTTTGTCTTCCTTTATAAAACTTTTGAAAAAACCAAAAAAATTAAAAAATCGAAAAAAATTCAAAAATAATTGGGAAATGTGGAAATCAATTGCAGGAAGGCCCGGTTTTATATGATTATTGCTATTTTGTGCTAACTTGTTGATTTCAGGATGTCACACCCACAGGGGTCCAGTTCTGGGACCCGCGGTCCCAAGAGGAGGCGTCGTGGTGATCCTGATGCACCGGTTCCGGTCCCCCCATTCAGACGGAGGGTTATAGGCTACTGGGGGCCGGAGATATCTACCTGAGGCGGATATGCCAGCACCGCCGATCGCGAGGAGGAACCATCACGCATCACTTGTTGCTGAAATTTGAGCATGGGTCGAACGAGGAGAGGCAGATGAGGAGGTTCGTTGTGATGCCACTGTTACATCACCGTACGATCGATTGGGGGCTGATTGCACAGTTAGGACAGCTTGAGAGGATCAGGGGTTTAGTGACTGAGAGATGGAGGAGGGCGTTGACCCCGAACGACCATCAGTACTGTGGAGCTTACGGTGGAGTTCTTATCTACTTTCCAGGTGGGTCCTGGGAAGTTTGGCGACGGGAACGCATTATCATTTGCTTTGGGCCGTCGGACTCATCACATGAGCATACCCGAGTTCCCGGTCGCATCGGGACTGTATACACAGGAGGAGGTTGAGGTGCCGGCGTTTGCGGAGCTGCCGAGGGGGCTTTTTAGCCGACCACACCCCCAGGGGGTTACTGATTTACAGCTTACAGCTTTTTGGGATGCGATTGGGTCGGTCCCTTATTTGGATAGTGTGGTGGAGTCTCAGATTCGGGATCCGGTGATCAGGTATATTCATAGGATTGTTGCGTGTACTCTTCTCGGTCGTCGTTCTGGCATCGAGAAAGTCACGAAGCTGGACTTAGCAGTTTTGCGTTCGATCGTTGAGGGGCACGACCTCAACATCGCTGGGGTTTTGATTTCATCGTTTGCTAGGCGGAGGACGTCGGGGAAGGGCGTCCATCTGAGTATGGGGCCCTATGTGACTAGGTTGGCCAGGAGATTGGGTGTTTTTGAGCCGGGTAGGTATTTGGAGACTCACTTGACGATTGGGGCTGAGACTTCTCATTACGAGTTAGGTGATATGCGGCTGGCGTCGATGGTTACTATGACTGATCCCCCGCAGTGGGAGGCCGTTAGGGGTGTGATTGTACAGGGAGACGAGGCTGCTAGGGCTGCGAGGCAGCATAGGATTTTACACCAGGTTGAGAGGCCGTTGAGGCAGAGACTAGAGAGGCCGCCGAGGGCCGATCAGGTTACATTGGATATGGTTCAGGAGACGGTACTGGATTATGTGGATGTGAGGTTCGAGAGGATTGAGAGAGCTATGAGGCATATGATGTCACATCAGGGTATACCGATCCCTGATTTCTTTCAGGAGCCTGATGCTGATGCTGGTGGAGATGAGGGCGGTGATCCTGATGCTGGTCCGAGTGGTACAGAGAGAGATGCTGCTGGAGATGATGTTGGAGGAGGTGAGGTGTAGGTGCTGATCATGCTGACTTCACTACCATAGCCGATCGGTTTTGTTTCTCTTGACCCTTGTACTTTTTGGTTATTTTGTTTTTACTAGATCATGGTCTGTATGATATTATACTATATAATAACTGGGGGTACTGTACGGGGTAACCGGTTGGGTGGTTGTGATTTTATTTTTGATGTATATAGTTGGTATGATGTGTTTATTTCTTGGTAGCACCATGATTGAGATGTGACATTCCATACATTACTTCTTCCATCCGATTTCTGGAATTCACGATCTACGCGAGAGGGTGTTGGACGACTTCTGAGGAGCTTTTCGCGATGTTATCAGGGGAGTGTGTTCCAACTGTTGCTTTTTATTTATTTATTTTTCTTCTTATTTATGCATTCTATTTTATCTTTATTTTTATTTTAATTTCACCGTTCGTGTCTGTATCTTCGTCATGTGCGTGTTTCCTATCACATTGAGGGCAATGTCGATCTTAAGTGTGGGGAGGGAGACAGGACGTCAGTTTTTAGTAGTTTTTCAAATTTTCAAATTTTTAGGTAGTTGTTTGTTTATTTTAAAAAAGAAATAAAATTAAAAAAAAAAAAAAAAAAAAACATCAAAAAATCCAAAAAGATTTTGCAATTTTTGAGTCATTTGTAGTTTAAGTATTTGAGTCAAAATCTGTTTTGGGAAAATTGCCGGTACATGGAAAATGATAGTACAATTGGGAGTCGATTTTCAGAATAAAAATTAAGAAATAAATCAAGAAAGAAAGGGAAAAGTGGTAAGAAAAGGAGAGAATGGAAAATATATCTAATTTGTGATGTGTCGGTAGACCCAGCTGATTTAGTAAAGCTTAATTATCCCATTGTGTTTATTATTGTATAAATATGTAATTAAATTAGTTTGCTAGTGGGTTCCCATTTTAGAGGTAATAGTGAGGTTGAAACTGATGATTAGGAGGAAAAAGACCTTTTTAAATTAGAAACTTATATATCCTCAGAATACCTGGCACGTTATGATCTTTTTGCGAAAGCAAATCCGAGAAATAACGGCGCCCCATTTTCCATCTTTTGAGCATAGTAGGTAATAAGCGGTTAATGAATTAGAGTGAAGGGGCAAAATACTCATGTACAATTTCGGGGGTAAGACCTTGTGAAAGAGTACCTCTGATGATGTTCCGGATCTCGCGGGCAGAACACTCACGTATGATTTCGGGGGTAAGACCTTGTGAAAGAATGCCTCTGATGATGTCCGTTGGTAAGTATAGTTAAAATTAACCAATTATGAAAAAAAAAAAGAAAAAAAAAAGAGAGAAAAAAAAGGAAAAATTAGAAAAAATCAGTAGTCAAATAAATGCTCAACAACTTCATTCATTCATTTAAATCCATCATTCTTGGGATATATGAGTATCTGGTTTAACTAGGGTGGGGAAAATATAAATATTCTATCTATATTACTCTTTGCTTTGACCGAATTTGAGTCGGGATTAGACTAAGCTAGGACTTTCTGAGTGTGGGACACATAAGCAGATTGAGACTTTATTCGGTAAATTATGTAAACACCTTGGGGGCTCAAAGATCAGTGGTTGGGTTTAGTCGGATAGAAATACCGGTGGTTGCAATTAGTATATATAAATACATCTGGGAATGTGGAATTGAATTGGTTGCTAAATGTTAAATGTTAAAAGATTTTGAGATTGATTTCCCGATTATGATTCCATGGCAGTTTTTCCGAGACGGAAAAAGTCAAGTGTGGGGATGTGATGTTAGTCCAATTTGTCGTTATTATTGTGTTTAATTTGTTATATTTAATTATAATAATGATTGGATTATGTCGCATTTTCACGGGTTTTTGTGTTGTGAGGTACCGTAAGCTAAATGAGCTAAAAGTGGAGTTTTTATGAAGAACTGGAAGCTGCTGGTACAAGGATCGAGAATTGAGCGGGAACGAGTGAAGAGGTAGAAGAAAATTAAGAAAAGTTCCTGAAATGAAGACCTGGGCGGTACGCCCAGGGTTGCAGAGATTAGGGCGGTACGCCCTGAAAGATAGAGAAGCAGCCGGTAGAATTGATCCGGGCGGTACGCCCAGGATTGCATAACCTGGGGCGGTACGCCCCAAATTGGCCGACAGAAGAAAAATTAGGGTTTAGTTATTTAAACTTGTTCTTTAAGTTTTTATTCATTCATGCATTGTTTGAGACGACCAGAGGCTTAGGGTTTTGCGAATTCCACCATTGTTCTTTGGAGATTTTGTAAGGATTCTAATCATTCGGTACGTTTATATAATGCAATCTTTCAATAAAATCATGTTTGTTTCATTAGCCATGTCCGGCTAATCCACCACTAACCGCTTTTGGTGATTGGTTGGTGGATTCGTTCTATGACTAACCTATTATTAAACTAGTTACCCGCATGCTAAACTGTTTAACCTAACTAGTAATCTAGGGTTTTAGTGGTCCCCTGTTTATCGATCCAGCACTTTCTTGCGGCAGGACTAATCAGCCCATTAGGAATTTAGGTTATTAGGTCAGGGAGGCAATTGGGGGGCATGTCTATGTGTCGCTAGGAAGTAATTAGGTTTGTTTAGATCGGTAGCCAACCAGGATCCAGAAGTGGTTAGATTTGTCTCATTTGATAGTTCAATCAATTTTTAGGTTAAAGTTAGTTATTTGGTAGTTAATTCACCTCAATCAAATTAAAACAGCTAAGTGGCAACCCTAGGTAATTTTAGGTTAATTAGTCAATTTAATTAAGTACTTAGTCAACTAGTTAAGATCCACATATTCCCTAGGTTCGATAACCCTTGCTTCGCTACTACATAATCATTCTAAGTTGGGGATTTGAAACGGCCTGACAAACCGTTATCATAAATCTGATCTGATTTGTTACTATCTTAAATCAAGTGTTATATAAGGTTTTGGTTATGTTTCTACATGTCTTGAAGCTTTGCCTGGTTGTGTATATCCTGGGTCTTGGTGGTATTGGTGAGAATTGCCTTTGTGATGTTTACCAAATTTGCACATTTTCTGTTAAGACTGCATCTATATGAAGGCTTGCTAATCCAATATTCATCAATACGTTTTCTCTCTATTTTTACTTGTAACGTCTAAATGTTGGCGCTGAGAGTTTGCATTGGTTTTATTCAGAATAAATTTCTTTTGTCTTCATCATAACATGAATTGTCTAAATGTTTACGTTTCAGTTAGATTTATATTGATATATTTTAGATGTTATATACAAATGTTATTGATGATGGTAGTCTAAGAAAATTTGTTCGTTATTAAAATTAATCTTCTCGTATGGAATAAAAGAGGGTGAATAGACTGCTTCATGTGGTGGTTTTCTTTTAATATCAACCACAGGTGAATTGAAAAATTCATTAAATGTGTGCATTTGATTCTTTTATCTCACAAATATTTTTTTCTCGCACACTAAAGTTTAAAGGCTATGTGTTTTTATGGTAAGCTCATCAAGATTTGTAACTCATGATATATCTTGCTTTAATATGTATGGCTTCTTTGACTGCAGGTGTGTCTGCTTCAGAGATCAGATACATAATATTTCGATGTAGATTTGTATCAAAACTTGGTTTTTAAATTGTATGTTTTTCGGTGCTTAAATCATATAAGTTTTCTGATATGTTATCTTCAAGTGGATGATTCTGTTTGTTCGTCTGATCTTTGTTACATAAATCTTTAGTGGGTTTTATCGTGCTGTGTTTATGAGTGTTTACATTGAAAATATTCATAATAAATGGTAATTGGAAGAAAGTGTATAAGTCACTCTCAACAAGATTGTGGGTGGTGATGTTATCATTTTTTATTTTGTGATCAGGTATGTTCTTCTGCGTGTCTCTGATGTATGTGTTTGAGAAAAAAAAAAGAAAACTTGTATGTGTTTCCAAGTTTTTTGTGTCAAAAGGTTTATGCTTTTTAACTCAACTCAGTTTTTTTTCAAATTCTAAACTTCTTCAAGGAAAATTTTTAAAGTTGGGTTCTGAATTCAGATATGTTATCTTGTACCTTTGTTTCTTGTAGTGTCTGCTTGGTCCTCATGTCTTCGTGTCATGATTATAGGGTCTTGTCTTTTGCAGTTATTAGACTGGAAATTTGTGTTCTAGTTGTTGAGCCGTGTGGTTCATATTTGTAACTAGTTTTGTATTTTCAAGATTGTTCTTGAAATTTTGACAGCCTTGTGGTCTTCTATTGTTGGATCATGTGATCTTTATATAATTAGAAATTATTGTTGGCTGTGATTTGTTGTCTGATAGGATTGTGTGATCCTTATATCATCAGATTTGTTTGAATCATTGTAATTCTGTCTGTTGCATTGTGATCTTGTAAAGTCATAAAAGTTTTTGAGTTTATCAAATTAGTCTTTATATTCTTTACAAAGTTTTTTACGTGCTTTTAATTTTTCAGACGTAGAATCTTGTGATTCAGTTTTTTTGATTGTTCGATATTTTGTAAAGTTGTAAAATTTCTTTGATTAAAATCAAATGAGTTGTCATGTTTTTTACAACTTGATCTTATATTGATCCAATTATTTTTCAGACGTAAAAGTCATATGACTTTTGTCTGTTGTTGTCAGATAAGTATCTGATATTGTTAAAGAATTGTGTGATTCTTTGTTAATCGGAATATGTGGTCTTACTTGGTTACTTTTCTATTATAGAAAGTTATTAGTTTTATGCCTTATGACATATGGTTTTTCACATGTTGTTCCGAATTATGTAGAGGTTTGTGCCTCTTGGTTCTGTCACGTATGTTTGTGGTATTGTTTTTGAATCTTGTGGTTCAAATCAATGTTTTAAAAACCGGTTTTTTAGTTGAATCGGAAAATCTTCTGGGACTGGTTCGACCGGTCGGACCGGTTAGACCGGCTGGTTGAACCGGTTAGGAGATTTATATATATTTTTTTAAAAAATTGCTAATAAACTTGTACACCCCAACAAAAGTAGTTAAAATACAATTATAATCCACTCAAAAATAATATCAAATATGTATTTCATAAGAAAATATAAGTTTTAAACTTTAAAAAAATAATAAAAAATAAAAAAAAAGTTAAAAAAAATAAAAATAAAAATAAAAAATCAGAAAACCGGTTGAATCGGAAAAAACCGAAAAACCGGCCGGTTCGAAGCGGGTCGGTTCAACCCAAAAAACCGGACATTAAAGAACCGGAAAGGTGGCCGGTCCCCGGTCGAACCGGTTGAACCGGCCGGTACGACCCGGGTTTTAAAACATTGGTTCAAATTACCAAACATGTGTCTTGAATCTTGTTGTGTGGTTACATTAATGTTTGTGACTACTGTTCTTCCAGATGTGTCTCTGGTATCTTCATTGAATCGTGTGATTCTGTATTTGTCTGATATGATTATGATATTTGTTGAAATCTGTTGTTTGAACTATGTGGTTCATGTGTCAACAAATTGTATTGTCAGGGTTTGTATTGTATGAACCTTGTATGTTTCTCTTGTATGGTATGTATTTGTGTCTGGTTGCAATCCCTTTAGCTTTTGTGTTCATCAGAATCCTTTATTGGCTATGAAATCTGGTGTATTAAATCTTCTGATTAGGTGTTTTTTTGTGAGATTGTAAAAAAAATTTTTGCAACTAGAAACATAACTCCTACATGGGAGAAACAAGACAAACATTGAGTCACATGTAGTGTATGAGTGTTCTCCTCTATGGTTATAATGGTGTGTTATGATGTGCCTTAAAAGTATTTTTTGAGGTTTTATTTGTCACTGATGCATCTGTGTTCATTGTTGATTAAAAATTTACTTATATACCTATGCTTGGTGTATTATTATCATTAAACTGTTTATAGTTTTTTGGTATATGCGAAGCTATTCTAACTTGCTAGTTGCAAGTGAGAATTGTAAGGTATATTTTTTACATTAAGCTGTAATATTGTCTTGTCTCTTGAATATTGCTATTCATATTTTTTTATGATTCAATGTTGGAAAAAGGACCACATTTTTTGTGTGAAATCTTAAAAAAGGGGGCTCTATGGTTGCAAAAAGGGTTTAAACTGATCAAGGAATTAAATGGTTGTGTTTTCAAATGGTTCCAAAGGATTTCATGACAAGAAGTGTTAAAAGTGTTTGCTTCTAAGTTTTCTTTTCATATAAAATTGTATAGAATTTGAGCTTTCTTTGTCATTCTGTTTGGGGTTGTTCTAATATGAGTGTGTTGATCTTTATGAAGCTCAAATGTGGAAACTGGAAAACAAGTTCTCGTTCAAATTTTCCCGTTTTTATGTGTGTTAAATATATATGTTTAATTCAAACCTTAAAATAGATATTTCCTATTGTTATTCATGTGTCATCTTTGGTTTAATATCAATATTTGGTTTGTTTTGGCATATATTGTGAATCTGTTGGAGTTTGGACACAAAGAGCTTTCAAGGACAAGGATAGGCTGCTTGTTGGTCAAGTACGGCTTACGTGACCTGCCTGATTATTTTGGAAATCTGTAACTAGCTTCCGTGAGCTCTTTGGCTTCAGGCTACTGCCAAGCAACGTAGAGGGCAATGTATGCAGTCACCTGAAAAATTATGTGGTTCGTAAACCTACTAAAAAAAATTTAAAGGTAGGTGTTCCTCTTCTTGTTTGTCTGCATTCTATCAATAAATCTGCAATGCAATCACTGTGCATTTTGGAGTGTAGTTGTTTTCTTATCAAAAAGTTTTTAGTAGTGACATCAAAGTGTTAGATGTTGGATCTAAAAAATTAATTGGCTGTCTATCCTCACAAAAGGCTTGAAGCAAGTGGGTTGGTTAATGCATTTACTTAATTGAATTGTGGGGGGGGGGGGGGTGTTGAAATTATTGTTAATATCTCCAATTCAATTAAATACTTATATTGTATTAAATGTTTGTTTTTACTTAATGTTTATTTTGTTTTGTTTTCTTATATGTTAAATGGTGCTAATGGGTTGCTGGATGAATCAAATGCTATTGGGCTTAACTGGGCTTCAAGATGATGCTGTTGGGCTTGATTTCTGCATATGGGTCAAAAGATCCGGATGATTTTTCTCTTGAGTTTATAAATCCCTTTAGTTCTTATTTAGAGAGAGAGGGAGAGTTTCTGAATACACAACACATTTTCATATCTTTCTCTCTGAAGTTCCTTCGTTCATTGCATCGCTGATTTAGGGTTTTGATCAAGTTGTCATGTTGAAGAACTTGTAACCCGTTAGATCGTAGTGATTATCTTTAGGCCGTTCTCGTCTAGTGTTCGAAGTGTTGTTTTTATTGAGTTGTAAGGATTTGTTTGTGGAGTGAAATCATAATCTGGGTTGGGTAGATTGTTTATGTTACTTCTTTCACCTGATTTCCTAAATTTGACACCTTCACCAACACTCGTCCATCATCACTTTTGATGAACTTAGCGTCCCCTAAATCCCACATTTCCGTCTCTCCCTAGCCTTGGCAATCCAGAACATCAGAGGCGAAGCTTGAACAAAACCCCGTACGGGGGCATAAGTCGGGGGGGGGGGGGGGCGTAAACTAAGGGGGTCATACTCAATACATATAAAATTTTCGGAAAAAATTGTGAAAATATACACTACTGGACGAAAAACAGCAGGGGTCATCGACCCCCCCCCCCCCAAGGACAACGCTAAGCTTCGCTAACGGTGAAGATGTTGTGCTCCCCTTCTTTAGTCTTAAGACATTTATATATATCACGATAAGCAGTGTTCTTTGCTTCCGATACGACATTTTTGGTCTCTCGTTTCACCTTCTTATAACGTTCCTTCAAACTTGCCCATCATCCCCACAACTGCATAGTAGCTCCCTAAAACACTCTTGCTTTGCTCTTACCTTGTCTTGCACCTCATCATTCTACCACCATGACTCCTTATGACCATTGGCCTTAATTACCAGTTGTCATCCCAAGGGAATCTTTTGCTACACGAGTCATGTTATTCGCCATATCCTCCCAAATTTGGTTTTAAGTCTCCATACGACACCCCAACTCTCCCTGTGAGTACATTATCTCTGAACAACGTAATCTTCTCACCCTTCAAACAACCCCATCTAGTCCTCGGCATTAAATTTCTCTTCCCAACCACTAACTTTTTACCCATGGCAATGTCCACCACTAATAGCCGATGTTGCGCAACCACCATCTCCCCTGGAATAACTTTGCAATCGAGCCGGCTTTGATGAACTTAACGTCCCCTAAATCACGGCATCCCCATCGCTCCCTAGCCTTGGCAATCCTGAACATCAGAGGCGAAGCTTGAACAAAACCCCGTACGGGGGCATAAGTCAGGGAGGCCGTAAACTAAGGGGGTCATACTCAATACATATAAAATTTTCGAATTTTTTTTTTATGAAAATATACACTACTGGACGAAAAAACAGCAGGGGTCATCGACCCCCCCCCCCCCAAGGACAACGCTAAGTTTCGCTAATGGTGAAGATGTTGTGCTCCCCTTCTTTAGTCTTAAAATATTTATATATATCACGATAAGCAGTGTTCTTTGCTTCCGATACGACATTTTTGGCCTCTCGTTTCACCTCCTTATAACGTTCCTTCAAACTTGCCCATCATCCCCACAACTGCATAGTAGCTCCCTAAAACACTATTGCTTTGCTCTTACCTTGCCTTGTACCTCATCATTCTACCACCATGACTCCTTATGACAATTGGCCTTACCAGTTGTCATCCCAAGGGAATCTTTTGCTACACGAGTCATGTTATTCGCCATATCCTCCCAAATTTGGTTTTAAGTCTCCATACGACACCCCAACTCTCCTTGTGAGTACATTATCTCTGAACAACGTAATCTTCTCACCCTTCAAACAACCCCATCTAGCCCTCGGCATTAAATTTCTCTTCCCAACCACCAACTTTTTACCCATGGCAACGTCCACCACTAATAGCCGATGTTGCGCAACCACCATCTCCCCGGAATAACTTTGCAATCGAGCCGGCTATTACGATTACGATTTCACATCATAAGATAATCAATCTGTGTGCCTCGTCTTCCGTTGCTACGGGTACTCAAATGTGGAACCCTCTTCCTAAAGAACGAGTTTAAGATACCTAATTCATTAGACTTAATAAAGGGATGCAAAGTCGGCTTTGAGCTAAGGGTACTTCTTTATCTTTATCTACAAAAGACATTCCATCCATCTACTAGCCACTTGTTTGAACGCCTTTCCCGACCACGTCATATGTCTGAAGTCCCCTCATCTCCACCCAAACAACCTTCTCATTAATACAAAACTCTTTAGTGAATTTTCGAACCTCTTTGAAAAATGTTTTCAAAGCTTCACAATTGAAAAACTTATGACTATCTTCCTTATGACTCAATCTTTCCGTACATATTAGACAAAGTGGGTGAATACATGATCTTCTAAAGCAACTAATCAAATTTCTAAACCCGTTACATTCTACAAAACTGTTTACTTTATTTTGACCCATGTGATCATCTACCATGTGTAAAGATCTCCCCAATTTCACATCCCTAACAATATATATTTCCATCATTTAAATCTATGAAACATATATATGTAATATGCATGATTGAGAACAAAGGTTGGGCTTCTAAAAATCACGCTTAATTTCTCAAATCAAACCCACAAACAACAATATGTAACTTGGTGCACAAAAATAATTAAAAAGGAGAAAATACAATACAAAACAATCCATATTACAGGGTGGCTAGCTAGCCTAGTTTTGGTTATCTGCCTACTAGTATTGTAGCAGTTAGTTCGTTTATGGTCACGGATTCATCTTGTTTGTTCGATGTCCCTCTTACGAAATCTGTTTTACCAATACTCAATCCGGGGTAATTTGGTTGTGGCAAGTTTGTAACATCACCACTCAACATTAACAGCACTTTTAGCATATCTGGTCTATCTTCTGCATTTTCTTGAGCACATAACAATCCGATGTGTATACATCTCAATGCCGCATCTTGTGAAAATCCATCAGCTCCTATTGATTCATCTATTAGTTCTAAAGCTTTGCCTTCTCTCCATAGGTTCCACATCTAAAAAGTATTGCATTTTAGTAAACAAAAAGATAAAATCAAGTTATAGATACAGTGAAAATATATATAATCTCTAGTGTTTATACTTACATGTCCGATGAGGTTAAGTTGCCTTCTTGCATATACAAACCCTCTATTCTTTTTACCACTTACTATCTCGAGCATTAATACCCCAAAACTAAAAACATCCGATTTTGTTGAGAAAATACCATCCATCACATATTCTGGTGACATATAACCACTGAAAAAACAGAGAATAAATAAAAATATATAACGTATAATGAAATGATCCATTACTAACGTTACAAAGGTATGACGTATGATACTTACTGTGTTCCGACCACTTTATGTGTTTCTGCTTCAATTTGATCTCCTCCAAAGATCCGTGCCAAACCAAAATCAGATATTTTTGGGTTCATATTTTTATCTAGTAAAATATTACTCGCCTTTAGATCGCGATGAATGATTTTAAGCCTTGAATCTTGATGAAGATAAAGAAGTCCTCGAGCAATTCCAGATATAATATTAAAGCGATTTTTCCAATCAAGATGAGCCCCTTTCTCTTTATCTATAAAGAATTAAAAAACATGTCACATTTCAGCTATATTAATACCCATGTCAAACTAAAAAAAAAAACAAAAAACTCACTAAAAATAATCATATCGAGACTTGTGTTTTCCATGTATTCATAAACCAACAATTTTTCTTCAACCTCAATGCAACAACCCAGTAGTCGAACGAGATTTCTATGTTGAAGTTTCGCGATTAACAGGACCTCATTTTTAAGTTCTTCAATTCCCTGGATCGAAGTCCTTGAAAGCCTTTTTATAGCTACAACTTGACCTTCCATTAAAGTACCCTGATATCATCAACAATAAAAATGTCACTTCTATTTTCTTGACACATGCACGATGTCACATAAGATACGATATTTACCTTATAAACACTTCCAAACCCGCCTTGCCCGAGTTTATTTGCATCAGAGAAGCTGTTTGTGGCTATAACCAAAGTTGAAAAATCAAATAATGGCAGCTCGAGATCACGTGCTGTCGTTCCAACTGAATTACGTCTTTCATTTGGCACAACAACCCTCTCAGTCATCATGAAATCCTGTCGTCGTTCATCATGACCTATATGATCAAAGAACGTATGATCACCGTGGTCGATTACCATCATTTGACCTATAAATTTCAAACTTGTAATTTTTCTAACTTGAAACTTGCATCAAGCTATGGATTTGTTTGCTAAAATGATTACGGGGTATTTATTTTGAAAATAAATATGATTCCAAATGACCTGTCTTTTTCCACTTCAATAGATAACACCTACTTAACACTCTTATTTGAAACAACGCCAATATGCCATTTTGCCAATATGATTATTTTAGTTTTATCTATCTTTATCAAAATTAAAACTAGACATATTATAATAATAACCTTCTTCTGTTTGGATGTTGGTATTCTTGGACCGTTGCATTAATTTCTTCCTCCATAGGTAAAAAAGTATCAATAAGATTGTTACAGCTGCACAAGTACCGACTACAATGGAGACAATCATTGCAACACTGCTGCTAGAGCCATTTTTTGAAGTTCCACCTGCAGGTGATTCTTGAACTGTAGGTGATTCTTGAACTGAAGTTCCACCTGCAGGTAATTATAATTATTTGGAGGTTGATTTTGATTGAATAAAGAATTTTCGTTTGGAGGTATTTTTCAAGTTTTCTAGCGTTAATATTTGGCCTAGGTTTATTAATGTTGGTAATTGATGTTAGGGTTCATCGTTCATGACATAGATAATCGAACCTGATGTATGTCACGAACGATGAACCCTAACGTCAATTACCAACATTAATAAACCTAGGCCAAATACCGGCGCTAGAAAACTTGGAAAATACCTCCAAACGGAATTCTTTATTCAATCAAAACCAACCTCCAAATAATTAATTACAAAGTTCTTAAATAGTTAAGCAAAAACTTGGAAAAGAAGATAACATCTAACAAGAAAAGTATTAAATAATAAATAAACTATTTAAAATAAAATATTGATAAAATCTTCAACCCGATGGAGATGGGTCTCGGACTTCAGGACGGGTTTGGGTCGGGTTCGTCTAGATCGCCATCACATTATGTAGTGATGAGTTAGAGGGGTTGTAACTACACATCTTTTAGTTATAACCTTATTTACGGACTAAGATGTCACATGACTTATCGATAACGTCCCTTCAAATGGGTTAGATTTTAACTACGCATAGCCTTACTTAAGACCCACCTAGTCTCCTTGAAAAGATGTTGTCAATTCCATGCAACTCTCACATAAAGATAAAAAAAACATACCTAAATCAGAAGCTGCAACTCTCACATAAAGATCTTGTCCACCTTCAGAGTCAGCATACTGTCTCATATCCAAAAGATCCACGGTCCAAATGACACAACCCGACCCGTTTCCAGTGATATCTGTATTTGCATAGGCACCACAAGAACAATTACTTTTGCAAACCTGGGCACACTCACTCAAACTTATCGTCCGATTGATATATACTTTCGAGCTCTCTGGTAATTTCATATTCTTCAGTAACACAAATCCATCCGTTTGGCAATCCATCTTGGAGCTCCGAATACACCCGTCTAATCTGTTTTTTAGACCCCAGGCTTGCTGGTTTTTTGGTTGGAATCCGGTTACACATGTGCAGATCGAAGAAGAACCGTTTGTACTACAAACCCCAAACGGCCCACATTTCCGGTAGTAATCACACTCGTCACGCGGGTTGTACCAGTATTCGCTCCATGTTTGCGATGATGCTGCATCATATGTGAATCTTGTAAGAAAACCCGAAGAATTCATAAGTAACCGTGAATAAACCGAAGTATCCTTCATTTCAAAAGAAAAAGAAATCTCATCAGCGTCCTCTTTGTATAGAAACTCGATTGGAATCACCGTCTCCATCTCCGGTTTACCGCTAAAAGTTTTCCCATTCCACGGGCCATTCCGAAACACCGGGTTCATCCCCGTTTGATTCTTCAATATATAAAACTCCGGGAAACCATCGGTGTTCAGTTTGAAATAATAATCACCTGAACCCGGATCCATGCCCGTCTTCCACGACCGCAAGAACCGATTCACACCGGTTTTCCGGTCCAACCCGAGTTTCATTCCGGCTAATAAAGTATCCGTCGGATTCTTAAAGCTTTCCCATATGTAATTCTCCGGATTATCATCATTTTCCATACGAAGCACAAAGTTACCAGAATCCAGAAGCTGGGCCACCAGGTTCCCGTGGTTCCCCACGGGAACCATTTGGTTCGTTGTCCAGATTGTGGTATTGGCTTGATTTAAAAGTATTAAGTTGCCGTTGTCCCCGATTGTTAGTTTCGGGGACGATGAACTAACCGGGGAGTCTCGGTTAGCCACCCAAACATATGCTGTGGGCTTAATATCCTTGAACCAAATGCCTATATACCAATTAGCATTGCCACCTGGATTGAAGAACCCGAGTTCAAAGACTTCACCACTAGAGACTAGAGTTTGATTAAGGGTGAGTGGCGTTATGGGTGTGATGGTATCAGTAGCAGCTAGAGAGGTAACGGCAAAGAAGAGAAAGAATAGGAGGGTGGTATGAAAATAATGCAGTTTTTTCATTTTTGAGATAGAATGTTGGATGGAATTCCTTTTTGTTGTTAAAGAATCCTTGTTCATAGAATGTTTCAACTATTCATTAGTGAAACATATATATGTTTGGTGAATGGTGAGTTTTCTATTCTGAGTTTATTCGGTTGACTTACAATGGCATGGCGATGGCCTTTGGTAAGTGAATAGGGTTTTGGAATTCAACAATGCAAAAGTCAACATAACAGAGGGGCAGTAAAGTAATTTGCTTATATTTTGTTTTTATGTTTTACTCGTTCAAACAACTAGATAGGGATGGTGCTCATATATAGAGGAATTGATGATGGTGTATTCAAGAGAGGTTTTATGTGGCAGGTTTCTATCTCCTTAATGATATTTTAAAATAAGTTAAGTTTGTAATGTCAAATTCAGTATTAAACACGGAAAATCCAGCTAAAGCTTACTAAGATATTAAAAATAGATTTGATACGCTGTTAAAAAGTAACTAGATAGACTTGGTATTTGTTGGACTTAATTCCAACTTATCGGGTTATACGAACTCATGCAAACCCAGTACCCCTAGTCCTATTTTGTTTATCTAAAGGAGTTGGCAGATAATTAAGAAAGCTATTTATATATATTACAATAACAATTGAGGGTCTGTGAGGAGAAAACTACTGTTCCTATTGAAGCATCTTGGAGACTAACGCGTGTAGCAGTGATTTACAGCTGTTTGGGCATTGTCTTGACGCGTGTAGCCGTGATTTACAAGCTAATCTTACACATCACACAGCTGTCTATACATTCACAAAAAAAAAAGGTTTCTCTCTCCCCATTTTTTCACGAGCTCTTTCTTCCTAAATTGAAGTTTTCCGATTGATTTTTTCCTTCTCGGTCGTGCCTTCCGCCATAGTCCATTTGCTTTTCACGTCTCGGTTGTAGCCGCCGTACTACCTTCTTGGTTCTTGCCGCCGTGAAAAAACAAACCAGGTTCTTGCAACTGGCGAGGAAACCGTAGTCGTTAGGGCAAAGAATGGTGCTGGATAAACCGGAAACTGAACGACATTCGAAAGAAAGAAAGGGAAACCCGGAAGCACAACTCCAAATAGCCGTGTTAGAGCAAAATCGGAAGGTAGAGATACAATCAGTGGTCGTATGTGAACAAATCTCTGGCGAAAGTCTGAAAATTTTAGGAGGACTTCGAGGGGTCGAAGACGAAAGGGGAATTTCTGGGTGAGGCTGAGAGGGTAGTTTTGTTTTGTTTTGTTTTGTTTTTTAAATGATTTTTTTTTTTCCTAACGTGAAACACCATATACCCTGTGATTATTTATTTGCATTTATGTGACGCTTTCCGTTGGTCTCAGGTGCAACAACACAAACGACCTTAAAGGTTGCCAAAAATTAGGACTAATTCGTAAAATTGGTGTAAACAAGAGGTATAGAAGTTTGATTTGTATAACAGTATAATATAATGATTATCGATTTCTTTTTCCTCCAAAACATGAGTATTGAAGTCAGTCGGTTACCCTTTTTACCTCATGAATATCATTGAATTGCAGGTGATTTTTGGATGGTTTAAACATTAAACATAGATATGAAGAAGACGAATGAGATGGAAAGCTCATTTTATTTGATTTTCAATTTTAGCCCTTAATCTAAGGCGATAGTCACTGTCCGGCACCGTTTCTCTGTTACCCATATCTATAATTTTTGTAGGTTTCCGGAAGATTATAATGTGGTTGACTAGAGTTGATTTTCAAAATCACTACTAAATTTGCCAACCTCAATCAGAAGTAAGAAACCTAATAATGTTATTCCCAAATCATGGATCTTATCTAATTTTCCTGTAGTGACTATATGATCCTATATGCAGGGATATTTGTTTGGGATAGGCATTGCATTGGTTGGTCATGAATAGGAAGCACACTTTCCACATGCATTGATTTTTGGTAATTTCTTGATAAATTTAGACTTTCATTTTCGAAATCTGCAAATGATTATTCATGGTTTGTGAGTTTTTATTATTATCATGATTCAGTTGTTTAATGTTAAATAAATTTAGGCTTTCATTTTCTTAACTCAAATGATCTAAGAGTTCTTTGATTATGTTCATCAAAATAATGTGGTTTATGAATTTTTTTAATTAGATTCAATTGTTTGAATAAAAGTATTTGAGTTAATTATAGTTCACATGGTCTTTTAGTAAGATTTTATATAAAAGATGCATAATTTAACCTTCTTTTATTTGTTTAATTGAGCCACATACACCTAATGTCACATTTGAATATTAGGTCATCAAACTTCTTTTGTTTCTGGGTTTTTTAATCACATTCAACTTTTTAATACAAGTGTTGTGTTTATTTTTAGCTTAGTTGTGAATGTAGTCGTTTCACTTCCCTGCATGTGATTATTGATTACTACATTGGTATGTATTTTCGTTGGTTTTAGGTTGCATAGATTTTAGTCATTGTCATGTATCCTTGATTATCTATTTATTCAAATGTGTATCGAAAGCTATTTCCCTTTTATTTTGATGTAAAAATATTCACTGGGTTGAAGTGTTAACAGCTATGCAGCAGCTCTTTTTGATGTTTTCTCTCGCCTCCATCACCGTTGAAGTTCATAGTTTTGGTACTACGGGTACAATTAGGTATTGGGTATTTGGTCTCATAAACTGTTCTCTTCCCAAAGCTTAAAAGTCCAATCAGTTACTTCTTCTCATAATAGTTCTTCTCACAGGGATTCAATTGCATATACACTGATTGGATTTTTTGAAATTTGTTGACTGAACTTGCTAAACTTTTTTTTATTCCTTTTTTGATGATACTCTCTGCTGGAGCGATCAAATGTTTGAGATTAATTACATGTAATTATTTTGTTTGCTTGGGAATAAGCTCACATTATATGAATCTAATATATTATATATGATGAATTGTGCAGGGATGGCTTATTCTAGACATTTACATTGTTTTCTTCTGTGTGCACACCATTCAAACACATTTGTCATCATATTGAGTTGTTACAAAGCGAGTTTGGGAGTAGAAGGATAAAGAGCTGAAAGAAAGAATGAGTGGAAGGATAAAGAGCTGAAAAAAAGAAGAAATAATAAATCAAGTACATCACATATACACATGCTTATTTCCACTTAAAATAACTATACATAATGTCAAAATGACAAGTAAGTTCATGGTGGTGTTTCATTTTGATAAAATGACAAGTAAGTTCATGGTGGTGTTTCATTTTGATTATGTTTTAGTTTATTGGTTGATGTTGGATTTTTGGACAAGATCCAACCCGTTGAGTTGAACCCACCATTTTAGTTTAAATAAGAGCAACATAGAGCACATTTAGTACTAACACAAGAATTGTATTGTGTAATGTTTGTAATGTGTAAAGTCTCCTTTGTGATTTACAATTTTATTATGTAATATGTAATATGATTTAATGTGGTTAAAAAATGTTATTTATTTCATAAACAGGTTGCCCGCCGCAACGCGCGGGCGGGTCAACCACTCGTTTTAGTTATTTATAGGATTTAATAATTAATTATGAATTATATTAGGGTTAGAGTTTTTTGTTTTTTTTGTTCATCAAGTTTTTGTTTTCTATATATTCTCAATGATCTAAGGGATTGAGATCATGAGAGTTTTATGTAAGTTGAGTTTTGAATTGATTTTCTCTATAATAATAAGAAGTTTATTATAAACATCGTGTTGTGTTTATAAGAACTTAAGTATTAAGGTTGATAGTAGTGGGGTCCTTAGCTAACATCATCTTAATTTGACTTCTCTGTTTATTTGCCATGTAATTATTTACTACTTTGAGATTGAATGCATCACAAAAAGGCTTTTGCCTAATCCTATTTTTGAAAGCATTACTTTACCAATAATATTTTAATAATATTTTAAGACATGTTTGAAGTGTTAGGAAATTGCACAAGGCTTTTCAAAATTTTAATATTTGTTACTACAAGTTTAAATTAGTAACAAACCAGCAATCCAGTTCACTTGATCATTTTTATTTCTTCTCTGAATAAAACCTATCATAAATGAAAAAAACTCATGACCCAATATAGAGTCTCTTATTTTTTTCTATCATAGTTGTAACTTGAACTCAAGTCCTACCATTTGAATATCTTTGAGTATTTTACCTCAACTAATTGGGTTAGAGACATTGAGTTTAAAATTTTAGTTAGGCGGAAGAGTAAATAATATACGCTGATTAAGATTATTTTTCATAACTCTTGAAAGATCTATTTGCAAGTAACATAAGAAATCATTTATATATATTTGGATGTTCGAAATTTACAACCTCTGTAGCGAAATGGTTGAACGACTTGATGTCGTGGATGAAGGAACTAGGGCTTTCCTTTCCTCTACAAGTATTCACACCGAACCTTTTCTTTTAAATGGTACTAGTCATCCAACTTTTAAAAATCCGTCAAGATGATTATATGAAACTCAAGAAAACTTTTCATTGGTATAATGGTGTAAAAACATACCAAGATCTCATACAAAACACCTAACTTTGAAATACTCTTTAGTAGATCGTCTTTATTGTTTTCCCGGCCACCTCCTTTAGTCTTCAGTAAAACCAACATATATTGTTGTCCTACATAGCTTGTATACCATGGTTTCTTGTCCGAAAGAAAAGGAGAACAAGTTAGCAAGACAGGAAAAAAAAATACACATTCCATGTCAACTCTTAAAACATATTGCATTACTTTCTTCTTAATTTGTATTACCTAACAATTTCTTGGTGTTTTGGCAGTTCAACCATCGATGGAAGAAGTTGTCTAACAGCCTTCAAAAGTTGAAAAATATTACAAGATCCAAATATATATTACTTGGATTTCTTCCTAGTTTTTTACTACCTTTCAAACTATTTTGGCAGCCTTGTTGCTTTATGTCAAACAAAAGAGTTGGAAGAGAAAATCACTTAAAGAAAGCTACTACCATATACATGTATGTGTCTTGCTATGCCACATCATGGGAAACAATAGATATATAAACATACCTAATATAATATTCATGTCTTGTCTAGTTGTCTTTTCTTATACTCCATTGCAGTTGAAAGACAAAGAAAAGAATGACTGTTTCTCTATTTCCAAAGTCATAAGGTGGAAGGAATATATTGTTAATCATTGTCCATTGATCCATTCCTTTCCTTGACTTCTTTACAAAGTGATGCATGCCATACCATAAATATATGATTCTTTTTAAATTAAATTATATAATACATAAACACTTTAGTGTAGTATATCATCCAATAATACTTACAATTTGTTTATATAAAAAGGCATATCCATATAATTATATCTTATATTATATGTTATATATAATGTATGCTTATATACAATACATGCATATCATTATTTCAACTAAATAGTAATATTTAACTTGACCAAACTGATTATGTTTAAAAGAGATCTAAACACATTCTTAATATATCTACTCAGTGTGTGACCTTAAATGATCATATATCATTAACAACAACTAGGTGTAATCATCCGAGTTTTGCCGCAGATATAGCGCAGTTAGCCAGTTATATAAAACGGTTTTTTTTGTCAAAACGTAATATAAAGAAAAAAAATATAAAAAGATTATAAAACAAGGTTAAAAAAGTTAAAGTTCTAACATCTAGATTTTGTTAGATTAACATTTTAACCTCATGATTCTTCAATCAAAGAATGAAGATTGGAATCGATCACTATATGTATTTCTCTTAGGATCAAACTACCTAAGTCATTTGAAACATCATCTATCAACTTGCACCTATAAGGACTTAAACGTACATCACAATTGTAAAAGGTAACTATCAATGCCACTCGGCTACAAGACATTAAATAGTAGCTAAGTTATTACTAGCTAGTGGTATAACCCTGACTGTCATACTCTTTAATGAAGTGTTGCAAAATTTTATTTCAGTCACTCTAATGGTTGAACCCTATATAAGGTAGTTTTTTGATCTATTAAAATAATAAAACTTACAACTTTGTTTTTTTCACAAATAATCCATTCCCGTTCTTTATAGAACTTTTTGTGTCATTAGATTATTTGATTTCATTTACTTGAAATGTATTACTTTAAAAGTGCATGATCAAAAATCTATTTTAGGTTTTGAAAATATGAAACCTATATATACGATGCCCAAAAATTGTTAAAAATAGGAAAAACATAATATACAATAATCGATATTAGAGGGTCTTTAGCCTCATTTTGGCTATCTACCTACTAGTATTGTGGCGGTCAAACCATTCAAGGTCAGAGATTCACTATGTATACTTGAAAACCCTCTTTCTCCAGGACCGAATCTCGGGTATTTTGGTTGTGGCAGGTTTGTGATGTCGCTACTCAACATTAACAACACTTTTGACATATTCGGTCTATCTTTTGCATGTTCTTGAACACATAACAATCCGACTTGTATACAAGTCAGTACTTCATCTTTTGAAAATTCATTCCTGATTGATTCATCTATTATCTCGAAAGCATTGCCTTCTTTCCATAGGTTCCATATCTGAAAAATATGTTGTTTCGTTAGTAAATAACATGGTAAATAAAAATATAGGGACCCAAATGCAATTGCTTTCTACATTCTCTAGTCTTTATACTTACATGCTCGGTGAGGTTAAGTTGCTTACTTTCATTGTAGAACCCTCTGTTCTTTTTACCACTCACTATCTCGAGCACCAAAACTCCAAAACTAAAGACATCCGATTTTATTGAGAAAAGGCCATCCATTGCATATTCTGGTGACATATACCCACTGAAAAATAGAAAGTAACAAAAATATAATGCGCAAGGAAATAATTACGTGTGGATAGAAAGGCATGATACTTACTACGTTCCAACCACTTTTTTTGTTTCTGCTTCAGTTTGATCTCCTCCAAAAATCCGTGCCATACCAAAGTCGGATATTTTTGGGTTCATTACCTTATCTAGTAAAATATTACCCGCTTTAAGATCTCGATGAATGATTCTAAGCCTTGAATCTTGATGAAGATAAAGAAGCCCTCGAGTAATTCCAAATATGATATCAAATCGTTTTTTCCAATCAAGGTGTATGCTTTTCTCTTTATCTGCAAAACATTAAAAAAATTGATAGATTTCAACTGTTAAAAACCTAGGACTAGAACTATCTGGAAAAAGAAAACCAAATTTCTATAAAAATACCGAAAAGAAACATATTGAGACTTTTGTTGTCCATGTACTCATAAACCAAAAGTTTTTCTTCAACCTCAATGCAACACCCTAGTAGTCGAACAAGGTTTCTATGTTGAAGTTTCGCGATTACACGGACCTCATTCTTGAATTCCTCAATTCCTTGGCTTGAAGTTCTTGAAAGCCTTTTTACGGCTACAACTTGACCTTCCATTACACCCTAATATCGTCAACAATAAAATATCACTCTTGTTTTTTTTTTTTACACAAGCATGGTGTCGTATAAAATATGATATTTACCTTGTAAACATATCCAAACCCGCCTTGCCCAAGTTTGTTTGCATCAGAGAAGTTATTTGTGGCTATAACCAAAGTCCTAAAATCAAACAATGGCAAGTCGAGTTCATCACTTGTCGTTTCACCTGTATTTAGCACAATTATAACCTCGTCATTCATTATGAAATTATGGCTTTTCTTGGACAAATATCAAATAATTATCACGATTAATTACCGTTTATCTTGACTTACAAAGTTCAAACTTGCATATATTTATATTCAAAATTTACTTCATGTTATATTGTTATGGAATTTGTTTTGCTGCAAATTGTTATGGAGATATGAAATTTTGTCGACAAAATATGATTATGAATGACTTTTTTATATTTTCTTTAACTATAAACTAAGACACTTGACTCTTAAGTAAATTGTACCTTTTCTATCTATGATTGAATTCTTAGACCGTTGCATTTTCTTCCTTCGTATGTAGAAGAGTATTAAAAAGATTATTATAACCGTACAAACACCGGTTGTAATGGAGATAATTTTTATAACATTGTTGCCGGAATCTTTTTCTGAAGCTCCAACAGTAGGTGATTGTTCTGCAATAAATTCTAACAAAAATTAATACTTTTTAATCCAAAAAGTTTACCAACGAGCTCATATCTCAGTGTTCCAGGTTAAATTTTCTAATTTGGGTTTTGGTCGTGATCTTGGGTTTAAAATCGGGTGTTAGCAAAAATACTTCATGGGTTAGAGACGGGTTTTGTCCGAAAATAACCGACTTTCCTCTGAAATTGAAGATGATATATAAAGAGATAATTATGCCGTTGAACCCAAACATAACGTTAAAAAAATCAAAAAAGTTTAACTTGGCTATCTTTAAAAATGTAAACATTATGGTACATTTAATATACCAATTTAAAAAGTATATTAAAAGCAGGGGCGGATTCAATTATTCTTCAGAGAGGTGGGTGGGGGGGAGGCACCCGCTAGAATCCAGAGCGAGTAGTATAACTGTTATTGTGTAATCGATAATTACATAATAATTTTTCAAATTTTTTCCTTTTTTTAGAGAGATTTTGAAGTTCAAGAAAACGTACGCAAATCAGAAGCTGCAGCTCTCACATATAGATCCTGCCCACCTTCAGAATCAGCATACTGCCTCATATCCAAAAGATCCATTACCCAAAAAACACAACCCGACCCGCTTCCAGTGATATCCGTATTAGCATAAGCAGCACACGAACAATTTCTTTTGCAAACCTCAGCACACTCACTCAAACTCAACGTCCGATTGACATATGCTTTCGAGCTCTCCGGCAATTTCATGTTCTTCTGTAGCAAAAACCCATCCGACCCGCAATCCATCTCGGAGCTCCGAACACACCCATCCGACCCGTCTCGTAAATCCCACGTTTGCTGGTTTTTTGGCCGGAACCCTTTCATGCATTCACAGAACAGAAAACGGTTTACAGATGCACGACAAACGCCAAACGGCCCACATTTTCGATACTCATCACACTGATCACGTGGGGCGAACCAGTACTCGTTCCATGTTTGTGATGATTCGAGCCAAGTTAATCTTCGAAACAAACCCGAAGAATTCATAGTTCCTCGTGAATAAACCGACTTATTCTTCATTTCAGAAGAATAGGAAATCTCATTGTAGTTGTCCTGAAACTCAAAGTTCACTAAACTCACACTTTTCATCTCCGGTATACCGCTAAAACTTCGGCCGGTCCATGGCCCGCTCCGGTACACCGTTTTCATCCCGGTTTCTTTCTTCAACACAAAAAACTCCGGGAAACCGTCGATGTTCATTTTGCAGTAATAATCACCGGAGCCCGGATCGGTGTCCGTCTTCCACGACTGCACAAACCGATTCACGCCCGTTTTCCGGTCCCACCCGAGTTTCATTCCGGGTAATAAAGTATCCGTCGGATTCTTAAAGCTTTCCCATACGTAATTCTCCGGATTCTCATCATTTTCCCTACGAAGCACAAAGTTACCGGAATCCAGAAGCTGCGCCACCGTGTTCCCCACGGGAACTGAAATATTCGACGTCCAGACCGCGGTTTCAGCTTGATCTAAAAGTATTATGTTGCCATTATTGTTATCGTTATTGCCCATCGTTAGTTTCCCGGACGATGAAGTAATCGGGGTGTCTCTGTTAGCTACCCAAACATAGATTTTGGGCTTAAACTGCTTGTACCAAATGCCTAAGTACAGATTACCGTTGCCTGGATCGAAGAACCCGAGTTCGAAAACTTGTCCGCTAGAGACTAGAGTTTGATTAACGGTGAGGGGCGTTGCGAGTGTGATGGTATCGGTAGCTAGAGATAGATCATGGAACAAGAGAAAGAATATGAAGATGAAGAAGATGGTGGCATGAAAATGGAGTTTTTGATCCATTTTTGAGAGAGATCGAGTGAAGATGAATCCTGTTTAGTTGTGTTATTGAATTGGGGATGTTTCTGAAAGCTTCTATATAATTTATTGTTGCTTAATTCATTCGGAACTTAATTTCTGCATTATTAATTTCAAAAGCAAAACTGAATAACCATCATTATCCCTTGTTCATGGTCCACCTGTGTGACTTTGATGCGTTCCATCGATTCAACTATTTTCTTAATAAAAATAATGAGGTTGTTAGAGCATCAACTATTTTCCTTATAAAACAAAAATAATGGCGTGTTAGAGCATCCCGTATGGTCCATTTTTTAACCGTAAACTACAATATTTCTACAATATCTCAAATTACATATTTAGGACATCTTCTTTCTCATGTCATAATACACCGTGCCGCTATGACATGATTGGATTGGCCTGAGCCTTCTTACGGCTCAAGATTAAAAGTTTGGAACATTTTTTACAGTTTAATAATTAATTTTTTTTAATTTACATATTAAATCAAATTCCATTTTTCTTAGGTCGTTTTTCTACACATATCATTTCCCTTCTACTCCAACTTCTCTTCTATTTCTTTTCACACGTTCATCACTCACTATGACAATCAAGCTTGTGATGGAACACAACCGAAACAGAGAAGAAATAAGGAAAAAAGAATGTTGATGCTAGTTCTTAGAGCACTGTTCGGGTGACACAACGATAGAACTCGGCCGACGAGTTAGCATCGGTTTGGGCATATATTGAGTGTCGAAAGATTTAATACTCGGTGAGTTTTTGTTTATTATATATATATATATACATACATATATATTTAAATTATTTATATTTTTTGGGGTTAATTATGTTTTTAAATTTTTAATATTTTTATAGGTAATGCTTAATCTAATTACATGGCGTTTTTGTTGCGCGTTAATAACAAGTTTCACAAACTTATGGAGAAAGAAGAGTATGGGACATTTGATCTACTTAGCTCGAAATGGAGGAATATCAACAAAAAAAGCTAAGTGCAACGGTATCTAGATACATGATCATAACGGTACGTTACCTCCATTCAAGGCTTGGGAAACGTTAAGAAGTTCTCCAAAATGGCAAGGGTTTCCGGAGATAAGTTCTCCAAAACGGGGACACACCATCGGATTAAAAATTAGCACGACTCATCGGACGAAGAAAAGCAAAGATGAAGCCACTATTAAAGATCGTACCGAGGTGAGTTGGGATTTTCATGAAGAAACAGAGACTGAAGTTTGAAGATTAAAAAATTTAAAACTTCTTGCGTTAAAAGACCGATCATCTCGAGGGACTGGAACAAAAAATTTTAGAAAACGCAAAAAGAGAAGTGAAGAAAAAATATTGATAGTGTAGTCAACTAGAAAAGCCCGGATTACGGAATCCGATATTAGAACGAGTCAGCCTAAAGTGACAACCTAAAGTTTTGAAATAAACCTTCCAAATAACTTCAATAATATTAATCAAAATCAATCACCAAAGTAGGGTTGGGTTCTATAGAAAACCAATATTTTATAAAAAACCAAAAAACCAAGGAAAAAAATTATTATTTTTTAAACTTTTTTATATGTTTCTTTCATGATTTTAAGAATATTGGAAAAAGAAAAAACTTTAAAAACGTTTTCGAGTTTTTTTTAAAAATAAAATAAAATTCGAATTTTAGCTTGAAATTAATATTGCACTATGCAACAATAATATAAAATTGGTTTATGAATGTCAATTCTTTGTTTTTTACATTATTCGCATAAACCACATTCATATTTAAGTTAAGTCTCTTGTTTTTAAGTAGTTTTAATTATAATGCATTATGCAATACTATTGTTACTATTGCATGATGCAATAATAAAAAATCACTAAACTTTTTATTTTTTAAATTTTTTTTTCCCATAAATAAAGCTAATAAAATTATAGAATTTTTGGTGAAATTATTTTTAAAAAATATTAATATATGAAGAAGTTATAGAGAAAAAAAGGTTGGTTTTTTGGTTTTCTGGATAATTATTGGTTTTCTATAGATCTTTCCCCACCAAAGTATGCGTTACAATAGTTTTTAAGTAAATAAATAATTTGGAAAACGATAAAAAAAGAATTATAGTCAAACAAGACAAGGAAACTATTAAAATGAAGATATATAAAAAATCCAAAAACCCGGTGTAGTGTGTTTCGGACCTTATGTTCTTCTTAATCGCTATCAAATATGGTCATGAGGTCATCCATGAAGTCTTTTCTCTTTTTTATTCTTTTTCTTTTATGTTATTTTTATTTTAACTTTTTTAAGTCATGTTTTATTTTTACATATTTATTTTTTTTATCTTCATTTTTTAGTTTAGTGGTGGGTAAGTTTTTACTTTTATGTTATTTATAATTTTTATATGATGTGTAAAATAAAAAATAATTTAAAATACAAACACATGCATAGTACTCACATGGGTATTTCGTTCTTCATGTAAGTAGTGTGAGTGGGATGTTAGGTGAGTGAACTAACGCTTAACTCATATCATTTTCTCTCACACCCACGTGACCATACTCTATTCCCGTGCCCTTACTCAAAGGCAGCTCAAATGATTAGGGCCTCAAGTTCACTAATTTTGGGGTTTTCGACATTCTTAAAAGTTACATTGTAAATCATTCTATTTATCGGGTTTGAGACGGTAATAATAAACTATATTGTTCATGATTTGTAGAGTGAATTCTTTTTATTCTTATTGCATATACATAAATATGATTAGAATAAATTTATTTTTTTAGCCTTATTCTTTGTAAAATGTTTAATAAAACATTCAAATATGTTAGTAATATGTAAATACAAGTGTTTAAACTAAAACTAAGAAAATCTAAATAAAAAAATAAGGGAAGGAAAGAAAATAATGATAACCGGCTGTTGATCAAGGACTGTAGAAATGCTATTATAGCTAGAGGTTGGAAGACAATGGATGCGTTATTATAACTAGAGGTTGGAAGACAATGGATGAGTTATTGATAATGAAAGCCGGTGCTTTATGTGATTTCATGAAAATTATCCTTTAAGAAGATAATGACCTGAAGTTGCAATTGGAGATCTATACTCATATTGAAGGAGAAGAAAAGTTGAGGGAATAGGAAAGGGAGAAGATGAAAATGGCTCACTTGACTATTGAGGACGAGCATAAGGCACTCAAGTGGTATTTCATTTATAACTTGGGAAAAAATCCAAGAAGAATCAACACGTCCTCATTGACCACTTTGAGAAATCGCTATTAAGAGATTAGGAAGGCACAAGCTTAAGAGCTAAGAGAACTGGAATTCCAAGGTCTCTTGTGCTTTCGAAGGTATGCATTCTCTTCCTCTTAAACTTTATAAATTAATTGACTCACTTCTTTCTTCTGCTTCATTGTCACAAGCACAAACAACCAACCCTGCTCCTCCATTTAGTAGAAAAAATCCCTCTGGATCCACCTGATCCAAACCTCCATCTTCTACTTTCACATCGAAGATTTTCAGTGGATAACTTAACCCCAATTCATCCTTAAGAAGTTCAACCTACACACCCTTACAACACCTATCATACATCTCAAAGCCAAACAAACTTCTACCCAAACCACTTCAACAGAACCTAAACCTACACCTCAATCCAGTAAACCACCAACACAAAATTCACCACCATATCCTACTAAAAAACCACCAAATCCACTTGCTTGAACTTCTGGTGTAACTCCTGTTAAATTCTTTGGGAGAAAGAAGTCTATCTCCAAGAGAACAAGAACACCAAAGAAGAAGAAAGTAGCAAAGTCTGATGAGGGGTCTGAAGAAGAAAAGGAAGAGAAATTTCAGATGAGATAAGAAGATCCATAGTTGAATGGAGTTATGATGAAGAGACCAAAGCATACAAGTTTATTATCAATGAAACTGAAACTCTCACATACTCTAAGGAAGAAGCTGTGTTGAATCTATCTGAAGAAGAGCTCACTGATGGTCTATCTCCTTGCTCAATCAAAGGCAAACATGAGCATGGATAAGCATCTATTGTACTTAAGGATAAAATTTATCATTAGTGCAAGCAAACCAGAAGATGAAGAGGTTTATGATGCTGAAGATTCTAGTACTCATTCCAGGATTAAATATTATGTTTAAGATGAAGCTGATAAGTTGTACTATGTACATAGAGAAAATGGTTCATACACCAAACACAAATCTATCAGTGTTCAAAGTGAATGACCGAACGAAGATGACTGGATGAGACTTTGCTCAATCAACCCTGATCGAGATGATATTACTGCTGCAAGTATGAGGACCAACCTTGAGTGATGGTATTGAAGAATTTCTTGTACAAAGTTTTGTCTATAAATATTCATTGGATGAGAAGACTTGTTTTGGCAGCATTATCTTAGGGGGAGACTGTAAGTAATTATTCAGTTGGGAGTTCCGGCTGAAATGCTTATGTGCCCAGGATCCGACTAATGATTAACCGGAAGTAAATATGCTGAAAAAACAAAGAGTTCCAGGTGAATGAAGATGAACCGGAAAATCATGTGTTTAAGCGGAAACGGTAGTTGATCCGGAAGATTAGTTGACCTGGAAGAAAGACAGTTCCAGACGGACTCGAGTTCCAACCAGAAGGAGAGTTCATCTAGAAAAGTAACTGTACAGTCTTTTTCTCAGTCTGACATAAAAGTCATCAGTTGTAGATCTGAGTCACTAAAAACAAGATTTCTCCTCAATAGATCAAGTCAAACTGTCTAAGAAACATCATCGTCTATTGAAGAATGTTCCTTAGGATTAAGTCATTAATATTGATGTACTTAACGGTCTTAGAGGACCTTATAGAAATCAAGGGCTCTCCTTGATTTTCCTTAGCGCTATGTATAGCATGGGTACTCAACAAATTACACACCCGATCATAGCTTGTATTCGTATTCTGTTGCTGAGTTAATGCAATATAATGTCGAGTTTTATATACTTATGTTCTTATTATTTGCAATCAACTTGTTTACTCAAGCTAAGTCGGCGTAATACTTAAATATAACAAAGTGAGTGCATAAGTGAAGAATAACTTGTTTCCTCCTAGTTATACTTGTAAGTAATATTGTTAGGTTATTAATGATTTAACCACCATCCTACAACTCCAAACCATGTTCGTAATGAGAAGGTGTTCAAAGATGTTAATCTTGTTGTTTGGACCGACTATGGAGGCAATCAAAAGGTGGTCTTTCTTCTAGATTCTACCCGTTTTCGAAAGATAATTTATAGTTGTGTTGTCCCTAGTATGGACAAGCTTTTGTTGTTTTCTTTTTGTTGTGGATTTGCTTTGCTGATGTTGGTTGTGGCTTTAGCTGCTTGCTAACGTCCTGTTTGGTGATTTAATGAAATTTACCGTCAAGAAAAAAAACTAGAAAGATTGATTTTTTTTTCAAGTGGGACCGAAAACATACGTCTCTTAAGATTGATTGGATAAGGTTCACATAAAAACCATTTTTATTGTACAAACATAAAAATTAATGTAAAAACCATTAAATTCCAATTAAATGAAGACTATTTAGGTAATTTTTGTGCTTTTTTTTTCTTCATGTCTATACACATGATTGCCACCTAACGACATAAAAAAAACTAAAAAAAAATCGTTTTTTTTTCTATCCGACTATGTTGCATATATGGTATTTGCATATATGCAATATATGAAACATACCATGTTGCAGCTAGGGGTGTTCATGGTTTGGTTTCAAACCGCGAAACCGTCCAAACCGGTCATCGGTTCGGTTTCGCGGTTGATTTTTTATCTTAACGAACGGTCGGTCGGTTTCAAAAAATTTAAACCGTAGTGAACGGTTTGGTTTACGGTTTATATGAAAAACCGGTCGTAAAAAACCGGACCGGACCATGTACATATAATATATATTATATAATGTATACATATATATATATATATAATTATATATATACAGATAAATTACATCGACTTTTTTTTTTAATGTGATTTTGAGTTTTAGCGTTCAAAAACTAAAAATCTGGAAATTTAGACATGTTTTCATCCTAGAAATCTAGAACTTTAGTACACTATTGTTTATATAATGAACTTTAGTATTTGCATTACGTTTTGGAGGTTACATGTCTTATTTGGAGGTGGATTTTGTATTAACAAATTAGAGATGACAAGTATTGTAGAGTGGCTTATACTCTCATTGTCTCATTTGATAAAGTTGATTTCAAATTTTCTTTTAATTTAAATTTTATTATTGTAAACTTATATTGAAAGCCTAAAGATCCTAAACCGCGAAACCAAACCGAAACCAAACCGGAAATAGTGGTTTGGTTTGGTTTTAGTTTTTAACGGTTCGGTTTAGGTTTTTGATTATTAAAAACCGTAGCTAACGGTTTGGTTTACGGTTTGACCCAAAAACCATATAAACCGGACCGTGAACACCCCTAGTTGCAGCTATAAAACATATCATGTTGCATATATGCAACATAATCGGACAAATAAGATGAAAAAAACAAAAAGAACTTTTTTTAAGTTATCAGATGGATACAGATGGATATACGTGAAATTAAATAGAAATTATCAAATTACCCAAAAAAACCTTCATTCGATATAGTTTTCTTTTAGTTTTTATAAGTTTTTAGAATAAATAATGGTTGTACATGGATTTTAGCTTTACCCAAGATTGATTCATTCAATTTGTTTGACTTAGTAAGCACATAGACCGTTTCCACACGTAATAATGCAATTGCAAAGAAGTTTCCATCGAAATTATTAGTTTTTTTTAGCCTATGAGAGAGGTACATATCAACCTACGGATTTTGATTTTTCTAATTCACTTTTGAAAAAAAAAAGGAAATGAAAATATGAAATAGACATAGAAATAGAAAAAGATGAAACAGTAACTAAAGGGACTTTGGTTTAATAGTATTTTGGTGTTAGATAAGACGTTATCTTTCTAAATAGTGAGGGTTCAAACCCCATGATTAATAAAAAAAATTCACTGTAAGAAAAAGTGTCTATATAGAGGGGATTTTATATTGCTTTGATTTTGATTACAAAGGAATTTGAACCGGCTTTAATAGTATTAAGGTACTAGTTTGATTTTTTTTAGAGATTTTTCATCTGAGAATTTGATTTCTTGTTATTGCCACTTTTCTATTTTTTGGGTTGTTCTGATTGTATTTGGGATAACACTGTTGGAAATTCAGTAACGACTAGAACAACCGTTAATAACGATTCAACCGATCGTTTAATTACAATACAAAAGCAATAATGAACAAAATACAAAGGAGATAGAATAGTAAACGGAAAACATCACAGGAATATGATCACGAACAGCAGCAAACTATGTTCCTGCAAAACAGAAAAACACAGAAGAGAAAAACGAGAGGAACCGGGCTTGTGTTTGACACAATTCCCTTAAACAGATTCGACGTCTGTTCCCAAGGTACACCGGTTCAAAACTGTGTGTACAGCCGGACGAGATACTTGCCTGAAACGAGACCGGAATGAAGCTGTAGATGGAGATCAGCAGCAGAAGCACGACGTTGGAATGCAATTTTCTGTGTCTTCTTTCTGCCCACAACTCGTGTACTTATACACGAAAAATAGACACACAAAAGGTCATTCATTAACTACTCGTACCCACGCGACCTATTTAATTTTTGTGGCTTGGTTGCGTTTTTTCCTATCAAAGTGGTATTAGAGCAATTGAATTTCATTATTAGGTTAATGCTTGTTGAACGATAGAAGCAAATATTGCAAATGGGTTTTGTGAATTTAAATGATCTAATTATCATTCTGGGAAAACCAAGATGGAATACCTTCATTTGAAGGATTATTATATGCTACTAGTTACTACTAGTAAATATGATAACCAAACATATGATGAGTGAAATATTTTGCTTAGAAAGGTCTGTGGGAATATTCGATATTGGGTTGATTATAACGTTTTGAACCACATTTTAGGAGATGTTCATGCTCGTGCTATAAACAAGCTTAGAATTTTTATGCTTAAAAGACCAAGAATGATAAATATTTTTTTATTGAACAATTGATAAAGTTGAATCGCGAAGTATCATGAGGCAACTCGTGTACTACTCATTTGAATGTTTAATGATTATTATTCAACTTGGGGAAATAGTTTTCACAATATTCATTTTTGTTCTATATAAAATGTTTTTCTCTTAGTTGATTATCGATTTCATATACTCAAAATACTTTATCTGAAAGTGAGAAGACACGACTCAGATGCAAAACCCAAATAATGCATAAAAATAATTTAAAGTAAGAAAAATATATATAATTATTAGCATTATAGGGTGTCTAGCCTAGTTTTAGCTATTTACCTACTAGTATTGTGGAAATCGGTTCATTTAAGGCTAGTGATTCAACGTGTTTACTCGACATCTTTCTTTCCCTCTTTTTCCAAGGTCGAATATCAGGTATTTTGGTTGTAGAAAGTTTATGACCGCACTACTCAATATTAACAACACTTTTGACATACTCAGTGTCACGTCCTGTTTAAATTTGAATCGCAATCATCGGAAACTAAAAGTTTCTATCCAAGACTTGAATAATCAAGGCTTCTGAAATCTCTAGAACGCGCTATATAAGTGGTTGCAATGGAATGTTCTAGAACAATCATTAAAGCCATGGAAATTTCAAGAAAGTCCATGAAAAATATCATAGATAGAAAAATCTAAGATATTATAGAAGAATTATCTAGAAGAATCTACCATCCAACTAGTATAAATAGCTGATGGATGACACATTTGTAACCACCCAAACACTTTTGTAAGTTGTGATCGCACTCTTGTAAAACACTCTTGTAATCTTCTCTTCATAGTAATACAAAGTCATATTTGTAACGAAAGTTTGTAAAACACTCTTTTAACGGAAGGCTGAACTTAGATCAAGTCTAAGTGACACACATGACTCAAGAAAGATAACTCTGTGACATCAGTCTATCTTCACCATGTTCTTGCACAGTTGCACACATAGTAATGCGATATGTATACTTGTGAATATTTTATCTTTTGACAGATAAACTAAAACTATAGGGAGCTAGATGCATTTCGATGTAGAAATATAATCTCTAGTGTTTGTACTTACAGGATCGGTGAGGTTAAGCTGATTACTTGTATTATAGAAACCTCTATTTTTTGGGGAAAGTAAATATGGGGCTGTTACACGTGTAACTTATATGCGAAACCAATTAAAACTAAGTCGTTTTAATTAAATAGAACTTTCACTTAATTCATATCTTTTTATTTAAGGTAGGCATAGTGGAAAACCATTTTCAAATTCGGATCCCATGTCTGTGTAAATATTAATTTTAGTTGAATGCAAACTGCATTATAAAAAAACTGGATTTCATGGAGGAAGAGTTCTTTGTAACTTTTAGAAGTCAACCGCATATATCCATGTGATGGAGGAAGAAATTTTTATATTGTCAATTTCTAATGTAGCAAGAATTAATTGCGTTGCGTTTAAAATTTCCCTGCAGTCGTTGATGTATGGTATAGTCATATGGGATTAACGAAGATGTATTCATCTATGAGAGAACATGGTAAATTGATCATGAAAATAAAAATAGATAAATAAAAAGTTTTGAATTAAATAAAGTTTGATTTAGTAAAAGACATAGTTTTGATTGGTTTCGTACCTAAGTTACACGTATGGCAGCTTCGTATTCACTTTCTCTTTCTTTTACCACTCACTATCTCAAGCACCAAAATCCAAGAATAAACAAATCGGATTTGATTGGTTCCTACTGATCTTCCAGATCGTATCCAATTGATATCATCGAGTGAACCTTCGAGATATTTAATCCGAAAGTGCTTTCACGCTTTCTGATCCAAGTTTCGTAATTTCAAACAAAAGCTGTAATAGATGGATGAGAATCATTAACATCCACCTCGTCCACTTTAGGACTAGAGGGTACTAATAGAATGAGTGGTATCCATTTCAGACACCGATAGTGACTAAAGGGTCTAACAGATTGAGGGTACCTAAATTAGAAGCTGCAACTCTCACATAAAGATCCTGTCAACCTAGAAAATCAGCATATTGTCTCATATCCAAAAGATCGATGACCCAAATTACACAACCCGATCCGCTTCTGGTGGTATTTGTACGTATTAGCATAAGCGGCGCAAGAACAATTGTTTTGCAAATCTCGACACACTCGCTCAAACTCATTGTCGTATTGATATATACTTTCGAGCTCTCCGTCAATTTCATGTTCTTCAGTAGCAGAAATCCATTCGACTGACAAGCCATCTTGGCGCTCCGAATACGTTAGCCTATATTTAAACTAAAAATAAATATGTCTTTGGTTTTCTAACTTATATTTATTTGTGTTTAGGTCATGCATAGGCTGATTAATAATCACAAATAGGTTTAAGGTTGTTTGTATTTTAATAGTAAATTACAACATGGAGAAAACTTATAACGTAATCATTTCCCTTATCTATAAAGCTATACTATTAAGACTTTATTATGTTAGTATTTTGTTTAAATTGTTATATATCACTTCATGTAGTACGCAGATTACTAATATAGTATTATAATAAAAAGAAAAGTTTTATTTAATAAAATTATGAGTGAGAAATGTATCTTTCAAAGAAACCCCTAGTTTAGAATATAGTTTTCAGTTCAACCATTTTGGTAAATATGTTTTATAATTACACCTATTTGAAAAAACAAAATATACGCTAAGGTAGCGTTTGGTATGCATGAATAGAGGGTGGAATGAAATGAGTCATTACAATAAAATGAAAAATAACATGTTTGGTAGCACATTGGAATGGAATTGACCATTACGTAAGGAATGTGGTTCCTTCCATATATAAATATTTTCATTCCTTAGGGGTATAGTGTTTTTCTTCGTTTCCCTCAAGTAATGAAATGAAAATTTTATTCAATTTAGTTTTTTTATTAGAATTTTATGAAAACAAATAAATCAAGAATAAAAATATAAAAAAAATACGAAGAAAAATATTAAAACTGAAAAAACTAGAAATAAAATAAAATGAAGTACAACAATAAAATAGATACAATAAAAATAAAATATAAAAAATAAACATAAACAATAAAAATAAAAGTAAATTTGCAAATAAAAATAAAAATAAAAAATAAAATAAAACTTAAAAATAAAAATATATAATAAAAAATATTAAACTAAAAATTAAAAATAAAAAAATAAAATATAAATATAAATCAGATATAATATTTTAAAAAGAATTTTTGGTAAAACTATTACTTCGTTTACAACAACACGAAATAATGATTTATTTCATTTCCACATGGTAACCAAACCATTCCAGTACCTTATCCATTTCATTCCCTCCTTTATTTCATTACCTCGTACCAAACAGTCCCTAAAAGATTTATGTCTTATCTAATTGTTGATTTGTATGCTTGAAATACTTTAATCTACGACATGATTCACAAAGCTTTTCACAGATTTGGGAAATGTGAAATCCACATAATGCGTAAAAGTAATTTAAAATATGAGAAAATACAATATACAATAATCGGTATTAGAGGGTGTCTAGTCTAGTTTTGACTATCTGCCTACTTGCAATGTGGCACTTAGTTCATTGAAGCTCATAGATTCATCATGTTTGCTCAAAAACCCTCTTTCGAAACCTTTTTTTCCAAGACCAATTCTAGGGTATTTTGGTTGTGGTAAGTTTGTGATGTCACTACTCAACATTGAGAACACTTTTGACATATTCGGTCTATCTCCTGCATGTTCTTGAACACATAATAATCCGATTTGTATACATGTCAATACTTCATCTTCTGAAAATTCAGCCCCTATTGATTCATCTATTAGTTCCGAAGCATTTCCTTCTTTCCATAGCTTCCATATCTAAGAAAATGTTGTTTCTTTAGTAAATAACATGATTAACTAAAAGTATAACGACCTAAATGCAAATGACTGTAGAAATTTAATCTCTAGTGTTTTTACTTACATGTCCAATGAGGTTAAGTTGATTACTTGCATTGTAGAACCCTCTATTCTTTTTACCACTCACTATCTCGAGCACCAAAATCCCAAAACTAAAGACATCTGACTTCAATGAGAAAAGGCCATCCATTGCATATTCTGGTGACATATAACCACTAAAAAAATAGAAAATAACAAAAAGATGTAATGCGTCAAGAAATGATCAAGTGATGGTACAAAAATGTGATACTTACTATGTTCCAACCACTTTCTTTGTTTTCGCTTCGGTTTGATCTCCTCCAAAAATCCGTGCCATACCAAAATCAGAAATTTTGGGGTTCATTTCATTATCTAGTAAAATATTACTTGCTTTAAGATCTCGGTGAATGATTCTAAGCCTTGAATCTTGATGAAGATAAAGAAGCCCTCGGGCAATTCCAAGTATGATATCAAATCGTTTTTGCCAATCAAGTCGTGCACTTTTCTCTTTATCTACAAAGAATTCAAGATATATATTAAATTTCAACTATTAAAACCTATGTGTTAAACTAATTGAAAAAGGAAAAATCCAAGTTCCCAAGAAACTCACCGAAAAGAAACTTATCAAGACTTTTGTTTTCCATATACTCATAAACTAACAACTTTTCTTCAACTTCAATGCAACATCCTAATAGTCGAACGAGGTTTCTATGTTGAAGTTTCGCAATCAAGCGGACCTCATTTGTAAATTCTTCAATACCTTGGCCTGAAGTTCTTGAAAGTCTTTTTACAGCTACAACTTGACGTTCCATTATAACACCCTGATGTCATTAACAATATAAACGTCACTTTTTTTTTTTTTTTACTTCTACACATGTATGGTGTCATGAAAGATATGAAATTTACCTTGTAAACACATCCAAAACCGCCCTGTCCAAGTTTTTTTGCATTAGAGAAATTGTCCGTGGCTATAACTAAAGTTGTAAAATCAAAGAATGGCAACTCAAGTTCATCAGTTGTTGTTTCACCTGTATTTGACACAATAATCCCCCTCAATCATCATGAAACAATGGCTTTTCGTCTCTGACATATATCAAATGATCATTAATCATGACTGATCATTGCTTATGACTTGCAAAGTTCAAACTTATGGATTTTATACTGAAATCTTACAGCGGGTTATGGAATTTGTTTGATTAAAAAGATCATGGATATATAAAATTTTGTCGACAAAATGTGTTCATGAATATGACTGTTTACTTTGCTTCAAAGTTACCTTTTCTATGTATGATGGAATTCTTGGACCGTAGCCTCTTCTTTTTCCACATGTAAAAGAGTACGAGTACGATTATTATAACTCCACACATACCGAATGTAATGGAGACAATTTTTACAACATTGTTACCGGAGTCATTTTCTGAAACTCCAACGGTATGTGATTGGTCTGAAATGAATTCAAAAAACAAGAATCAATATTTTTGATGCAACATATTAAACTTAGTATCTTTTGAATATAAAAAATAATAATATTATGTTACTTCTAAAATAGTAAGTTAATAAATCAAGTATATATTTTCTTGCGATACAAGTAAATTTAGTAATTGAAGCTACCATGATTTACGAACTTATAAGCAATGACTGACCTAGTATATAGGTAACAGAGTCATGGTAATACAATGTTTTTTTTCACAATTATAAAGAAATGTATGTACAAGTTTTTGGAGTGACTATATACATGAATGTGCTAGAAAACATTCTATCATTAATTATCATTACTTTGCTCTGATATATTGGACACTCAAGGATTTATTATTTCTATCATTAATTATCATTACTTTGCTCTAACACTTTCTGGCATTTTGCTTCATCCTGCTTCATACTTTATAGAATTCTGAAGCTTGCTTGAGGGTTGAGTTTGGTTCTGCTTTGATCTTCTTTATTATTTTCACGACGCTATCATCACCAGCTTTGCCCTTCAACATCTATGCTTGACGCAACTAGCCTATGAAAGAAGCAAGCGTGACGGGCCTCCTCCTAAGACGAGCAAGGTTGCTCCCAAGATCTAGTAGTCCTCTAGTTCTACTATTCCCGAGGTTCATCCCTCTGGTGTGGTTATGGCCTGACTATGCCTGAGGTTCATCACCCTAGTTCGTGTATGCCTCTCCTCTATACTAGCTATGCCTGTGGTTCATCCCTATGGCTCGACTATGCCTGAGGTTCATCTCGGCCTCTAGTTCAGCTATGCCTCTCCTTTGGCCTGGCTATGCCTGTGGTTCATCCTTATGGCTCGGCTATGCATTAGATTCATCCCACTAGTTCGGTTATGTCTTTCCTCTGGCCTGGCTATGCCTGTGGTTTATCCTTGTGTCCTGACAGTTCATCCATCTAATTCAGCTATTCTCCTGGTTATGTATGTGATTCATCCTTCTTTAGTTTCTCGTGGGATGCATTACTTTGAACAAAGGATGATGTTTGACGTCATGTTTTTATGCGTTATTTGTTATGTATGCATTATTTGATTTTTTGAAGCTAATGTGTAGATGCTCTTCCTCTTACCGATTTGTATACACTTTTGTTGTATTATCATTGACCAAATTCGTAGCCGCTCAGCCTCCTTCTACTACAATGATCAGCCATAGCAAGATTTATTTTGTCATTTATATATGTAACAAGGAAAATAACCTCATTCTTATTATGTGAATGACTTATTTCTCGTGTAGTATTGTTGGCACTTAATTGGTGTCATTTAAACAAAAGGAACTATATTTTCGTGCATACCCATCATACCAAAAAGAACTAAAAAACATTTGTTCGTAGTGGGATCTCCAGACGATGGAGTCGTGGCACAACCTCTTTGTGCGTCAGGGCCTCCTGGAACGGCCTGACCCCTATTTCTGAAGTAGATAATGTGGAAAACATCGAGGACCTCAGTAGAGGAGTAATGAAAGCTAACCCGCAAGCTGGAGTGCTAAAAGCTGATCCATATGCTCCTGAGGCTCTTCCTCCTGTGGCTCCTGCTAGTCCGTAAGGTCCTGAGGCACTTCCTCCTTGGCGCTTGCTAGCCTGGAAGCTCTTGAGGGATTTCCACCCATTGTCCCTGCTAGTCCAGAAAAGGTCCTGAGGCGCTTCCTCCTGTGGCGCCATCTAGTCCCGTGGTGCCTGCTAGTCGGGAAGGTCCTTAGGCACTTCCTCCCATGGTGCTTGTGAGGAAAGACATTTCCAGGAGTGGTGAGTTCTGGATTACCGGTTCGTCATCAAATAACAATTAAATTTTGACTCTCTTAGCCCTCCCCAACAAGCATAATTGTTTATCCATTGGCGAAGTTGCAGAAAGTTGCTCCTTACCAACTCGGGGGGGGGGGGGTGAGTTGGCTCTAAGCAGAGCTCAGGGACATGCTTGGTGGATTTGAACCAGACATAGAAAGATATAGACCCTGTAGGGTCTCACGGATGATGCCAATATGTAGAGGTCAATATTAAGAGATAACTAATAACAAAGTGTATTGATATATGCGGACCCTTACATTGGGCCGACATACATTAATGTGCTCAAAAACATTCTATCATTAACTATAATGTTAATGATAGAATGCGGACCCTTACATTGGACTCAGATTGATGGTGTTTGCTGTGAAGCCTTGGTATTATTTATAATGTTATAAGCACTCTAGTAATATTATAGCGTCACGCAAGATCTACATATTGTATTGTCTTTAAGATTGCTTCCATCTTTATCTTGATATAGATGTGACCGATTGACTTTTGGTGCTGGTGCTACCCGTGTTATCAAAGAGCAACACAGCTATGGATTTATTTGTTTCAATCAATCCTAGAAGAACAAAAGAGATGTGGGAAGTGATAAAGACATGACACCTAATTTGAAAGAAACCAAGGTTGCAAACTCTAATCACTATAGCAGATTAAAAAAGACACAAAAAACAATAAATGACTATATATGCCAACAAGTTTGTTTTTGGATTGCATCCAAATTGCTTTCCCAATGTATTGTTTTTTTTTTTCTTTTAACAAAGTTAGATTTGCATCATAAATACATGTAAGGTTATATACTTGTGTTATTCTTATTAAGTTTTTTAAGTTAATAATAATTATAAAAGTGAGTACATGCAAACATACCCAAATCAGAAGCCGCAGCTCTCACGTAGAGATCCTGTCCACCTTCAGAATTAGTATACTGTCTCATATCCAAAAGATCGACAGTCCAAATCACACAACCCGATCCGCTTCCAGTGATATCTGTATTAGCATAAGCTGCACAAGAACAATTTCTTTTGCAAATCTCCGCACACTCAGTCAAACTCAACGTCCTATTGACATATGCTTTCGAGCTCTCTGGCAATTTCATGTTCTTCTGTACCATAAACCCATCCGACCCGCAATCCATCTCGGAGCTCCGAACACACCCGTCCGACCCGTCTCGTAGATCCCACGCTTGCTGGTTTTTTGGCCCGAATCCCTTCATGCATTTGCAGATCGGTGAAGCATTTCCGTCACAAACGCCAAACGGTCCACATTTCCGGTAGCCATCACAGTCATCACGCGGGAGGGACCAGTACAAGCTCCATGTTTGTGATGCTTCGACCCAAGTGAATCTTTGAAGAAAACCCGAAGAATTCGTGATTAACCGTGAATAAACCGAAGTATTTTTCATTGTAAACGAATAAGAAATCTCATTATAGTTATCTTCAAAGTCAAACTCGATTAAACCCACATCATTCATCTGTTGCACACCGCTAAACCTTTTCCCAATCCATGGCCCGGTCCGGTACAAGATGTTCATCATCTTCAACAAAACAATCTCCGGGAAACCATCGATATTCATTTTGAAAGAGTATTTGCCCGAACCCGGATCCGTGTCCGTCTTCCACGACTGCAAAAACCGATTCACACTGGTTTTCCGGTCCCACCCGAGTTTCATTCCGGGCAATAAAGTATCCGTCGGATTCTTAAAGCTTTCCCATATATAATTCTCCGGATTCTCATCATATTCCAGACGAAGCACAAAGTTACCGTTATCCAGAAGCTGCGCCACCGTGTTCCCGTTCCCCACGGGAACTGAAATATTCGACGTCCAGACCGCAGTTTCAGCTTCATCTAAAAGTATTATATTTCCATTATTGTTATCGTTCTTGCCCATCGTTAGTTTCCCGGACGATGAAGTAACCGGGGTGTTTCTGTTAGCTACCCAAACATAAGTTTTGGGCTTAACTTGCTTGTACCAAATGCCTATGTACAGATTACCGTTGCCTGGATCGAAGAACCCGAGTTCGAAAACTTGTCCGCTAGAGACTAGAGTTTGATTAACGGTAAGTGGTGTTGCGGGAGTGATGCTATCAGTAGCTAGAGAGATAGCGAGAAACAAGAGAAAGAATACGATGGTGGTATGAAGATGGAGGTTTTCCATTTTTGAAGAGGGAATGAATATGAATGCTAATTTATCGTGAAATTAACAATCTGTTGATTTTGATTGTAATTAATTCAACTGTAACAGTTAGATCATAGATGTTATGTTTTCAAATATGGGACCGACAACATACGTGGTGAATACAATTTGTTGACTAACATGTAGAGTTGTAGCTCATTTCCACACGTAATTATGGAGGCAATTGTAAAGAAGTTTCCGGTCAAATTTTGTACCATAGATGTAACACCTGAATTTAAATAATGGGGCAGACTTTTCGTCTTCGTTTTCTACTCCATATTCGAATTCTCTAGAGGAGACTTTTCTCAAGGCGTATGTAATTAAATCAACCATGAAATGACTGATCAGCAATCCAATCTAAATACCATTGTTGTTACCTGTTTCATTCAGTGTTTATAAAATGGGTAATTACAACTTATTTTCTTTTTCACAAACCTCACATTCTACTTATAAATTTCGTTTAATCACTCTATATTTTTTTTAAAAACAAATTTATCATCTTCTTTGTCTTCATTTTGCGAGGCAATTCACATGATGTAATATATGAAAGTGAAGGGCCCACAACAATCACTGACGTCTTGAATAATCGATTCGTTTAGCAAATAGAGTCTCACGAACTCTTCCTTCTATAGAGCACATACTAACCTTACTCAATCATAAGCAAAGACCGAACTACAAAGGAGGTTATTTCTTTGCACATCTTCCCCTATCTCTCTTTTCCCCTATTGTTTTGAGAATAAATAAGTACGCATCTAATATATGCAACGAAAGTTTTGAGAAAACTAAAAGAATCTACCAACGGTTCTATAATCAAACCTTTAGCGAAGTTAACTAGTAAGTCAACTATATAGTAATTAGTGAATTCAATTTAGAAGGTCATTGATATATATAAACTCAGTTTGATTAAAATACAAATTACCATAACATTTCTCATCTGATCTCTAAAACTTTAATTCCAAAGTGATACACTGACACCCGATTCAGAATTATTTAAGGATTTTGGAAATACGAACATAATTAAAAAGGGGGGACAAAAAATATACAATAGTTGGTTTTAGAAAGCATCATCCCTAGTTTTGCCTATCTACCTACTGGTATTGTGACACTTAGTTCATTCAAGCTTAGAGATTCATCGTGATTGCTCCAAAACCCTCTTTCGGAACCTCTTTTCTCAAGACCGAATCCAGGGAATTTTGGTTGTGGCAAGTTTATGACGTCACTACTCAACATTAATAAAACTTTTGACATATTCGGTCTATCTTCTGCATGTTCTTGAACACATAATAATCCGATTTGTATACATGTCAATACTTCATCTTGTGAAAATTCGGCCCCTATTGATTCATCTATTAGTTCTAAAGCATTGCCTTCTTTCCATAGATTCCATATCTGAAAACATATTATTTCTTTAGTAAATAACATTTTAAAATCAATAACATGATAAAATAAAACTATAAGAACCTAAAAATGACTATAAGAATATAATCACTAGTGTTTGCACTTACATGTCCAATGAGGTTAAATTGGTTACTTGCATTGTAGAACCCTCTATTCTTTTTACCACTTACTATCTCAAGCACTAAAACCCCGAAGCTAAAGACATCTGATTTTATTGAGAAAAGACCATCCATTGCATATTCAGGCGACATATAACCGCTGAAAATACAGGAAACAAAAAATGTAATGTGTCAAGAAATAATCTTCAAGTGACGGTATAAAATTGTGATGCTTACTATGTTCCGACCACTTTCTTTGTTTCCGCTTCGGTTTGATCTCCTCCAAAAATCCGTGCCATACCAAAATCAGATATTTTTGGGTTCATTTCCTTATCTAGCAAAATATTACTTGCTTTAAGATCTCGATGAATGATTCTAAGCCTTGAATCTTGATGTAGATAAAGAAGCCCTCGCGTAATTCCAAATATGATATTGAAACGTTTTTGCCAATCAAGTCTTGTGCTTTTCTCTATGTTCGCAAAGAATTCAAAGAACATGTTAGGTTTCAACTGTTACATTAAAAAACTTAGTTGTCAAACTATTTGGAAAAAGAAGAAACAAGTTCATTAGTAGCTCACCGAAAAGAAACTTATTGAGACTTTTGTTTTCCATGTACTCATAAACCAACAATTTTTCTTCAGCCTCAATGCAACAACCTAATAGTCGAACGAGGTTTCTATGTTGAAGTTTCGCAATCAAGCGAACCTCATTTGTAAACTCTTGAATTCCTTGGCTTGAAGTTCTTGAAAGCCTTTTTACAGCTACAACTTGACCTTCCATAACGCCCTTATATAATCAACAATAAAAACATCACTTTTGTTTTTATAACACATGCATTTGTACATATAAGATATGATATTTACCATGTAAACACATCCAAACCCGCCTTGCCCAAGTTTATTTGCACCAGAGAAGTTGTTTGTGGCTATAACCAAGGTCGTATAATCAAAGAATGGCAAATCGAGTTCATCAGTTGTCATTTCACCTGTATTTGTCACAATAATCCTCTTATTTATCATGAAACCATGGCATTTTCGTGGACATATATTTGTTTTTGAATGGCAATTTGGCTCTGCGGTGTATCAATAGTGGTTACCCTGGACCTACTCACTGTTCCGAGTCCGAACCTCATAGCGAGGGGACTGTTGGGTTTGTGGAGGCTCGATTGGTTTGGGCCTAATCCGGTTTAGAAGACTTTCGGTGGCAGAATAATTAAATTGAAGACCCGGCCCGTTTTATTTAATTATAGCCCGTTAGTAGTTTTCTTGGGGATTAAGTTGTTAACCCTAATTGTATCTCTATATATAGTGGCTAGTACTTGTAATCCTGTATCACGAGAGGTGTGAGGCATAAAGCAATAAAAAATCCTGGTTGCAGCCCGTGGACGTAGGTCACATCGACCGAACCACGTAAATCCTTGTGTGTTCTCGTGCTCGTTTATTTTTCTGCAGTGTTCGTTGATCGTGTGTGTTGCTTCCGCGTGCGTATTACCTGACAAGTGGCATCAGAGCTACGTTATTTACACCGGAGATCCGTTCAAGCAGAAGAGTTGGATCGATTAGGGTTGAAGACGGCAGCAAGGCTTCTTTACCCAACCTTCGATCAAGATTTAGAGGTTATCCCTTTGGTTAATTCTTTGCAAGTCCGCCGAGAAGATTGTTTTGAGTTCGAGCAGAAGTCTTCGAGTCGGCGTAATTTAATTTATTGATCTTGCTTCAGTTGAAGGTTAGAAAAGAAAAAATAAGAGATTGTTTTAGTTTTATTTTATTTGTGCACGCCGGACGAGAAAAAGAATTCCAATTTTTTGGTTGTGGCGGCAGACAAGAAAAAGAAAAAAAAAACAATCTTGTTATTTTGTTTTCTTTTGTCATCGAGGAGCATTATAAATTATTAGGGTTTAAAGATCAGTTTGTGACAACGACTTGACCAACAGTGTTCAGAGTATCGTTTGTGAAGATCAGAGAAACGTGAATAAGGTGTTTTCTGTTTCAGTTGTTTCAGTTTTGTTCTTTGTTTATTTCGATTCAGTTTCTATTAGTCGTGTTTGTGTTTAACATGGCAGAGGATGGGAAATTTTCAATCGATAAGTTTAACGGTACAGATTTTAGTTGGTGGAAGATGCAGATTGAGGCTGCATTGTGTCAGAAAGATCTTGATGTTGTGTTAACAGGGAAGAGACCGGAAAAGATGGAACCAACCGAGTGGGAATTAAAAGACAAGAAAGCGAGGGCAGTTATCACGTTGTCATTGACTAGAAGTGTGGCATTTAACATCATGGAGGTGACCACTGCTAGTGGTATGATGTTGGCTCTTTCTAACATATACGAGAAGCCGTCGGCAGCAAATAAGGTCTTCTTAATTCGTGAGTTGGTTAACACAAGGATGAAAGAAGGCAGTTCAGTTACCGAACATATTAATCTGTTGAATTCGATCTTAGCCAGACTCGTGTCCGTTGGCATTAAGTTCGATGATGAAGTTCAAGCTTTGCTACTGCTATCGTCATTGCCTGACAGTTGGTCTGGAACGGTTACAGCGGTTACTAGTTCTTCAGGAACCGATAAATTCACTTTTGAGAAGATTCGTGATCTCATTCTGGGCGAGGATGTCAGAAGAAAGAGTTCTGGGGAATCATCAAGTGGGTTGTTAAATGTCAGTAGAGGCAGGAAAAATAGCAGAGGTGGTGGGAGCAGGAACAGACAGAGGAGTCAGTCAAAGACTCGGGATCACTCTGGGATAACATGTTGGAACTGCAAGGAGGTGGGGCATTTTAGGAATCAATGTCCGAATGAAAAGAAACAAGCAAACTATGCAGGAAACTACACTGATGAAGAAGATGATGCTTTGGTTTGTAGTGTAGAGAGCATGGTGGATTCCTGGGTTATGGATTCTGGTGCTTCATTCCATGCTACCCACAGCGGTGAAGCATTGCAGAATTTAAAAGATGGTGATTTTGGAAAGGTAAGGCTAGCGAACGATGAGGTTCTTGACGTGACGGGCATGGGTGACATAGATCTAAAAACTTCAGCCGGTTCATGGACTTTGAAGGATGTCCGAGTTATTCCAGGTTTGAAGAAACGTTTGATTTCTGTTGGGCAGTTGGATGAACAGGGACATGAGGTTAAGTTCAGAAACGGGCAGTGGAAAGTTGTTAAGGGGAATCTAGTTATTGCTCGAGGAAAGAAACAAGGTTCGTTGTATATGGTTAGCTTACCATCTGAGGGAGTGACCGTCCCAGATCAGAAGAAAAACAAAATCCGGTTCACAGAGTCTCGTGGGCAGAAGAAGGTTTGTTTTGCAGATGACAAACCCAGAGCCACAGGTCAGATTCAGGTTGAACGTGCTAGGAAAGGTTCAAGAAAACGTGTCAAGGGTTTTCATGGCAGTGGGAGCATTGGTAGTCAGCCAGTCAAAGCTTCAGCCAGAGTTACTAGACATTGGGTTGCGAGAACCAGTACTCCAGCTGTAAAAGTCTCTCCAGACGATTATCTGCTTTATTCGGAGAGTGTTTATTCTCATGGTGTTCCAGGATCCGGCAGTGCGTGTCAGTGGGAGCCGGTAGGGACGGAGAATGAGTCAGGGGCATATTTCACCATGACTGATGTGTTAGAGCTCGGTGGAGCTTCAACGGGCCTTTCAGTTGACTGATGAAAAGGCCGATGCAACCAGGATAGTTGATAAGGATTACTAAACGTACAGGTATTCACAGTGGACGGCAGTTGAAGATGATCAAGCCTCCAAGTGGGAGATTGTTGGGTTTGTGGAGGCTCGATTGGTTTGGGCCTAATCCGGTTTAGAAGACTTTCGGTGGCAGAATAATTAAATTGAAGACCCGGCCCGTTTTATTTAATTATAGCCCGTTAGTAGTTTTCTTGGGGATTAAGTTGTTAACCCTAATTGTATCTCTATATATAGTGGCTAGTACTTGTAATCCTGTATCACGAGAGGTGTGAGGCATAAAGCAATAAAAAATCCTGGTTGCAGCCCGTGGACGTAGGTCACATCGACCGAACCACGTAAATCCTTGTGTGTTCTCGTGCTCGTTTATTTTTCTGCAGTGTTCGTTGATCGTGTGTGTTGCTTCCGCGTGCGTATTACCTAACAGGGACCCGGGAGCGCCCCCCATTTGCACCAACGGGCAGGAACTGGGTAAACCCGTAAACCCTTCCTTGTGACTCGGGATCAAGCACAAGACCTAATCCTTCATTGCTCACCAATATCTCACAAAGTGATGTGAGTGGGACTAGAACCTGGGTCTCTTCAACCACAAGGTAGGAGTTTAACCACTTCACCAACTTTGCTTAATTAAATCATGATTATCATGAGGGGTACTGTTTATTGACCCTCGTAGATTATTATACTCATAATTTACGTCAGGTTATGGAATTTGATCACTGAAAATGATGATGGAGGTGGTAAATTTTGTGGGCAAATTGTGATTATGAATTACATTTTTACATTTCCTTCAATTACACTTACTGTTTTTTTTCAATCATAAGCCAAGATGTTTGACTCTTCAAAGTCAATTAAAATTAAAATTACCTTTTCTATTTATGATGGGATTCTTGGACCGTTGCATTTTCTTTCTCCATATGTAGAAGAGTACGAGTAAGATCATTATAATTGCAGCAGTACCGACTATAACAGAGACAATTTTTACACCATTGTTATTTGATTCATGTTCAGAAGCTCCAACGGTAGGTGATTGGTCTGCAATGAATTCAATATACAAATATTAGTGGTCTTAATGTAACAAATTTAAACTTAGTTATCTTTCAAAAGCCTTTCAAAAAAAAGTTGACCTTTTAAAATAATAAACTATCTTACTTTTAAAATACCAATTTAAAAAATATGTTAAAATCAAGTATGTATCTTGATTGCAATATAGGCATATTTAGAAATGAAGCTACCACCATTTCCGAACTTGTAACCTATAAAGTAGTGAAATTCCATATGGCCTGTTTTTCAGTTGTTGTAAGAAATGAATTTAGGAGAGGTAGTTGGTGGTTATAGCATGTTCAAAAGTACTTATCACTAGGAAGAGATTGTTCCAACAGGAACCAAAAAGAATGGAGAAAAAAAAAGGTACCCGAATCAGAAGATGCAATTCTCACATAGAGATCTTGTCCACCTTCATACTGTCTCATATCCAAAAGATCCACGGGCCAAATCACACAACCCGACCCGCTTCCAGTGATATCTGTATTAGCATATGCAGAACAAGAACAATTTCTTCTACAAATCTCACCACACTCAGTCAAACTCAACGTCCGATTGACATATGCTTTCGAGCTCTCCGGCAATTTCATGTTCTTTTGTAACATAAACCCGTCCGACCTGCAGTCCATCTTAGAAATCCGGACACAACCTTCTGACCCGTCTGCCACATCCCACGCTTGCTGGTTTTTTGGTCGGAATCCCTTCATGCATTTGCAGCCAGGTAAAGCGTTTGCATCGCAAACGCCAAACGGCCCACATTTCCGATACTCGTCACATTGATCACGTGGGACGAACTTGTATTGCCTCCATGTTTGTGATGATTCGACCCAAGTGAGTCTTGCAAGCAAACCCGAAGAACTTGTAACTAATCGCGAATAAGATGAAGTATTCTTCATCTCAAACGAATAAGAAATCTCATCGTCGTTATCTAGAAATTCATACCTCATTAGTGAACTCAAATTGTTCAATAGCGGTATACCGCTAAACGTCTTCCCATTCCATGGCCCGGTCCGGTACAGAATTTTCATCCCCGTTTCTTTCTCTTTCATTGAATAAAAAATCTCCGGGAAACCATCGATGTTCATTTTGTAAAAATAATCTCCGGAAGCAGGATCTGTATCGGTCTTCCACGATTGCAAAAACCGATTCACACCGGTTTTGCGTTCCCACCTGAGTTTCATTCCGGATAATAAGCTATCCGTCGGATTCTGAAAGCTTTCCCATACGTAATTCTCCGGATTCTCATCATTTTCGCGACGAAGCACAAAGTTACCGGAATACAGAAGCTGCGCCACATAGTTCCCCACGGGAACTGAAACATTCGACGTCCAGACCGCGGTTTCAGCTTGATCTAAAAGTATTATGTTGCCGTTATTGTTATCGTTGTTGCCCATCGTTAGTTTGCCGGACAATGAATTAATAGGGGCGTCTCTGTTAGCCACCCAAACATAGGTTCTCGGCTTAATTTGCTTGTACCAAATGCCTATATACCAGTTACCATTTCCTGGATCGAAGAACCCGAGTTCGAAAACTTGTCCGCTAGAGACTAGAGTTTGATTAACGGTGAGGGGTGTTGTGGGTGTGATTTTATCAGTGAGTAGCGAGAGAATAGGGAGGAAGAGATAGAAGATGAAGAGGATGATGGTATGAAAATGAAGCTTTACCATTTTCGAAAGAGAATGATATGATGATGATGAATATTTTACTTGTTAACCAATATGTCTGTTTAAGTACTGTGTGTATCGAATTGGAGGAATTTATTGATTTTCAGATTTTGACTCTATTTTGATTGCAAAATGGGAATAATAATGAAGTCTTGCTTGACTTTATTAGTTTATTATATGTGTTATGTATTACACATTAGAAAGATAAGTGGGACAACAACATGTGTCGTTCCTAGTTCATTCAATTTGTTGACTAAGTAAACATGTACATATATATACCTATTCGAGTACGTCGTACTCATTATAATGTAGGAAGTTTCCATTAACAGCTTGTACGTGCCATAAATATTTGCAAGACTCAGTGGAGTAGCGTTTACTTGTCGACTTCAAACGACCCGTTTCGCAAGGCGTCTCGAGCAGTGGCGAAGCTTGAAAAAAACTAGTGGGGGGTCGGGATCTATATAAAAAAATTTCACAACTAATATGGGGGGTCGAAACCGGAGCATATCGAAATTTTCTACACGAAAACTATATACTCGTTACATCGCAAAAAAAAATTCGGGGGGTCGGGCCCCCCCCCCCCCCCGCCCCTTATATCCTTCGCCACTGGTCTCGAGTTACTGATTAGCAATCCGCTTTAAACACCATTAATGTCATTCGTTATTAGCCGTAAGAACCGCTGTTATTATCTTTAATTTTGACTGAGGGCTTGCCGAATAGTCATGTGTATGATGATGGGGTTTGGCTGGATGACTTAGGTCACCGGGTTTTAATTCAGTGGTCTTTGGAAGTAGGTTTTTATGGAAGGAGCTCGAATGGTGAGCTTGGGTTACCCATCAATGTTTGCGCTTGTGAGTGTATAGACGACCTTTTGCCATTGGGTTCCATGGATGGCCGGGCTTTATTCACTCGCCATTAAAATCAATATCAACATCCACGCAATTAACTCTTCATAATAAATGATGTATCTTTCTATTCAGTCTATCGAACGAAACGACATGGCTACTTATAGATGCATTAAAAAGGCATGATGGAGGACCAGGGGCTTTCGGTAGCCCTGAAGGTCACATATCAACTCAAGACGATATGACAAATGGCAAGGTGAGCTTTTATAAAGTTAACTTTGTGGATGTGTTGAACTTTAACTTTCTTGGTGTGTGTGTATGACCAATGAATAGTGTTTCATGAGTTTCATATCGCCATCTTTATCTTGACGGTTATGGAGTTGAATGACTAGCACTACTTGAGACGGAAAAGCTTGGTGTAGATACTTGTAGAGGAAAGCTTTCGGTTCCTTTATCGATGACATCAACTCATTCTACCACTTAGCTACAAAGGTTGTGAATATCTAGCACCTAATTGTTGTGTATGATTTCTTGTGTAATTTACAAATATATCATTTGTGGGATGTATAAAATGTTTTAAATAATTGTATACAATTTCGCTTCCGTTGACTAAAATTTCAAAATTTTGTATACAAATAATAACAAAAAACATGCTAGCCTAGTTTTAGCTACCTGCCTACTAGTAATGTGGTGGTTATTTCATTCAAGGTTAGAGATTCATCTTGTTTGCTCGACTGCACTTTTTCAGAACCTCTTTTTCCAACAGCAAATACCGAGTATTTTGGTTGCGGCAAGTTTATAACGTCACTACTTAACATTAGCAACACTTTTGACATATTCGGTCTATCTTCTACATGTTCTTGAACACATAACAATCCGATCTGTATAGATCTCAATGCTTCATCTTCTGAAAATTCAGCTCTTATTGATTCATCTATTAGTTTTAAAACATTGTCTTCTTTCCAAAGATTCCATATCTAAAAAAATATGATTACGCAAGTAAGTAATACAAGAAACTAAAAGTATATGGAACTAAATAAAATAAAAAATAGAAATATAATCTTTTGTGTTTGTACTTACATGTCCAATGAGGTTAAGTTGTTGACTTGCGTAATAGAAACCTTTATTCTTTTTACCGGTTACTATCTCGAGCAACAAAACCCCAAAGCTATAAACATCTGATTTTATTGAGAAAATACCGTCCATTGCATATTCTGGTGACATATAACCACTACAAAAATACAAAGTAACAAAAGATATGACGTGTCAACTATCAAGAAAATATCAAGTGACGGTACAAAGATATGATACTTACTGTGTTCCGACCACTTTCTTCGTTTCCGCTTCGGTTTGATTTCCTCCAAATATCCGTGCCAAACCGAAATCAGATATTTTTGGGTTCATTTCCTTATCTAGTAAAATATTACTCGCTTTCAGATCTCGATGAATGATTCTAAACCTTGAGTCTTGATGAAGATAAAGAAGTCCTCGGGCAATCCCAAATATGATATCGAATCGTTTTTGCCAATCTAGACATGCACTTTTCTTAGTATCTACAAAGAATTGATCAGTAAACATGTTAGATTTCAACTAGGTGTTGAACTATTTGAGAAAGAAAAGAAAAACCAACGTTCTCAAAGAACCCACCGAAAAGAAACATATCGAGACTTTTGTTTTCCATGTACTCATAAACCAATAACTTTTCTTCAACCTCAATACAACAACCTAGTAATCTAACGAGATTTCTATGTTGAAGTTTCGCGATTAACCGGACCTCATTTTTAAGCTCTTCAACTCCCTGGCCTGAAGTTTTTGAAAGCCTTTTTACAGCTACGACAAGGCCTCCCATTAAAGTACCCTGATATCATTAACAACAAAACTATCACTTTTATCTTATTGACATATGCACAATCTCGTATAAGATATGATATTTACCTTGTACACAGATCCAAACCCGCCTTGCCCGAGTTTATTTGCATTAGAGAAGTTGTTTGTGGCTGTAACCAAAGTTGTAAAATCAAACAATGGCAACTCGAGTTCTTCGGTTGCCATTTCACTCGAATGGTCTCTTTTACTTGGCCCCATAACCCCCTCATTCATCATGAAATCATGGATTCTTTCGTTGGGACCTATATGATATATATGTTCATCATGATCAATCACTGTCTATTATTTTGACTTAGAAATTATACTCAAAACTTACATACGGAATTTATTTGCTGAAAATGATCCAGGTGGTGTGAAATTTTGTGGACAAATGTGAGTATTTAATTTGTGACCTCTTACATGTGCATTAACTATAATGGTTTTTAGATTATAAAGTTTTTGTTTCACTCATGAAGTCAAAATTACCTTTTTCACCTGTGGTGGAATTCTTGGACTGTTGCATTTTCTTCTTCCATCGGTAAAAAAATATGAGTAAGATCATAATAACTGTACAAGTACTGCCAACAATGGTGACAATTTTTACCACATTGTTTCTGGAGTCGCTTTCTGCAATGAATTCAATAGATAATGTTGCTATTTTAAACGGATGAACACAAAAAAAAAATGTTGTCTATACTTTATTGTAAGAAATAAGTTTATGAGAGGTATTGTTTAGAGCTAGCGACTTATAAGTAAAATCCAAGATAGAGAAGAATACATGATGATTGTCAAGTCATACTCAACGTCGCCCCCACTACACCGACGACTCTACAATTTTTTTTAACGACAAATTTGGATCACTGACGGGGAGATTACACCACGCACCCGATTATCTCCAATCTCAATCAGATGGAAACTCACCACTAGTGAGAAAACCCCTGGTCCAATTTGTAACCCCTCATTTTTTATTTTTTTTGTTACAAGTGTGCTTTGCCACTACTAGTGGTATGACAACTCTACCAATTCCCTCACAAGTATGATGATTGTCACCATCATCAACATCATGATTACCGTCAATATCTTCTTTTTTTAAAGACAAATTTTGATTTATTGACGGGGGCATTACCCACCCACACGATCATCTTTAATCCCTATCAGGAGGAAACTCACTATATGTGAGAATAACCCCTGGCCCAACATGTAACCCTCATTTATTTTTATTTTTTACAAATGAGACTTGAACTCAAGACCTCCAATTTATTATGTCTTTAGGTACCTCCTCGTAGCCAATTGGGCTAGAGATCATTGGTATGTAACCCTCATTTATTTATTTTTTTGTTAAAAGTAGAACTTAAACCCAATACTCTCATTTATTACCACCAATATCACATCCTAAAAATATTAATGATATTAAACAAAGATAATTCTGTAATGAATATTAAACTCTAATCCAATCTTTATTTGTCAGGTGAATTTAAAAAAAAAGGATAAAAAATTTGACCTATAGATAAAATTGACACGTGAGATGCATATTCAGCAAAAACTAATGAGGGTTTGTTTGTTTTTTTTTTTACGAAAAGTTTGGATTATTATAGAGAAAAACGTAGTTGAGATTTAATAATGGTCAATAATCAATAGTTGTTATAGTCCTAAAAAAAACACTTGGTTTTCTTATATTTTCTATGTTTTGATGTTATGAAAAGAAAAATAAAATTTCGTTTTAAAAAGATATTGTGTTTATATGGTTGTTTTTTGAAAATATTTCTTCATAGACATAAAAAACATGTCATATAAGACGCAACCGTAATGTGCAATCATTAAAAAGTGAAGTTTTTTCTTAACGAAGTTATTATCATTTGGAGCATAGAAAAGTACCTAAACCGGAAGCTGCAACTCTCACGTATAGATCTGGTCCACCTTCAGCATCAGTGTACTGGCTCATATCCAAAAGATCCACGCCCCAAATCACACAACCCGACCCGCTTCCAGTGATATCCGTATTAGCATAGGCAACACAAGAACAATTTCTTTCGCAAATCTCGGCACACTCACTCAAACCCAACGTCTGATTAATATATACTTTCGAGCTCTCCGGCCATTTCATGTTCTTCTGTAGCAAAAACACATCCGACCCGCAATCCAACTTGGAGCTCCGAACACACCCGCCCGACCCGTCTCGTAGATCCCACTATTGCTGGTTTTTCGGTCGGAATCCCTTCATGCATTTGCACAAAGGGGTAGCGTTTGCATCGCAAACCCCAAACAGCCCACATCTCCGGTAGTTGTCGCATAGATTACGTGGGACGGACCAGAATAGTGTCCATGTTTGTGATGAGACGACACCAATGAATCTTTGAAACGAACCCGAAGAACTCATGACTAATCGCGAACGAACCGAAGTATTCTTCATCTCGAACGAATAAGAGATCTGATCCGCGTTGTCGACGAATTTGAACTCGATTATGCTAACATTTTTCGTCACCGATACACGGCCAAAACTTAGCCCATTCCAAGGCCCGGTCCGGTACATTTTTTTCATCCCGGTTTCGTTCTTTAACAAGAAAATCTCCGGGAAACCATCGATGTTCATTTTGAAAGAGTACTCTCCGGACCCCGGATCGGTGACCGTCTTCCACGACTGCAAAAACCGATTCACACCAGTTTTCCAGTCCCACCCAAGTTTCATTCCGGGCAATAAAGTATCCGTCGGATTCTTAAAGCTTTCCCATACGTAATTCTCCGGATTCTCATCATGTTCCAAACGAAGCACAAAGTTACCGGAATCCAGAAGCTGCGCCACTGTGTTTCTCACTGGAACTGAGATATTCGACGTCCAGACTGCGGTTTCAGCTTCGTTTACGAGAATTATATTGCCGTTATTGCCGATTGTTAGTTTCCCGGAGGATGAATTAATCGGGGTGTCTCTGTTAGCTACACAAACATAGGTTTTCTGCTCAAATTGCTTGTACCAAATGCCTATATACCAATTCCCGTTGCCTGGATTGAAGAATCCAAGTTCGAAAACTTGTCCGCTAGAGACTAGAGTTTGATTAACGGTGAGGGGTTTTGTGGGTGTGATGGTATCGGTAGCTAGGGACAGAACTCGGAAGAAGAGAAAGAATATGATGAAGATGATGGTGGTGGCATGAAAATGGAGTTTTTCCATTTTTGAGAGAGAATGGTATGATGATGAATCCTTTACTGTTAAATAAATTGAGGGAGCGATATATCAATTTTTTCAGATTTTGGTCATGGCCCATGTGAATTTGGTTCACATTGATTCAACTAATTTCTTTGTTTAAAAAAAAGAAGAAAAATAGTGAAGTGTTAGTTGATGTTAACCTTGTACTTGTTGGTTACTTGGTTGGTCTTAGATTTGTTTCTATTCCTAAACTAGATTTTACTAATTGTACGTTGTCGTGGAGATAACACGGTTTATGTAAAAGAAAAATTGTTGCATTTATATAACGTAATGTAAAGAAAACGAAAAAAAACGTGTAACAATCAAAACACTTAAAATATCAAGCCTACGAACTAAAACTATGTTACACGACCGTACATATTATACCACCAACTCCCTTACTAAGTTCGCTTACATATTATACCACCAACTCCCTTACTAAGTTCGCTGAGATTAAAAATAGAAAAATAAAGAAAATCTATGTTGCATGACTATGCTTATTACACCACTAGCTCAACATCAAATACTAAACGGAAACAACCATACCTATCAGATCACAAAATCATGTGTTAAACTTTTTTACATTTAAATAAGAAAAAACTGATAAGAAATTTTTTTTTAAAAAAATTCATGCATAAGCCGAGCATGTCATGTGGTGTGACATCATTGGCTACTCGATTCCTATTTCTATCGTGTTTAAAATTGTTATAGTTAGAATTATTATTATTAGATTTGTCACAACGTGATCCTTAGATCTGTTTGTAGTGACGTGAAAGACGCCCCTTAGGCAGGCTACGTTAGAGGTAAACCAACCCTTGGCCTACACTTCATCCACTTTCTATTTTTTCCTTTTCTCACACACCATAACATTAAATGATTAATTTTTGGAAAAGGCGGATATGTTAGTGTGAGGATAAAAAACTATTTGTGAGAAAGATGGATAAAAAACTAATGTATCATGCTGACTGAAACTGTTTGTTGAAAAAACGACCCTCATTCCCTCAACATTATTGTGGGTAATCGTAGGTCTAAACATAACTATACCTACAATAACACAAGGTAAAGAGGTAGGGTTTGAAACTTTAGAACAAAATCTTGTAAGGTTACTAGAGTTTTAAGTTTTAACTACTTTAGAACAAGCACAAAATCTTGTAAGGTTACTAGAGTTTTAACTAATGTTTCTTTCACTACTTCCTCGACATTCACCGCATCAATTGTAACGTTGTTTTCACACCAACATATCAACCTTCACATCACATCGTCCCCCTCCTCATTCACTTGCATTTTCTTCTTTGTGCGATGGATATACTCTCAAATCGCCTTCTTGTGTGCCACAATCATTATTATTAGACCTATCACAACGTCATCCTTAGATTCGTCTGTGGTGACGTGGAATACGCCCATCAGGCAGACTTCGTTGGAGGCAAATCATCACATTATCATCGCCGATAGCCATCCTTGGTGCGTGCAAGCAAACAATGGCTATCAACGTACCATATGGACTGACACGTTTATATCATTACACCACATTCCTTTTAGTTGGTATTTTCTTTGAATGTTTGAAATTGTTACATGTAACACTACCACTATAAAATTGTTTTATTATGGATCTTTTTTGTATTTTAGAATAAATATATTACAACCTCTACTCTACTCTACCCTATAGATCTGAGCCTCCAATTTCTACTCTACCCTATAGATTTGAACCTCCAATTAGCTGGCCACTACAACGTTCCATTAAAAATATTTTATTTTATTATGTAATAAAGTTATAAACAAACAACTAACAGGTTTTGTAGGTTGAAAACATTTGTATAATTTGTAATGTTTAATGGGAGCTGCTGTACAGACACCCTCCCTCCAAAACTCACACTGTAATCCGGGGCGGATAGGTTGAACCGGCCCGGTTCGGGAAAAAAACAAAACCGTCATTCCGTCGCAGAGTCATAGTACGAGGTTTGACTGGGGCTAAACTGGGGCTGTTAAGTCGAACCGGGGCTGTTTAGGTCGCTTTTCAACGAGGATCCGACACATCACCAAACCGCCCCTTTTTACTTGAACCGGCCCGGTTCAACTCTTATTTAAACTCACTAGTTCCATTAACCATGCAGTCCTATTTCTCCAACCTCCTCACTCTCATTCATTTGTTTTTTTTTCTTTTTTCAAATTATATACGGATGTCGTATTACGATTTCATATTCAATGGAGACTCTTCTTCTTCTGATCCGACGTGGGTTCCCGAAACAAACCAGGTAAACGTTTAATTGATTTTATTTTTTATTTTTTAGTCATAGTGTTTAGTTATCAAATAGTTTATTATGTTTAAGTTTCCATTAATTAGGAAGGTTGTTTTCTTGTTTTGTTAATATTAAGCGTTTGTATTTATGTTAATTTACTGTTAAAATTATTGTTATTTTTTTGTAATTAGTTTTCTTTCTTAGCAGGATTGTGGCGTTCAGTCCTCTAACCAGTCGGTTTCTCACTTCGATCTGAATCAGGCGAGAAATTACTTGATATGACTAAATACCTATTTAGTTTAAACTACCGTTATTATTATTTATTATTATTATTATTATTATTATTATTTTATTATTATTATTTATTATTATTATTATTATTATTTAGTTTAAACTACCGTTACTATTATTATTATTATTATTATTATTATTATTATTTATTATTATTATTATTATTATTATTATTTAGTTTAAACTACCGTTATTATTATTATTATTATTATTATTATTATTATTATTATTATTATTATTATTATTATTATTATTATTATTATTATTATTATTATTATTATTTATTATTATTATTATTATTATTATTATTTATTATTATTATTATTATTTATTATTATTATTATTTATTATTATTGATTTAATATTATTATTATTATTATATTATTATTTAATATTATTATTATATTATTTTAAGCAGGATTACAGCGTTCAGTCCTCTAACCAGTCGTTTTCACAGTTCGATCTGAACCAGGCGAGCAATTACTTGAATTTGATACGATTAAATACCTTTATATTGTCCAAAATAGTAAATACCCGTTTTTCTTTCGTTTAGCTACCGGAGGATTATTATGTCTACGGTTCAAATTCACCGGAGTGGAGTCAAGTTCCCGACATTGGTTCTACTTATGACAATCAACCTCAACACAGCCAACAATATAACCATGATGAAGTACCACGGTCGTCATGGGCGCCCCACGTCGGTTCTGATTATGACGGTGAGTACTACGGCTTTAGTACTGGACCTTCAACGGTACCACTAGGTGACCCATCATCACCCCCGCCAATGAAGCAGGAACATGTTAGTGATGATGATGGTTTAGCGAGCCCACCTCACGAGACTTATAAAATTCGCCCGCCTGACGTGGATTATAGTTTTGGTGACTTGGTAAGGCATAATCTAAACTTTGAAAATTTACTATTGTGTTTTATACTATATTATTCTAACTGTACTGTTATTATAGGTTTTTATGGATTCCGAGAAGGTGTATCTCTGGGCCAAACAATTAGGGTTTGAAAACGGTTACTCGCTTGGGAAGAGACGGACGAAACGTAACAAGGGCTCAAAATTTAAGTACAAGGTGTGGATATGTTGTGATCGTGGTCGAGAACCAGAATCCACCGCTACCATGCGAGCCTCCGGTAGTAAAAAGATTGACTGTCCTTTCGAATTGGTTGCGACATACAATAATATGTCTGGGCGTTTCGAGATGGACCAAAGGAAACCTTACCACAACCATTCTCCCACGAGGTACATGGAGGGGCATGCACATGTGAGAAGATTGTCTGGTGAACAAGAACAATTTGTCGAACAGCTTTGGGAGCAAAACATGCCGCCTCGCCACATACACTCCACCCTGAAGAAGCAATGGCCGGGTAGCGTCTTCATTCGAAAAACCATATACAACGTCATAGACAAAATTAAGCGTAAGAAGAAAATGGGTTCAACCCCGATAGAAGTTCTCGAGAACTATCTTCGTGAGCTACAATTCATATTCTCTACTCGGGAAGATCCTAAGACGAACATCACTCAGGAGGTCTTCTTCATCAGCCCCCAGTCGTACACCACGTGGCGTGCTTTCCCACATGTGTTGATGATCGACGCAACGTATAAAACGAACATGTACAAACTACCATTCGTTCAAATGATTGGCGTGACATCGACAGGTAACTCGTTTCTCATTGCGAGCGCATTCATAACATATGAACGTGAGGATAACTATACGTGGGTGCTAGAGAGGCTTAAAGAAATCCTGGAAGGGTGTTACATGCCACGGGTGATTTTAACAGACAAGGACCTTGCCCTTGTTAATGCATGTGGGAAGGTATTTCCGGACGCTTCTCGTCAGCTTTGCAGGTGGCATATTCAGGAGAATATCTTCACAAATTGCAGGCAAAAGTTTAGCAATAGGGGCGTGTATACATGGGATAATTTTACCCGTGACTGGTCGTATTTGTGTGAGTCTTCGAACGAGCAGCTGTACCAGATGAACAGAAATAACATCTACAAAGGACTTGTTAAAATCAACCGGCCAGGTAAATTACCATTATTGAAAATGCAATTGTTTTATTCACGTGCATATGGTCACGGTGTCTAATTTTAATAACTATGCAGATGTTCTGGAGTATCTGGATAAGAACTGGTTGACCGATCGGTTTAAGGTTATGTTCATCTCGGCATGGACCAACAAAGCTCGTAATTTCGGGCAACATACAACGAGCCGGGTCGAGAGCGAGCACGCAGCTCTAAAGCTATATCTTAAAACCACCAACGCTTCACTTCAGCAACTCGTGAAGCATGTACACGGAGTTGTCGATTCCCAGACGGGCGAGTTGAGAGCTGCGTTGGCCACGAGCAAGATAAAGGTTATGCGCCATCATAGGAACCGTATGTTTGACTACCTACGCGGTAGGGTATCGCATAAATGTCTTGATCTGTTGGACCGGGAGAGGGATAGGATGGGAAAGTTCCGTGAGATGAATGTTACGTGTAGATGTCAGCTCTTCACCGGTTCTGGACTGCCGTGTGCTTGTCGGCTGGAACGTTACGAGCAGACAGGTAACAAAAATTATATATGTATTTTATGTTAAAAAAAATGTAAGCATTTTATTAACTGTGTGTACTATTACAGGCTCAGCCATTCCTTTAAGAGACATTGACCCCTTCTGGCAAAAGCTTGATATTGACACCCCGGCACACCCGTACGAGGAAGAGCCTATTAACTATGAGGCCGATTTTGAAGAGATTAAAAATACCGTGATGTCAAAACCAGAAAATATAAGGAGACAATACATGGCAAAGTTAAAGGGTGTGTTCAACTCAAGCGGTTCAGGCAAGAGGGAGCCGCAGGTTAAAACCGATAACCGTGGGCGTCCACCATCTCAGGCCAAAGAGAAAAAGTCACGGGAACGTCAGAGACACAGTTCCTATACCGGCCCAGACAAGACTACACCAGACCTCCCGAGGCATAGCTCATACGTCGGCTCACAAGAGCCAAAGGTGCACCCGGGCAAAAGCAGTCAGTTTGTTACTCCAGACGCACCGAGAACACAATCAACGACTTCAAAGTCTCGCAGCAAAGGGAAAGAAAAAATGGAAGCACCCGGTATAAGCGAGAACTACTTTAACTTGTACAAGCACGAACTTCCTGCTTATTTTCATGAGTATATCACAGTAGTAGAGGACGTTGTAGGCGACGGTAACTGCGGTTTTCGGGCGATTTGCAAAGGGTTGGGTTACAGCCAACAAAAGTGGCAGTGGCTTCGGGACGAACTTACATTAGAGATGGAGAAGAACAGACCGCTCTGGGAATACGTATTAGACTCTCATGAGGGAAACTACAACGGTTATAACGACCTTTACAAGACGATTAAGTGGAGAGGGATTAGCTTTGCCCCGAAAGAGCACTGGATGGATATGCCATACACTGGTCTTGTCATTGCACATTGCTTCCGTTGTATTGTGCATTGCTTCTCACTGAGAGGGTCTATAACCTGCTTCCCAATACTAGAGGGTCCCAAAACAATTGAAAATCCGAGAGTCGTATCTATAGGACATGTTTGCGGCGAGTCTCATTTCATCCATCTGCAACTGAAGAATGATTATCCAATGCCAACGCCAAACCAGCTTTGGGTGAAAAAACGAAGCGACGACGCTGCAGAATGGCTGGATGTGTTCCGAGAACGTCTGGAAATATATCGCAAACATATCGAAGCAACCAAATCATCAACGTATTTTGACTTAGAGACATGATATGTTGTTAATTGATTTGATTCACCGTGTATTGTAAATAAATAATAATAATAATAATAATAATAATAATAATAACAGTAATACTAGTAATATTGTTAACAATAATAATAATAATAATAACAGTAATACTAGTAATATTGTTAACAATAATAATAATAATAATAACAGTAATATTAGTAATATTGTTAATAATAATAATAATAATAATAATAATAATAATAATAATAATAATAATAATAATAATAATAATGTTAACAATAAAGACAATAAAAAAATTAAAAAAAAATAATTATAAAGGAAACCGGACCGGATAGGCCAAACCGGCCCGGTTCGTACCTGAAATAAAACCCTCTAACCAGGGCAGTTTGTTCATCCCCACCAAAAAACACTAACAAAACCCTAAAAACCCAGCCGCCACCAGGAATCGAACTTCGTTTTTTTCGAGCTCACGACGCAAAATCCTCCTCCTCCGACACGCAAAGGTACGTAGAAACACTTCTTCTTCAATTATATTAAGATTATGAACTTTAAAAACCCTAGAAAATAGTGTTAGAAACCTAGATTATGAACTTCAGATCTAAGTTTTTTAGATGATATACATACCCCTTTCTCTGAAATTGTATAAATGGTGGTTGAACTCTTGATTTATATTAGTTATTTGGCTTGAAAACGATTAAACGAAGTCTGGGAAAAAAAATTCGAAGAACAAACCGCCCCTTTAAAGGCAAACCGCCCCGGTTTGAATTTTGATTTTTTTTAAATAATATTATTTATTTATTTAATAACATATGTTATAATATTATTTATTTCTTTATTATTAAAACCTAATAATAAATATTCTTTATTTCTTTATTATTAAAACTTAATATTTAATATTATTTATTTCTTTATTATTAAAACTTAATATTTAATATTATTTATTTATTTATTTATTTATTTAATAAAATATGTTATAATATTATTTATCTATTATTAAAACCTAATAACAAATATTATTTATATCTTTACTATTAAAACCTATTAATTAATATTATTTATTTCCTTATTATTAAAACCTAATAATAAATATTATTTATTTCTTTATTATTAAAACTTAATATTTAATATTATTTATTTATTTATTTATTTATTTATTTCTTTATTATTAAAACTTAATATTTAATATTATTTATTTATTTATTTATTTATTTATTTATTTATTTATTTATTTAATAAAATATGTTATAATATTATTTATCTATTATTAAAACCTAATATTATTTATTTATTATTCATTTATAGGTATTATGGCGCATAGACGAAGGAATGTTGTTGAAGGTGCAGTTACAAGCGCATACCTCAATTTCGCTCCTGGAACAGTTGGGTCTCAGAGGAAGACGAAGATCACTCACATGCCAGTAGGGGGGACAATGGCGGCAGATTTCTCATGGATCGTGCAGATCCAGGGCAGCGAGCAGTTAGAGGCCGTGGTTGGTGATGATACGCCGTGGATGCGTCTGTTCAGAGCTGCGGACCTCCCCACGTACAGAGAGCTGCTGGCTGAGTTCCTCTGTACGTTCACATACATTGAGCCATCGGGTCCTATGCCTCAGGCCCCCCTACTCACCGTGAGGAGCGCCGGCGGATTGCCTTTTCTATGTTTGGGACCGATTACATGTTGACCCTACGTGAGTTCGCCGTTCTATCAGGGTTGTACACAGAGGATGAGACCCGCACCCCCTTCTACACTGCCGCCCCTCTTGCCGCAGACGAGGACAACATGAAGACCTGGTGGTCTACTATCTCGAGGCGTCGATTCGGGGTCAACAGTGGGAAGATCACATCCGTCCCTAACCCCGTGATCCGCTACGTGCACCGGCTGATTACATGTTCTATCACAGCACGTGGTGAGGGCCAGGAGCTTGTCACCAGCACTGACCTGTTCTACCTCTATAGTATGGTCCACCAGCTTCCGTGTGCCCTAGCGCATTGTTTTGCACGATTTCTTGCAAAACAGGAGAGTAGACAGCAGAGGAGTACGCTCTATTGCGGGGCGTACGTTACTAGGATTGCGATGAGTTTGGGGGTGCTGGATGATCACATCCAGATGATGTCGGAGCCGATCCCGCCGAGGAGACTAGGGAAGAACACCATGATAGCCATGGGTCTGCTTGACAGATCCGGGACGGGGAGGAATGCACAATATAGGTTCAAAGCCCAGGTGTTGGGCGATGATGATGATGAGGACAGAGATGAGGGTGGTCCCGCTGGTCATGGTGGAGATGATGATGATGATGACGACGGGGGCGTGGCACACGAGGATCGGGAGGTTCGCTATGCGTACCGGGCTGTTAGGATGCCGCCTCGTTTGGGTCAGAGACTAGGTGCTGTTGAGCAGGACCTTCGCCATGTTGGCGATGTGCTGGATTGGCAAAATGGGTTGATGATGATGATGGCGTCTCGTTTGGATTTGGGTGGATATGGTCAGCCACCAGCACGTCCACCACGGGATGATGAGCATGATGAGGATGCTGATTGATGATGTGTTGTTTTGTTTCTTGTTTTGTCGGATATGTTATTTTGTTTCCTGTTTTGTCGAACATGTTATTTTGTTTCTAGTATGATGGTTTTGTTGGAAATTTATCTATAGTAAGTAGGTTCGTTATCCGAATTATCAAACAATTACTTGATTTAAGGTTTCGTTGTAATTTGTGTGATTTGAAGACATTAGCTTGATGGTACAGTTGCGATTACTCAATATACGTTAAACAATTAAAATGTACGTTATTCAAGATGAAATTACAAATATACGTTATACAAGATTGAAAAAGTAGATTACGACCCATTAACATGTCAATACTCATTACAACTATTATGCGAATAAGTAGATTACGACCCATTAACATGTCAATACTCATTACAACTATTATGCGAATAAAGGCCACATATATTAAAAAAAATAAAACAGAAAATTGCTAAAATTAAAGAAACAACCTCCTCAAAACTGGTCCAGCGACTTCGTTAAAACGTAAACACGTATACACTTGTAATCGTCGTTTCTAAACATAGTTAAGCCGTGGGCGGATACATCATCGTATAAAAAGTCCAACTCCGTGTCAAGATCCTCATCTTTCCTACCCTTATAGTAAAACCAAAATTCGGTTCTACTATCATAGCCGAGGTCCTGCATAATTAACGACATGTAAGAAAACGACCACGTCAAGAAGTCTATGTAATCAATGTAATGACAATCTCCGCCGACATATCGCCGACCAGGTGTAGCCGTGAATTCACCGCCATGAAAAACCTTTAGCGAGAAGTATTGAGGATGTCGTGAGTAGACATCATCTACAATTAACCCGTCCTCGTAATCGTTAACAGACCGGATCGAATACAAACGCCGCGTGCTTGATGCCATTAGTTTTTTGACGGTAAATGTAAGGTTAATCGGAGGTTTTGAATAGAGAAGGATAAATATAAGGTTTTGTAATTTTGTAATATAACGTTTCGTTCAATATATAAGGATTGGAGGTGGTAGGTAGAAAAAGCCCAAACCGGGGCGGTTTATTGAAAATGGGCCGGTTAGGTGGTAGGTTTAACTAACAACCCGGAAAAAAATCTAGAAAGAAAAAAATAAAAAAATTCAAACCGGGCCGGTTTGATTAAAACGGGACGGTTTGGGGGTAGGTTTGGTCAAACCCGTAATGTTGAAACAAATCTGTTGGATTTAATTTCAAACCGGACCGGTTCTTGCTAACCGCCCCGGTTCACTTTATCAACGTACGAGATGTGACAGCTTTCACGTGGGCTAAATTTGTCGGTATCCAAACCGGTCCGGTTTGGACGATCCGGTCCGGATCGAGGTGTTAAATCGGAGAAAAGGGGTGT